>CM068314.1:15486700-15491700 GCA_034766995.1 Acanthacorydalis orientalis
TAATATTTATTTATTAAATTATGATAGGTACATGTCTCAATTCCATATTCTAATTTAAATAATCACTGAAGTAGTACTTGTACGAGTATCATATTGATCTTACAGGTTCGGCCATAATATATTTTTGAATTTTTAAAAAAATAAGAGTCTTATTTACTTAATAATACATTTTTATTTATTTTTTTTTAAATACAAAATTTGATATACAACTTCCAAACTAATTAAATCTAAATGTATTTATTTTCATTTTTGTTATTGAAAATTAAAGGTAATGAACATTTTAAAAGTTCTCATAAACAAATTTTAAAATAATTCAAACAGTTTGTAAGTCAATGAATAATAAAAAAGTACTCATTTAATATTTTGTATTATACACTATTAAAAGATTTTCATTATTTTGAACGAAAACATTTAAACATATATATATATATATATATATATATATATATATATATATATATACATACACACATTTGTATGTATATTTGTAAAATACAGAATATATATGAAGCGACTGACAGCAATTTGAAATTGAAATTTTATTTCAATATCATATCACAACATAATTCATCATTTTATGTGCTTTTGAATACAGATTTATGTTATTATTGAATGTTATTCGCGGCATTACTGCGGAATGTTATAAATATGCCTTATTTCCAAATAAATATTAAAATGTATGTAAAATCGACAATATGATGAATAATATACAACGTTGATATTCATGTATGTATGTATACATACAGTAAATAAAGATTTTTCTGATATACATAACATTTATAAATGCGATTGAACATATTTAGCATTAAGTCTTTTTATTTTTATAATTGGATACAATTAATTTTTGACATTTGTTAAAATTTATAAATTATTAAAAAGTTCTTGACTTATTAAAGAACATAGTTTTATAAAATGAAGAAACCTGTCTTTAACGGAAACATCGATTAAAATCAGTGACGAAGTACTGACAGATTATATTTGCATCTAGGTTAATTAAATGTGCTGTCAAATTGTCTTCAAACTGACTTAATATTGATTAACGATGTTCAAACAAATTGTTTCTTTTTATCTACAACGTCATTTTGTTACATTACTAAAATATTATATATATATATATATATATATATATATATATATATATTTATGATTGAATAGATACAAATATGTCTGGAGCCACATAATAGTCTCGTATCTTTTCTGTTGACTTCCATGCACTACTAATTTCTTTTGATGTATCAACTCTTGCGAATCTCTTTGAAACGTTTTTCTTGGTTGACAGTCTGAAAATGAAAGAATGCGTATTAAAGAGGTTATATATTTCTTTTTCAAATTAAAAAAGAAACGTCTCAAAGCTCGATACTTGTAAGAAAAATGTCTTAATTAATTCTATATAACAAAATATATGTGCGTGTGTTCATACACAAACATTTTATATATTTATTTGGTAATTGTGTCTTGTGGAAAATGTTAAATGTTTATAAAAATGCTGTTCTATCAAAAATTATATATATATATATTTATATTTACATATTTATATATATATATATAGTTAAAAATATGTATGTCATCAAGCCATAGTGAAATTAAAGGCTGTGTTGTAAATGAATGTAAATATAAAAAATATAAACTGGTCGAATTTATATATATATATATATATATATATATATATATATATGTGTGTGTGTGTATGTATGTATATAAAATATTTAAAAATACCCATTTATAAATTAATATTCACGTATATCGCACCTGGCAATTTAATCCTTACTCCACATTTGTTTCACAATTAAACAGTAATTTGACAGTGACGGATGAATTGTCTCCGTTGAGATTACGTAGCTACCCCAAATTATTTAGAAAGTGTACAGTACATTCAACTAAATCTTATTAAAATTGTAAAGTTGGTCACTAGGTTCATTTCAAAAATTAAAACAGGCAATTAATAAAATTGTATTCACATCTTTGGTATAAACGCATTAATTCTTTTGAAGTAAACATTTATTCATTTGAATTTTTTTCTGTATTTGTATGACATTATGAATTTTTTATATAATTTTACTTATCATATATGTTTAAATATATGATAGGTATTTAATGTGTAGACAAAAACAATAAGCGGAAAGAAATTGAATATACTTGTCAGTGACACCTGCCAATGAAAAACGATTTCTTATTTTGTTAGTATTTTGACACATGGGACTGGACATTTCTTATAGTTTCAGAGCTGAACATTTCACAGTAATGAAAATATTTACTATCGAAAATATCGTTATATATTTAATATTTATCCTGTTAGATATTTATTTTGTCGAACTAGGTTATAGCGAAAATATTTAGACCAGAGATGAACAAGTACTTCGATAATAAGAGCCACATATAATACTTTTCATACATTTTCGAATGTTCAAGAGCCTCACCCGTCTCGAATTTATTTTTATTTCCCTCATCAAGTCTTAATTAACAAAATTGTTTAGTTTCATATCTTTTTTTAAGAATTGTCCATAACCGTAGAGTCACCTTAAACAGCAGTTTGGACACATAATGCATGTGGATGTTTGAAAATATAATGTGAATTACCCGTTTATACATAAAATATTTTAATATTGGTACATGCTATGTTACTAGAGATTATTAATATAAAAGTTAGGAAAATTGACAATGAAATCCAATATTGTCTCGGGAGCCGTACAGAGTAACTTTGTGAGCCGCAGTTGGCCCATCGTAGATTTAGACTAAATATATTTGGTCGTTATAATGTTTATTCATTATATAAATGACCGAGAAAACTCAGTTAGAGTTTGTCTTTTTCTGTTTAATTTGATGTGTAGTAAATTTTGTTAGAAAAATTAAATGTGTTTTTAATAACAAACTAAATATTATATTAAATAAACACATAGGTGTTACAATTTAAATAATATATGGTGTAATTGAAATATAAAAGTTGTAATATAAGCAAACATATTATATATCACATATAATATGTTTAATAGTTATATGTCGCATATTTTAATTTTTTCTTAGTACTAAAAAAAATTAATTCACTCATGTATATATATATATATATATATATAGATAGATAGATAGATAGATATATATATATATACACACACACACACACACACACTTATTTATTTTCTTGAAATAATTATAATTATCTTGCATTACCTTTGAATAATTTTATTCTGAAGATTTTCAATATATAATTGATATAAGAAATCGAATCACTTCAATAAGAAAGTATTTTGTACATAAGTACATATTAAATATATATATATATATATATATATATATACGTGTGTGTGTGTGTTTGTGTGTATAAATAACCGCTCATTTTCATTTAAATTAAATGTATGCAAACTCTTCCTTTGCAATAAACGACACCGTAAACGATCGTACTGACGTAATAATTAAAAGTTAGTTAAGTTAGCAGGAACTTGCTACAGAAATTTCTCGTTAGAATTTTTATAAAAATATTAATTTCATATTATTAATATATATATATATATATATATATATATATGTGGGCAAAACTTTTAGTTCGTTGATATACACAATTAATAACATAGTTTTGTTATTTTTTTATTGTGTTTATCATTGTATTTATGATGTTGTAAATAATAAAGTGATTAATCAAAATTTTTAGTCATAATGAATACGTCATTTTCATATTTAGAGAACGTTAAAATAACAATGTTATTAATGATAGAACGACGTCATTAATTGAATAGATAGCGTTTAGTGATAATAAAAAGTAAGGAGTATACAATAATGAACAATTAATAAATTTAATAGAATGGCAACGGTTTAAAAAGAACCGTTATCGTGCTGCTTGTTAGCGTCAAGAGTGTGAATAAGGGACATCATTATAGCTTCACTCGTCGATGTGGGTGAGAGATAGCACGCGTGACTTATGATGGCGCAGACACCCTCGCCCGAGAACCGTCAGGTTTGCACGAAAACTGGGGCAATCACCCCTAGAGGGTATTGCCTCTAATGCCTGAGTAACAAACGAGTGATCTGGAAGTAGGCATGATGCCCAAGGCATTTATACGCCATCGCGGGATATGGATGATGAGTGCTGAAGTAGAAAAATGGGTAACAGAAAAAAAATCAATCGCGTGCGCTGATGCTTTTTTAGTAGAACGTTACCGAAATATTTCACAAGCTTCATTCGAAACGCTTTCTGTACGAAATGTGTGTGTGCACATTTAAATAATGGAATTATTTCAATGTTTTAGCTACAGTTTGACATTTTAGAAATAGTTCACTTTCATAACTTCTCATTCCTGAAATTGTTTCTCTGTGTGAGCTGTTTCAGTTATATATGACTCTTTTTAATTTAATTTGTTATTATATACACACAGTTTATTCAAAAATGTACGAAAAAACATATGCAGACACGAATTAACTGTATAGTGAAAATATGTTCATATAATATTTTATTTTCAGACCATTAATTTTAAAATTAATTACATTTTTAATACAGAAATGCATTGTATAATGTTTCATTCGAAAATACTTATTCTTTTTAAATCCGTATTGTATATTTTATGAAAATAATTAAACGATGGTTTTTATTATTGTAAAGAAATAAAAAAATCGTCTTAAAAATCTATTTTTCAAAAACCGTACAAAAACCACTTTTCGGATTTCATCATAAATTTGTCATTACTTGTCTATATTTTATATTTGTTTCTATTTGTATGTTACAATTATCCCCAGTTGCAATGTGGTTTCTTTTTATTTTTAAAAATTATAATTTTTAGATATTTCATATTATCATTAATTTAAGATTTGAAAAGTTATGTATTATTTTCAATTTTGAAGTACATGAAAAAGTATGTATATATATATATATATATATATATATACACATATCGTTTTTCAATCAAATATTAAAATCTAAATCAAGTATTAATTTTTTTATTTTGTAATGGATTAAAAATCTTACTAAAATTATATATTAGTCTAATAAATTATAACTTGAATAATAATTACAA
>CM068314.1:15496700-15574200 GCA_034766995.1 Acanthacorydalis orientalis
AAGTTAATGAAAAATAATCATTTTAAACGCTGATATTTAAATTATTGTTTTTATAGCAGAGATTTACTAATTAGTATTCAAATATACTAATTATGAAAATAAATAAGAAATGAAAAATACATTTAATGTATTATATTGTACTACTATGTAGTAAACAAGATGATATATGCTAGGGAAGAAAAGTTGAATATCTTAATATCTGCCAAATTTTCATTTTATGATTTTGACATCGAAAAATAAAATTACAAAATTTAGAAACGTTCGGCTGCGTTACCGTTAATCATTTCGATTCGTTGACATAATAAATATTTGTATAATTAGATACTAATGATTGAAAATTGTGCCAATCGTCAGTAAATGTTTTAATCAAAATAATTCAATGTTATTGATAATATGGTATTGATTTTTCTTTCTAATATTTCACTTGCAACGTCTAAAAATCATTTTTTAATATACTTTTAATGTAAGTTGTAGATTTATAACTGTATCAGTGATACTTTCTTACAAATGCAACGATTTGCGTGCGAAGAAAGTTATTTTTAATCAAATGCAAATAATATCGATTACTGCATGTGTTTGATGTTATTGTTTTATTTAACGTTGTAAGATGCATTCCTAATAGTCTCCACTTAATGTATTAAAATAGATCTTTTTCAGAGAAGAATTTCGAGTTAATTGTACCGATAATGTTTACAGATGAAACTAATAGGTTATTTGACTTGAAAACGAAACAAACTTCGAACATTAATAGCATCTGCATGTATGTGCAACTATATTACAATCTCTTCAGTTGAATGCTCTCTGGAATGTTAATTTGAAATGTTTCTTAATTAATTTGTTATTTACTAACTTTTCTGTTTATACTTTTCGAAAATATATATTGATGGTTATATAAAAACACAGTTATCAATAAATATAAGAAATCTACTTAATTTTTAGGTATTACGATTTAATACTACATTTGTTGATTGATTTAGATACAAATAATAAGAGGGAATGAGCTTGTAAAATTCATAAAAAAAAACTATTCGTCTGGGTATTTCAACGAAATACTTTATTAATTAACCGTGAATAATTTCAATTAAAAATAAGTTAACTTTATTTTCTTGTCTATTGATTACTGACTTATCGTTTAATAATTTGCGAGAACGTTTTCAAGTTCCATAAGCAAATGAAAATTTTCATAACTCTAACCCAGTTTTAATCAAAATTTTAACAAGCATAGAATTCAGAAAACTTTGTCTTCGGAAGAGCGAAAGGAAGTGGCCTATATACCAGTAGAGACCTTTAATATCAGAGTTTACAAAGTCAGATTTTTATTGTTGTTGTTTTCGTTACGCGCGCGGGAATTTTCATATAACATTAAGACATTTTTCCAATATTTTCCTTTTACTACTACGTGTTGCGTGTTTATATACACACTTATATATTATATATATACATATATATATATATATATATATATATATATATATATATATATATATATATGTATATATGCTTGTATGTATATAAGTTTGTGCTAAATTCTAATATAAGGACAAATAATTCAAAAATTCCGTGCTAACATGAAATATTAACGATTATTTACGTTACTTTTCGTTTAATAATTACGTTTCAAGCTCTTGGATCGGCAAGAGGTGGCGTAAACTCGGGTTTGCCCCCCGTTACGTCACGATGGTCTCGCCTGCTTATCGATTGCTGTCGCTTTGGCTGCTACTTCACTGAAAGCACACTCTAGGTCAGTTTTTATTTCTTGACTGTTGCATCATCACGCTATATGTGTCTACAACACATAGAAAAGAGTGTGTATCTATAAATTGATAATGTACATGTCGAACACACACACACACAATCTATATACATTATTTGGTTTATGTGAAATCAGTTTCAATTTAAAATGCATTAGTGCATTAAGTATACATTGTCATTGTTTTTTTATAGTTTTGGTATTGGATTTCTGTTTAATAGGATCTGAATGTAGTAATTTATATTTTTAGAAAAAAGCATAAAAATATTTCTACACAAATATTATCCTTTTAAGTAATCTTTATATTTCTTGTATTGAATATAATATATATTTTATAATATATTCAAAATTTTTGTGATGAAAATAATGTTATATATTCATAATGTAAATTTTTGATCATGTGTTTGCTAACCACCGCCTTTTTCTTGAGATATTTTCTGTTCTATAAAATGATTCGTTATATAATTTTGATATTTTTTCAAGTATATATATATATATATATATAATTTTACTAGTAAATAAATTTCATGTATCGAATAATATAACTTCCTGTTAGTTAATTCCTCGTATCAGATTAATTTTAATTACTGATTTTTTTTCGAAATATTTATACAATTATATTGCCGCAAACAAATTTTGATATTTTATTAATTTATTTCTAATTTTATAAAGTTTTATCATCAAAAAATGAATCGTAATTATAACAATCTATTGTTTACGGAAAAATGTGAACATTGAAGTATTAGCCAGTATATCGAAAATGTGAGTTTGGTACATTTGATCATCCATTAAACTGGTCATTCTGGTTTTCTGGTAAAACAAACTTTAAATATGTTTTTACTTGATATTTTTAGACAAATATGAAACCGTTTGATTAAATTAATTGTTTACTTAATTACTTTTCAACAATATCTGTAATAAAATATACTATCAAAAGTATTTTTAAATTTTAATTTTATCTGAAACGTGAGCTGTTTCCACTTAAATAAAAAAATAATTTTTGCATCTCATTTATATTCTCTATAATTATAACCACTTTACTTTTTCTTTACTATTTAGTACTCTACATTCGTGTTTCTTAACCGGTGGGTCGTGACCTTCTAGTATGCCGCAAGAATCATAAATGAGGGTGTAGTATACCGCAAGCACTAGTTGTAGATAGATATAACTGACTTTTTAAAAATGAAAACATTTTTATCAAAGTTTATAGTAGAAATCGAGAGTTACGTAACGAAATTTAATGTGGACGAAGAAATAAGAGTGATTATTTCGATAATAAAATCAGACTTCAATAATTATGTAGAAATAAATAAAGCTTCTTCACATTACGATTATAGTAAACGGGATGATAATTTGTTGTCTGCTTGCAATAAAATAGCTATGAGAAGTTATTAATTTTTTTTATCATACATTTTTTTTATTATTCCTCATTAATATTGCTTATGGAGAAAAGAGAGAGATTGTTAAAAATATTAATTTGAAAGTTAAATGATCGTAGTATCACAACATTAGAAAATTACATCTCTGCATGTTATTTGCCGAGTCCAGCTCGTCGTTCTATGCAAAAGTAGACAATGACGAGCTGTGCTCGTCTAGAATGTTTGAAGAAGGACGCATTTTAAATAAGAAGAATATATATATAAAAAATGAATCTTTGATAATGCGTTTACTGTGCGCTATACATAACATTAGAACTGAAACAACTTGGCAATGCAAACGATGCCAAATAGCACTACATCTTCCAAAGTGTTTTGAGAAGTATCATATACTTCAAGATTATTAGTGTATCTAACTATACCAGACGATAGTTGAGGATAAATATATAATTCCACTATAATATATTGTTGCCTTCTATACTGGTATTAACGTTATGGTCATACTTTTTTTCATTCAAACACTAGAACTGTACTTTTTTGGTCAAGTGTTATAAAGGAATTTCAGCTTTTTGTTTATATATATATATATATATATATATATATATATATATATATAATCTATAACAAAGAGCATTCAATGTAAATTTATGAAATAAATACTGCTGTTTACTAATAACCCCAACAGATTGGACAAGAAAGATGTCAATTTCTGTATTATCCACTGATCTATGAAACTAGGACAAATTAAATTGTATGCCTGAGCAATATTGCCTGTAAATAAATTGTAGGAGAAGGGGTTAATGAAATTTCAAGCATTTTCAAATAATTATCAATAATATTGAAATGTGTATCTATATTCAGTTCCTATCTGATTACACTGTTGTTCAAATACAACTATTTAATTTAAAATATAATTTGAAACGTATAGAAAATGTGTATAATAATTCCATTTCAAATTAAACATTAAATAGTTGCCCGATATATATATATATATATTATTTTTAATATTTTTTTTATAATGCATTTGCATATATATAATGTGTGAGTGCGTATAATAAAATGTCTGGAATTTCTATTACGTCAAGACCGAATAATAAAACCGTACAATATGTCGGTGACACCGACAATGCCAAGTCGAACTATAGTCCATTTTATTGGATTTCATTTGTATATAAAAAAAGAACTAACTTTTTTGTATTCAATTTAATAGCAAAATAAAAGTACATTATGTAAGGTTTTAATCATTGCACTGGCAATAGGATTATTTCAAATATTGAACGAGGACGAAGCGTCATTTCTAGAGTAAAATGGTAATTCGTATTTTAATTTCCGGTCGTTTCATAATCAGAGATAAATCACTGACTCCGTGTGAAAAATTCTAACGGTATATTTGCATCAGACTATCTCTAGATTTTATTCACAGTAATTACATATATATATATATATATATATATATATATATATATATATATATATATATATATATATATATATATATATATATGATTAAAAAGTAAACTATCACGACTGATAAATCAATATTTATATCACAGTTACCACTTACAGATAATTAAAAATTCAAGTAAATAAATTAATAATTTCTGTTGATATACCGCAGAGACGATTGATGGGTGATTATTTATTTATTAAAAATCTTATTTATGACTGACATTAATGTCAAATTATTTCATAATGAAAAATAACAATTTAGTAAATATTGAAAGTATACGAGATATTTGTTTATTACGTTCGAATAAAAAAATCACTATTTCATTTTCATATTTATTAATTTATCGCTTTGCAAATAAAGTCGTATTTTAAGAAATCATATTAAATTATCGACAGTTCAAAATCAAATTATGATACGTTGGTGTTGCGACTATAAAATGTTTCAAGCAATTAATTTGACAATCTTGTACAGTAATTTCGAATCTAATTATACATTTTCCCTATCAAAAAATTACAGAAAATTGCTTGATATACAAAAATAAAATCATCTATACATTTATCCTTATTTTAAAAAATAATAATTTCCTCTTCATATTTTTCAATGAATAAAATTATTTTTATTTGTAAATACCCTATTAACATTTCAACAACATCTGCTTTGTGTCGATGTGCAAGTGACGAGCACCTTTAGCCTTTCTTGTTCTGTTACCCTTAGGCCAATCACAAAATGCAAATAAGGCTCTTTTAACTGAATGGGTTCGTGTACATCAACGTAAGGAATTTCGCTGAAAGACGCTTTAGAAACGCGCAGACAGCTGCTATAGTTATGCACTAATCTGTATTTACATAACATGTTCTAATTCTCAGATAGGAAACTTTTAGTCAGTTATTAAAAATGATTTTGAAAATTGATATTTTAAGTCAACTGATGTACATAGTTTTATTTGTATCATTATTTCTCTAATTAATTCCTGGTATTATGTTTTAAATAAATACTAAAACGTGTAATAATAAGATATATTAAAAAAATATCAATCATATTTTCATTATTTTTCACGAGGAAATACATTTTCTCCTTTAACGGAATAAAGGATGCAGCAGAAGTTAAGATGTTTGCATATTTAACTGCTGACCATTACGTTATGAGTTCGAAGCTTGTCTTGCAGCAGATGTTCTTTCATTAAGAAATCGACTCTGTCTGGCAAAAAAAAAATAAATCTTTACAATCTTCACTCTTAATAACGATAAAAAGTACATTGTACAAAATAATAGAACAATATGTATTCTTCGTAGTAAAATAAATACTTTTTTCATAAAGAGAAATATTTTTTCAAAAATATTTTAATCGAACAGATTACTAAATTTTGTTTTAGTCAATAGGTTTATGAAATTAATTAGATTTATTAAAATTTAATTATATTTAATAAATTACTTTTTAATTCCCACACGCAATCATTTTTTTCAATTTTTTTTTCTAATCAAAAATGTTAAATAATTGATTATCGATCATTTTGATTGTTGCTTATTCCCATTTCGATGATTATATTTCATTGTCTCAAAAGCGCTGAGGAACACAAAAATTTAATTTTTAAAATTGAATCTTACTACATATCTCTATATTCTATATATCTTACTTATCTTTCTTTAATACACCTCAACAGCCAACTCTTTGTTGGTTGTCCTTTTGTGTAATGATTTCCTTTTTGTCTATACTAGTTTATTGTTTAAAAAAAATTACATTTTGCTGTAGTACTGCCTGTAATGTTTAAAGTCTAATTCATTTATTTCCGATCTACTGAATGTTTATTTTTTTTAAAAAAAACTAGATTTTGATCTACCATAATGCTCTGAGGATGTTGACATCCCCATTGAAATGCATAGAAAAAACAATCAAAATGATAACTGATTAATTATTTGGGGATTATTGGAAAATTTACACACATACACATCCACACACACACACACACACACACACACATATATATATATATATATATATATATATATATATATATATATATATATATATATATATATATATATACACCTGTAAAAATATCAGCTTTACATTGTACAATTGAAACTTTTTTTAATTATTTTACTTGTTATAGAAATGTTTTTTTCTGTAGCCGTACATTTTAATATATATTTAATAAATTTTAATGATAAAGAAACGTTGCTTATAAATGATACAAAGACTATATATAAGAATTTACTGAAAGCACAAGGTAAGATGAGAAGCGCGACATAATTTCAACGTCATACAATGAAATATTTAGCATATATCAAATTTAATACAAGCACAACGAGGTTCAAATTTCCCTAATTAAACTGAAAATGAACTATTGTCTTCGTAAGTAGTCTTATATTGTTAAAGTCGATACATTAAAATGGATTAAGAATATTTTTGTATGCTTTTTATTTAAATCAAGAAGAAAAACCAGTATTGTTTTATGAATTTATTTTTTAAACATTTGATACTGTGGTTAATTTTTAAATAGTTCATTTTTAGTATATGTTCTCTTATTGTATAGAATAATGCTGTAGTTCTTCTAAAAATCAATACGTTTTATCAACTATCTTAGTTTAAAAAAGTAAACATTATCTGATGATACACTTTGTGTGATTTAATATAAAATTGAAGGCTTCATTGAACTATAAAATTATATTTTAATAACAATATTGTTTAATAGATATTTTAGAAATCTTTTTTTAAGTTTTGGTGTATATTTTTTATATTAAAAAATGAAATTGTAGAGTCTTAATAAATATAGTTTATAAATGTTAAAAAGTCATTTAATGAATAATATTTCATTTGTATTGCGTATAGAAAACATGTTAAAAATTTTAAATAACAGTTAATCTTATTCAAATCATTGTAATTTTTATTATAGACAGCAAAAAGTATATATTCAATAATTAAATGATGTTTTAATTTAAATGAATAAACGTAAAGGCATTCTAAATGTCTGATTAAAAATACATTATCACAAACAATATAAATTTTGACTTTAATATCAATTTCATATATGAATTTTCATTCCGACACAAATCACGTTTTTCAATTTTTTCGAAAATGTCTAGTAATTGATTAATGATCATTTTTAAACGTTGATTAATAATCAATTATAGAGAAATTTTAATTAATTGTTTTGTGATTTATATAGAGTGAAAAATTCTTTTATAAAAGGTATATTTGTAAATGTAAATTGCAATAATTATTTTCTTTCCTTATTTACTATATACTATATATATGCAATTCAGTTTTAAAATTTCAAACATTTTTAACCTAAATAAAATTACTTATACATTTTACACAAATATTCAAATACTTTAGAAAATAGATAAACTTAGTTTTCAGTTCTCATTTCAACTTGATTTTTTCCAATTAAAATTGAATTATAATAAAATATTAATTAGTAAATGAATTAATCAGTTTATTAATTTGGATTGTTTCATTCAATTATTAAATTGATTACAAATAAACATTCGGCGAAATAAAAAAAAAATCACTTGTGATCAAACGATACTTGTATGTTTATACATGTAACATTTACATATTTTTTATTGACTAATTCACTTATCTCCATTGAAGTTAAGGTATAAATTAAACGAGCTGTGGAAGACACTGTTTAAAATGTAAATGTAATTTACTAGTTACATATGGGAGTGGTGTTTGTGTAAATATGCGTAATTAAAATGATTTTTTTTACTTTCTGTATGAAAATTGTCAAATATGTAGATTGTATACATACATACACATGTATATATATATATATATAATGAATATATTCATGTATGTGTTATATTATGAGAGGGAGAAAGAGAAAGTAAATAAATTTTGTATTAATAACGCGAAAAGCTGAGTTATGCGGCATAATAGAGATGACTAAGAAAAATATTTAGGTTAAAGTAATAAATTTGCTCGAAAATGTTACATAAATAAATAAATTCTATTTTGCGAAATGTTCATCAATTTTAAGAGTACAATTCATATGCAGAACATTGTGTGTTGTATTGCGGACAGTATTAAATATTAATATTAAGAATCATTTACTGTGATTTTTTTTCCGTCAACATACAATTATTCACAACATATGAGATTATAAATAAATAACTAAACAAATAGATACATACGTATTAAGAACTGAAACTATACTATAATAGAGAATGGAAATTTGTTTCGAGATCTATGTCTTTGATTTGTTTGCCAACAGACACGAAAATGTCGTCCATAATTTAAAACAAACGGTCGTTTTTACCAATGTCTCGACTGAAGTTTATTATGAATTACTTCCTTTGTAGAATACTTGGTAAATGATTTAATTTATCGCTGTCAAACTGACAGTTTGCAATTTTGTACAGCCTACGAAATAATTTATACATTTTATTCGAAATAATGATGAAAAAATAGAACGAGTTTAAATAGAACGTTGAGTGCATTTTCTGACACTTGAAATGCACTGTACAATAACTCATCTCCTCGTACAATAATGTCAATATATTACTTCTACATTTTTTAATAAAAAGCCAAATGTTCAAACCGTGCTTATGGAATATGTGAACTGAATGATGAAAATGTGCAGTAGACGTGCAAGTTTTATGCTCTTTATTGCACTTTACATTCTTTTTTCCATTTAGTTTTTATTGCACTTTTTGTACATATATGTATGTGTATATATATATATATATATATATATATATATATATATATATATATATATATATATATATATATATATTAGATCATTGGTTATTTATTGATTCCATTTATCTGACTTACATTTCTAGTCATTAATGAAATATATTATTCGGAATTGCATCATTCAGACATCTTGAATACATTTACAGTTAAATATATAAAAGAATCATTCAAAAGATAGAAGAACATATAAATTCTATTTTTTTTATGATTCTTCAGAATGTATCGAGTTGATTAATTTTACATTTTCTGCTTATACACAAGTCATATTTCGATAAGATTGATTGTATATTCTTAAACAACTCTTTTGAATAATAAATGATATTTCAAGTTAATAGCATTTGAAAATAAAAATATAAAATGTTTATTTTTAAACTACACTTTTTTACTTGGTTTTTATATTGTATGTACATTTGATTGTTTGTTCATTTTTTTTGTACGTACAAATTTACATAGTTCCGACATATATTGAAATTGTATATCGACATAGATTTTTATTCCGATGTTAATATGATGTTAATTGAAGGTTGTTCATTGCGTGTATTGTGTTTAAAAAACTGTTTGTACTCATTTAATGACCTTTTAAGTGGATGTAAAACTACTAATTCAAATTCACTGAAAATATTTATTTGTTTTTTTTGTGTAAACGCAATCTGGCGGCTTAATAATTTCAATTGATGGAAAAATCTTTTCTTGATTTTTATTAATAATGCTATTTTGTTTCTTAGTGTTTTGTAAATTTCAATTTATTTAAATACATAATTCGCTTTTTTATATAATAAATTTAAAATTGAAATATTTTTCATATATGTGTTGTTTATAAGAATAGTTTTGTTACTTGATATATAAATAAAATAATTTAAAATATAAAACTGAAAACACAGTAATATTTTAAATATAACATTCATAAATATTAAACGATACATAAATTGCAAATATGGCTGAATTGAAAATATTTAATTAGTAATGAGTTGAAGGAAAATTAGTCAGTCATTATTAAAAATGTTAATGAATCCTTTGCGTTATAAATATCGTCCTCTTATATAACAAAAAATACATCCTGTTATGAAATATTGACGTTTGAATTAGATTTTTATCCATATTTAAGTGAAGCTCGAGAATACAGATGCATATACATGGAAACATTTTTTTTTCTTATTATATTCGAGCTATTCCAACTGTGCTTCATTGTGAATTTAAATTGGATACTTTGTAATTTGATTCCTCCGGGTTTAACATTCTGATTCTGTCAATACTGAAAGATTGCTCTCTCAGCATAAACCATGTTTTCATATAACTGTATTTCATGTATGCTAGAAAGTCTTTATTCAAACGCATGTTAAACAACACGCACGCACACACACACACACACACACATATATATATATAAGCTCCAATTAATAGATTCATGGTAATTATATAAATATTTATTTACTTTGATCAATTAATAATAATTTCCAGTAATATAAAATGACGAATATTTATGCACCTAAAATATATTTAAAAATATAATCATTTTTCATGCAATATGTGATATTTTGTTATGACATATATATATATATATACACACATATACATACATACATACAGTGGCTCACACAGGAGGGAGCCAAGGGTCCCTGGCACCCTCCAAACGAAAAAGAAAAATCTTTATTCCCTATATATACACAGACAGATTAATGTAACCACGACTGAAGTAATTCAAGAGGTTTGTAAAAAGAAAAGAAAACTGGATTTTATTCTTTAACTGAATTTTTATAATCACCTAATGAAATTTTATTGAATTCGCATTAAATTTTTGTATCCGTTCAACTCGCCCTTCTCCAAGGTTAAATCCTGAGTGCTCCACTGTATCTCTCTCTTTCTATATATATATATATATATATATATATATATATATATATATATATATCTTGATAATTTTAAAGGATTATAAAACTTTTGTTGGTTACAATTTAATGGAAAACGTATTTTTTTATTAATTTCTCATTCCATTAAATGAACGCATAAAAATATAATCGCATCATATATCGTGGACCATAAAAGTAGTGACTGAAGTGATGTTCAATTACATATTTAAATTAAAACATTGATGGAGTTAAAGGTTGAAAAAGTTCCAATCGGACAATTGAAATTAGAGCAATTTATTACTCTTGCTGTATTTGAAAATTTATAAAAAATATGTGATATATATATACACATACATACATACATATACTTCTTTAGTCAAATTTCAAATAATGAAATATTTTTATTTTTATATTTTATATTTTTATTTTTGTTTAAATGACATTATTTTATTTTATTTCATTTTTTTACAAAATAGAAAATTATTAGATACAACTGAAAATTATTCGATTTAAAAAAGTATATAGTACTAATTTTGAAAACTGTATTCTACTAATATAAATCACAATATAGTTTTTACCACTGTACTTAAATTCTCTTTTACAAATAAATTATTTATTCGCCTCTAAAACACAATACATTTTTTTGATGATGATCACAAAATTTTTCAAACTTTTTTTATTATTATATCTGATTGTCGATTAATACTCTTCTCGATAAAGATTTCAATATCTTGATAACGCTAAAGGTACAGAAAAAACGGATGTTGTCATCACCATCAAGTGCATATAAACAAAAATAAAAGAATATATGAAATAACATTGAAATTTTTGTTTTATTTATGAGAGAATAAAGAAGATACTTATGAAAGCAATATAAATGTTCTACACACTTTTTGCACTAATATTAGAATTAAAATATCAATTATAGTTTATCAGCCGTTTTGCGAATCGATGATAACTACATTTCTTCAAATATAACAGTCGAAATAATAATGTTAATATATATATATATATATATATATATATATATATATATATATATATATATATATATATATATATATATATATCTTTTCATCCATCCATCATTCAAGTTCTGTTCGACTGATCGCTACTTTTTCAACTTCATCAATCACAAAACTAAAGTATTTGTACAGATTTCTTTTACCTGAACGAAAAGTCAATTCAGTGTTAAATTCGTAAGTTGGTGAATTTTTCCTAAAATTTTCTTAGTAAGCAGTAGTAAAGATTTCATATGAGGTCATATGTTCAAATTACTTACAACAAATTAAATTTGCTATACTTATGCTTAATATATATATATATATATATATATATATATATATATATATATATATATATATATATATATATATATATAAATAAAATTTGTTCTCTTAACAAGATATTTCTTTATTCTTTAAAATAACCGTGGAAGTAGTAAGTTGTATCCAGCTAATTAGAATATGCTTCTCATTAAAATATAAAAAATACGATAATGTTGAACAGTCATAGGTCAAAGAATTCATTAGATCAGTTACATGTACTTTGGCGTTAAATGTTTGTAAAGGCGGTGTAGATATTTTGCGAATGACGCATAGTTAAATTTTTGTCGTGCTATTGTAGTTAAAATTTTGCGTGGGTGTGACTATGTTGTAAGCGTCTGGTACTTCAGTTACTCGAGATTCGGTTTTATGCTCTTCATGAAAAATATGTGCTAGCTCCAAACGCAATAAACGTTTTAGAACTAACATAAATTAGGAAAGACATTTTTTTTTTTAAATTTATAATGGATGTAGTCGATATGTTTAGTTGTGTAAATTAAACTGTCTACGATGCTCTCATAGATTTATTTTAACTGATGTTATAAAAATTAAGTGTTTAATTATTAATTCGTTTTCAACTTTTTTTAATTTATATTATGTTTATAAATCCGTAGATTTAGTATTTATGTACAGATATAAGAGAGATAAAATAAATCTCAGATATTTCTTATGTACAAGTTAGTATATAGATAGGTTTTCTTGTTAAACACACTGTTCATCATAATCAAAAAATATGTATAGTAAAATCCGTTATATTATTCTTTTCATAAAAGTATCGAAGTTATATGACCGCTATGTAAAAATTGATAGGTGATACGATGGCAACAATAATCGACTGAATAGAATATATTTTATTACATTGTTGCGTTTTTTTTTTAGTGACGTGCAATAAAAACTTTATATGTGTAACCTGTGACAGCGATAAAAAAAGTATCGTATATAAGCGTCTGACAAATAGTCTGTGAGTGTTCTGAAAATAGATAACCACACGTTTAGACAAACTTAGTAGCAGTTAATACCATAATAATTTCCGCTCTTACTCAGTATCTCGCGTTAAAACGAGACTTTATTAAACGTTCCTCAACTCATACAGTCTTTACACGAGTCTTATATTTTAAATATTCCTGTCTAATCCTCATTCTTTATTAGAATATCTGATTTTAAATAAAACGTACAAATGTATAAGTATAATTATACATGTTTGAAAAAATCTTTTAAGAAAATGATTTACTTTTTTATACAAATAGTGTTTTCGTCTTTATTTAACAAAAAAAAGATAATTATTTTTAAATAATCCGAACTTTGTCGATATATAATATAAAATATATCAGATAATAATTTTATCATCTAATAAATAAATTAAATTATTAATTCCATGTTTTGTTATTAAAATGCATAATATTAAAGGTGCAAAACATTGTATGTTTGATCATAAATTTACACTATAAATTTTTATTGTTATAGTTATTATTTACTTTAAAATATTAAAACTCTCTAGTGACGCAGTTTAGATAAAAATACGAAACTTGAGTGTTTGATTTCATCTATTTAAATAATTTAAAGTTTTTGAATGGGAAAAATTCAATTAAAAAATAGGCAGCTCTTTCTCATTGATAAAATGTCTGTAAATTTAGTAATGAAAAAAAACTGGTTGAAAAATAGTATATTACAAACGTAATAAGATTTAGATGGAACTGTAATCTTACATCTTGGTATTATTACGTTCTTCAGTGAAAACCTTTAGCAGTAGATTAAAGAAAAGATTTCTGTCAGATAAATTATTTGTTCATAAAAGGAACCACTATTACTGCGACCGACATCTTCGATTTGTACTAAATTATATATTTTTTGAAATTTTTGTATCATTAATATTTTCTTTCAACTAGATTTATATATATATATATTTATTTATTCATACATTTATATTTTTAAAATGATCTTAGAAAGGTAAAATACAAATATTTTTGTTGAAATTTAATTTCTGTATTTAAAAAAATATATATTTCAAATTTCATATAACTTATTCATATGTATTTCAAATTTTAATTTGTAATAATAATTATATGCATACGTGTTAATTAATCAGCGTTCAAATAAGCATAAAATCATGGAAATCTCGATAGAACCTATTAGCCACAGGTTTGAGTATACCCGAATGTTTATTACTATTATGTGTGTATATATATATATATATATATATATATATATATATATATATATATATATATATATATATATATACGTGTTAATCTGCGCTTGGCATGATATAGAAATAAATATTACTTGTTCGAAACACGTGACGCCAAGAAACGAAATTAGCAAGTCTTCTGTGAAACGTATCAGAGTATCCATGGAGATGATTTGAACACGAATGACTAAATCTTAGTAATACACCCTCTTGTTACCTTTTTTAAAATGAATTTTATTTTGGATAGGTTTTGAAGAGATATAAAAGTAAATGTATCATTTATAAACTTTCATGCATGAAATAGAAAATGTTTTGTAATGAAGTTTGAAATACAGCCGTAGAATTGTACTTTACATTTAACTGGGCGTGGAGTAAAATTAGTATATTCTCTGAATTTAATTTTATACTTACAGAAAATTTTATTAATGTTCGTTTGCGTTATTAAAGTTATATCAATTGAGAAATTATTTGAATGCACTTTAGTTTAACCTAATTTTCTTCGATGCGTATTAAAATTATACTTTTTTTATTATCTTTTATTTTAATTACTGCAAATGAAAATATTTTTACTATAATGAAAACTTCAGTTAGTATTTATAAAATATAATGTACATACATTTAAACATTGGAGATTTTTAGGAAATTTTAAAATTCTACAAATTTGTGATATGTCAAGTACTTGACTGTATTTACTAATTATGTTCACTAAATGAGTTTCGATAAATCTTACTATAAATATTTGTTATTACTTTCAATTATTAAGATTAGATTAAAAAAAAATTTTTTTATTGTGTTTATTGGCTGGCTTCTGAAAATAATTGTCTTAATGCTATACAATTTTCCAATAAATCCTCTAAATAAAATTATTTGGTGTAAATTTTGTAAAAATACAGCATAATTTTATTGGGAAAAGTGTAAACTCTATTTACAATCCTTATGTTATTCCAATTTTCATTCTAAATAAAAAAAAAAACACATTTTGCGATACAATCCCCATCTTCAATAATAGAAGAAAATCGAAAACTAGTTTCTATGCAAATCGACTTATTCTTTCTCCATGTCTTCTAATTATTCTCTTTATACAAAGACATGATCTAAATGTAATGTTAAATATATATATATATATATATATATATATATATATATATATATATATATATATATATATAATATGTAAACGTAATTCATTTTTTTTTGTTTTTATTCCCTGTTTATTTCTTTCTGATCTTTGTCTTACATCATCTTTTTATTGTTTTATTGTAGAAAACAAACATGTATACATAATATATACATAACGGTATTATGAAATGCATATATATATATATATATATATATATATATATATATATATATATATGTATATTGTAGAGTGAGAAAATATTAGATATTAACAATAACTATTATATATGTAATTTTGTTCAAATAAACACAATAACGACATGTTTATATTTATTAGCAGACAATTATTAATAATTGATTCGTAAAACAAATAAATATGCAAATATTTACGTCATCACTCACATACATTCATTTTATTGCCCGATCGTAACTCACAATAAGAAATCAGATTGTATTATGATTGTCTGTTAGATAACTTGTTATAAGTTCGTAGAAGGTTATCTGTTGTTGACTGTATGTTATTTATCAACATAAGGATGACATTTTTTTGACATTTTTCAAAGGTATAATTTAATAGAAAAACAATGCTTTTATCTAGAATGTAGTGTGTTGTTCGAATATATGAGTTGATGGTTTCGAATATATATTATTATGTCATATTTATTCATTATTCATTGTAGTGTATTCAAATTTAACAAAGTAGGAATCTCTAGGGGTCATAATTGCAATGCAAATTAAGTAAATTATGTATATACTGAACAATTATTTGCTCAAATTATTGTCTGGGATACATTATATATATATATATATATATATATATATATATATATATATATATATATATATATAACGAAATCAAATATTAATTTTATCACCATCATTACTTTTAATATACTTAATATTTTTATAAAAAAATATGATGTGATATACTAATAAATATTTTATTCAAAACAAGTCATTTCAATAGCACAGTAGTATATTTCAAAAAGTTTGACAAAATATGATGGCTGTCAATAAAGTTTTGCTTGAATTTTTGAAAATGCTATGAATATTTTATAAAATACATACTTGTTATTACGTTATATATTTACTTAAATCCAAGTATTGTTATTTAAAAATACAGATAAAATATGTCAGTCCTATTACACAATATTTTTTTTTGTGAACCAGCTAATAGAATTTAACTTTTTTCAAATCCATTCTATTTAATGAATTAGATTTCCTTTTTATTACTTATTTTGTAAAGTATATTATTTTTTTTTTTTACTTTTAAACTTTCAACTTTATTCTGTTTTTTAGTCAATTTTAATATGTAGTTTAAAGAATTAAGTATGGTTTTAATTTTAAGAGAATACAAAAGTGCTTTTGCAGTATTTTTTATATATTAGTTAAAAATAAAAAAAATGGTACACATATCAATTTAATAATAAAGAAACAAATATGTATAAGATGTAGCCAAGTTAACTAGAAAGTTTTGTTATTAGAAACTTAAAAGATGATATACGGCATTTCTTGAACTCCAGCAACATGATTTTAATATACATTGATCTTACAGTATTATAAAATATAGAAAAAAAAATACTTTATTTGAATGAAGTAAAATGATTAGACTGAAAAAAATAGAGTTCATTATCGGAGTAAATTTTAAATGATAACTATTAGAAAAATTAAATTAACATAGAAGAGTAGCATAAAATAAGTACAACGATAGTTACTACTAATATTTCACTTTTACTAATCAGAAAATCTTTTTTAATCATTGTTGCTTGTATTTCGACAACGATAGCGTAATACAAATAAAAATGATTAATAATTAGTTATTGAATATTTTTTAACAAAAAAATGTTTATGGTCTGTGAGGAAATAGAAAATTCATATATTAAACAATAGTAATATTTTCTTTAATTTTTAAATAATATTTTTAATTATTAATCTTTTAAATGTATTCATAACATAATTTAGATTCCCCGAGTTGCCTTGCTTTTACTAAAAATGTAATTTTAAAAGCAGGATTCCAATATATGCTAGAGCTTCTTATTAAACTTTTCAAGTTTAAATTTCACTGCTCAGCGAGTCAGATGTATGAGTCAGAATTTCTCGTTATTTTATAAATGATGACATATTCTAATTTATTCCTTGTACTTTTTTTACATTTTCACTTGTAATGTGCAAAACTGCAAGAAATACGACTGTAATTAAATATCAGTAATTATTTACAATTGTTGTTTCTCATTAATTAGTAATTAAAAACTGTTTAAAGATTAATCTTTACATGCAAATGCTTTTTAAACACCGTTTTTATAGATATTTAAATAGATATAGTAAATGACTTTGATAAGAAAACACCAGTTTTTTTAAATTAAAGTCTGGTCTATTATTCTTACACATCTATTTGACTAAACCTCTTACGTCTTTGTTAATGTTTTACTCAGGACACGCACTTTTGTAAGACTTTTATGGTTATTTATTCTTAGGTCAATTTCGTGTTCCCTACTGAAAATAATCTCTGATCAGATTTCAATACGTTCTCATTTTGGAATTAATTAATCCTATATAATCTCATATCTGATTAAACAACACAATACATTGGTGAGTTTGATTAAAGATATCGTATTTTCAATGGTATTTAATTTTATTATATTGATTTTCAGAATCCTGTTTTATTGTTAGATACCAAAGAATAGTGTAGAAAATTTATTTCTGACTCATTTATAGTAATGTTTTCTCTGAACTAAATTATAAGGAGATTTTTATAAAAACACATACAATTCAAATAAAGTATATCTCCATAAGAGTTTTTAAGTATTTTATTTCCAACAACTAAACATCTTTTTTATAAATTCTAGATTTTTCATAATAAAATATTTCATAAATAAACCTTAAGAATTGCTGAATTATTTTTTTAAATAAAGATGTGTTTATTTTATGTGGAATAAAATATGTCATCCTTTTTGAAATAGTATACAAATTATTTAAAAATGTACAACTGTATTTTTCATTTTATATTGTCCGAATCAGGATTCAATTTTTTATATAAAAATAATATTTCTTTTATATATTATGTGTTTCGCAATGGTTTTTGTAGCATTTAAATATTAATATTTTATAATGATTAAATTCTTGTATTCGCTTGTAAGTACTAATATATAGTTTGTATCTTTTCATTTTGAATATTTATTCCATATTTAAACATTAATTACATTAATATACTTTTGAAATTGTAACATTGACTAACAGCTTAGCTAATAGCCAGACTAATAACTTTTTGACTAATAGCTAATATTTCTAATAAATTGAAAACAGAATAAATAATTAAATATTTTATACTGTTACCAGTTACTAGATTATACATATATATATATATATATATATATATATATATATATATATATATATATATATATATATATATATATATTTACATATACATTTCTTTCAAGTCAAAAAGAGACAATACACATTTTAAAAAATACGTATATATAAAGTTTTAGTAGAAGTCATTGTATGGTTTACACTTTTCATAAAAATGACAATTTTTGTATAATAAATGATATTATGATCCTTTGAGGAAATCTTGGTAGGCACATAAAGAATTCTTGGGAAAAAATCACCTTATTCTTGATTTAGTTGATTGACGAGATTGTTAGATTCTTTATATTATTCATAGAATCATTTAATGTAACTTTACAAAATTTAATCTTGATAAGGCCGAAGAGTCCATGAATTTATAGGAAACAATCAGTCTGGCGTTTACTTTTTAATATAGAGATGAGGACACAATTCTACTTAAAATGCTTTTAGATATCAGTCAAAAGTTCAGATTCTATAAATTATATTATTGGGTTTTTCACTAAAGTTTATGTATTGGACAGAAAAGAATTTGTTTGAAACTAGAGATCTTCGCCCCCTGCTCGCTGCGCTCGCCAACTCCCGTTCTCGTTACGCTCGCCCACTTGTCAATTATAAACCTATACATATAACCGAATGGACAAAGGATATATTTTTTAAAATTCATTTATGTCGTATGTAATTATTATCACAGATATATCGCAACGTGTTTTATATATAAATGCTCGTATGTCTATATAAACATTCTGGCAGATATATTATTTTTTGCAACGTAGTGTTTTATAGTTTATTGTACGTAATTTTGATTTTATATTTATAGAAAGATAAAGAAAAATGTATGAGTACATTTTAGAGAGAAGAACACTTACATGTATACAATTTATAGATTTATATAATATGAATATTTAACAGTTTTTGAAACAAATCCCACTCAATATATGGTTTATTTAAATAAATGCTTTTTCATCCCAAGAACCTCAACATATTTTCTTATCAAAAAAGTAAAATAAATTATTATTAACGAGCATCAGCAACAATCAAATGTGATCAATAATCATTTAACGAACATATTTGTGAAGAAAAAGTTTTGAGGGTTGTGAGGTGAAAAAACAACTCGTTTGTAGAATCGAATTTCGTCACAGTGTCAGATCTGTTCATTTATACATATTACCAGTTTTTTCAGTTTGGTATAAAGTTTGTTATTGACACATATGTTTGTAATGTAATCTTACAGTTTTTATAAACAGAGTAATTATCATATATTTTATGAAATATCAGTCAGAAACTAAACTTATTTTTTAACGTGTTACAATTTCCATTTACATTATGAGGAAAACACCTATAAACATATGAAAAATGTTTTAAAATAACAAATTTAATATAGAAATATTAATTTAAATTATAAATATTAATTTAATAAGAAATAGTACAGTCCATACCTGAAGTAAAACACTATACTGTTTCCCAAGATATATAGTGACTTTGTTGGTGAATGTCAGGAATGGAACCCATAACTCTTGCTTTCCTAGTTAGGATTAAGAATTTTTTTTAGTGTTTTTATATATAACAAAAATGTTCATTGGACTTATGAGAACACGACCTCGTCTAGTAAAAATACGTAGACCAAATTTCGACAGGTTTACGTTTTACGTTTCTCGCCCATCGATACAGTTAAATTCAGTAGCTTAAGTTAAAATAATTTTCAATTTTAGAAACGACTGAAAATCTTCATTTAATTAATATATGCATGTGTGGTGACTAATTATTTTTGACACGTTATTTAAATACTGACTATATGTTTATAACATTAAAGATAAAATAAACATGTAATAGAAAAAAACACGATAAGCTAAAATTTATACTTTTTAAAAAAGCTTCACAATATATATATATATATATAAATAAATTTTGTACCCTGATAAAATGTACAAATAAACTTTACTCAGTTTCATTTAGTCACAGCAGAAAATGTATGGTACGTGTTTGAAAATATATGTTGTATGTGTATATATATATATATATATATATATATATATATATATATATATATATATATATATATATATGTATATGTATATGTATATGTATATATATTCGTATGTAAACATGCACAGCACCAAAACATAACACGCACACATGCAAAATGTCACATGCATGTATATATGTATCATGAGTATAATCACGCGCATTCATATAAGAACACACACACACATACACACACACACAACCGCACATACAGCCGGATAAGCTTGATACGAGCCCGGCATGGCCGCCGCTAGAGCAGAGCACTAGTGTGCTGGTTGGCGGTTTAGAGCGTCGCGGCAGTGTTGGGGGTGCGACGGGCAATAGCGGCGACGACGACGGCGGTAGGCGCCGCGGCACGCTTGATTCCAGACTCCCCCGTCAAATTACTCGGTGCTGGAACACGGTCGGGTGTCCTCGCGTCGCTCCGCGCGCGCTAGTGCACTGTGCGCGCTTGTGCCAACGACTGCTTGTTCGCCGTCGTTCGTTCGTTGTTTTGTTTGGTACTTGTGGTGAATGGACACACGGAGGATTTGTTAGATTGCGCCGGCATTTCTCGGTCCCGTTTTTCCACTTGGTCCGCGATGCGACGGTTGCATAAAATAATCGTTATTAATTGTGTGTGTTGGGTGTTCGTTTGTTGTGATACGAATGTGTTAAATTAGAAAGAAATATACATATACAATGAACTACCTATTTACATAATATAAAAAAATTCGTCGAATGTGCAGTGTTGTTGATGTTTGAATTTTTTTTTGTTACGATATATTCGAGGTATACACTTGGAAATGTTTATAACGTCATAACATTTCAATTTCGACCCTCTCTGTTTATCTGTATTATCCAGTCATCATCAATCATAAATATAGCGATATTGAAATGTAAACTCTCATATGAAAGAATAAAAATGTCAACGCGTGTACATAATTAGAAAATTGATCATAGTTATTTAATTAGTCTATTCAGAAATGAAATTATTTTACCATAAAATTATATATATATATATATATATATATATATATATATATATATATATATATATATATATGTATGTATGTATGTGTGTATATAGTACCGAAGAACATAAATTTTCCTAATAATAAATTTGTTACAATTACATTTAAAAACCGAACCTAACTTATATAGCAAATTTACAGTAAAATAATATAGAAATAATTAAATATTTAATGAAGAAATAACGTAGTTTCAAGTTTGTAAAAATGATAATAGTATCCATAAACTATTTAGATTATTATATATATTATATATTTATTAACAATATGTATGTTATTGCATTTTCCAACTTTGTATATATAACATTAAATGTCCGCCTATCAACTTTTTTTTGTTATTTTCAGTATTATTTTAAAAACACAAATATATGTTAACACGTTAATATCGATTTGATAGTTATTTTCTTTTATATTTTTTTAAATTAAAATACATTAAATTATCTAGTAGTAAGTCAGTAAATAAGAAATAAATGGTAACAAATTACAAGAATATAAATTAAACAATAGGCCCTTTGGGGCCAATGAAAAAAATTCATTTTTAAAATGTGTTTAGGTTTATATAGTATTTGAAAATAACCACACACACACACATATATATATATATATATATATATATATATATATATATATATATATGTGTGTGTGTGTAAACACACACACACAAACTTTATTTATATATATATATATGTGTGTGTGTGTGTGTGTGTGTGTGTGTGTGTGTGTGTGTATGTAAACATAACTTTTAGTTTTAGATTAAAAAATAAATGTTCCTTAACAACCAATTTTTAATAAAATATTTATTAGACTACTAAGTGCATAACACATTACAAAATGTTAGTCATAAAAAGCTCAAATAAACTTTTATTAGTGTATGAGAGTTTTGGAATAGTCAAGAAGTTTGAGTGTGTGTGTTTTTTGCACAAAAGTGCATATGATATTTCCTCCAATTCTGAAAGTATTTTGCTAACTTGCTAGCACATTGACAAATATAATTTCAGTTAAACATAAATAAATGGGCTGAAGTCATGAAAATGAACTGTAAATTGGAATATTTACATTTTTAATTTATTCTTGAATTCAAAATTTTTCGCATATCGTTTTTTTTTATTACAACTTATTAATATTTTATGTATGTACATATACAACTCATTTTGTTGTTTTTATATGTGTGCATTTGTATATTATATATATACATATATATATATATATATATATATATATATATATATATATATATATATATATTTATACACACACATACATGCATTCATACATACATATATAAATATTTTTGCAGTGTTTTTTTTATATTAACATATCAATAAACTTCTATTTTTAATAAGAAATATTATTGAATTTCATATTTATTGAATGTGCGCAATGTCATATTTTTTATTTATGTTTTTAAAAATTTCGATTGTTATATTTCAATTGAATATTAAAAAGTAAAATATGAAAATGTATTGTGATACTAATATTGAATCATAAATGACAATAGTCAAACTATGATTTATTTGTATAGTGTTTATCAATTTTGTACTCGTCTAAGTTTGATTTACTAGCATATTCTATTTGTATATTGTTCTACATAATTGAGTAATGTTGTGTGAAATTACCTGGTTAGTTTTTGAATTAATGTTTTATTACATGACAGGAAAACTATGAACAATGACGTTTTTAATAGGGAAAATATGTACATATTAACAAATATGTGTTTATATATATATATATATATATATATATATATATATATATATATAACTATATAATTTTTTTTTACTTAGTAGTGATTTCTCAGGTTATTTTCATATGATCACTTTTTTTACACCATTCTATTCCTAGTTTCCACTTTTTAGTCATCTTCAGGCTTAAAACTTAATAATTGAAATTTAAAGTATAAACTTGAAATTAAATATACCGAAAAATGATTAAAATATCATATCCAATCGTGATAGAATATACAAAAATAACTCAAAGTAATACAATTGTATGTGTGTGTATATATAAATATATGTAAATAAATGTATATATATATAGCATAGCGAGTAAATGGGAAATGGAATCATCATTAATATTTATAGAAATGTACTAAGAGAAGGAACACAGCTTTAAAACACTAATAGTTAATTGTTGAGTGAGAGACGTAAGTAGTACTAATTATCCTCTATTCGATGGCTATATGCGGTTTGTGGTCCGCAAGTTTGTGAATTTAAATTTATTGGGTTACCTAATTATACTTTCTTTCGTAATATATATATATATATATATATATATATATAATTAATGTATGTATGTGTGTTTTCTTTGCATGCATGTATGTTTACACAGAACCTTTTTTGTATCATTTATATCAATTAATTCACTGTTCATTTCTTCGTGTATTTTTCAATTAAAAGTTTTATTTAAGTGAAATTAATTACGTGTGCGTATATCTTATATATATATATATATATATATATATATATATATATATATATATATATATATATATATATATATATATATATATATATATATATATCCGTGTATAAATTCTTAACCCAAAATCTAATAGAAAAAAATTGTTTCTTGTGATTCTTACTTTTTAGTTGTAAATAATTATAAAAGTCTTTCTAAAGAAAATAAAACAGTCACGTAATTTATCCCGAACTGAATTATGATATTCTGTTGCAAGTATATTAATGTATTTTTCTTAATTTTTATTTATTATCATGTTGTTTAAAACATGTATTAAACGGTCACTTACCATTTTAACAGAATACTTACATTTATTGATAGTGCTTTTAGAACGATTATTTTTATTAAATCATTTTTAAGTAAAAATTAATTTCAAAAAAATGTTTAACAATAAATAATGTTTTTCATTTTGCATTTAGCAAAATAAATGTTTTTGAATCGAAAAAATTTATCAAATACTATTTTATTGAAAACTAGCATTGGATTTTGCGAATATTTTAGTTGGCTGTTGTTTATTATAGAAATGCTAATAAAGTCCTGTGAATATTTAGAAATATGATGTTGCTAGTGATTTAAAAAGGGTAGTTTAATATTTATGAGATCATAAATAAACTTATTTCTTTGATTGTTGTATAAATACAAAAATAATAGATCTTTATTGAATTGAACTCAATGTTTTGAGTTTAGTTCAATTTTATATTTTGGTTCGACTGGAAACTAATATTTTAATTTTCAAGTCATAGTAATTATGTTTGAAATGAAAATATTACTCCAATTATATTTATTATTTTATAAGTATTTTATTAATTTCCGTTCAAAGTTTTTGTTATTAATACTTTTTTATTTTTTATTCCGTGTAATAATAATTATTGAATACAAATTTAAAATGCTTGCAGTTTAACCTTATTAATTGCAACTTTCGAGCTGTACTTTTTGAATTTACTTAATGTTTTTGAGTACGATTAGATACAAGAGTAGTGTACATTTAACGAGTGTGACTTAATTATAGTATTCCTTGAAAGAATATAAGCATGAGTCAAATATTTTGTCTTCATGCTCCATAATCTTTCACTAAATATTACAACTAGGTCTCATTTGGTAACAGGCATGAGATCTAATCGTATTAATCACCATATTTTTAATAAATTTAATGAAATTGACTAGATCTAAAAGCACAATAAGTGTTAGTAGCAAATGACTTAGTTAATATAAGGTTATGACTTGAAATAATTCTTGAATTTAAAAAAAAAAACAATTTATATGAGTTGAAATTTGATTTTTCGAAGGTTTTTATGTTTGATAAACAATACGTTTTTATGTGAAAAATTAAGCAATATTTTAAGTGTTTATTTTTCGCAACGGACCTGGTTAAGTAGATATCAATCTTCAGCTGAATGTACAATTATATGTATGTGTGTATATATATATATATATATATATATATATATATATATCATTTGTAGCTGACTTTCATAAAAAAATATCATGGTAATTTAGGCTGGCTTGAATTTTAGTATCTGTTTTTGATAATGTAGTCCATTATTTTCATTTATGGAATTGAATGTATTTAAAATTATGAATGAGTATTTATAAACATACGGTATATATATATATATATATATACACACACACATATATATATATATATATATATATATATATATGTGTGTGTGTGTGTGCTTGTGAATATATGAAGAGAGATGAAAAGGGAATGTAAAATAATAGAATAAGAAAAAAATTAATGGAGGATTTTGTTTAATTTATTATTTATGAAATAACTGTAGGTCTATAATTAATTACTGTCATTAACAGTTGAATTCATGGAATATTTTTAAATATGTAAATGTATGTGTACATATGCATATATATATATATATATATATATATATATATATATATATATATATATATATATTTGTATAAATTCGAATTATTGATATTTGGAAATGTACTTCTCTTCCTATCAACAATTTTATTATTGAACCGCGTTGCGTATCATTGTAATTAACACGAAATAATAAATTAGATATAAATAGATATTAAAATTTCAAAATTAATGACAATACGTATCGTATATACAAATTTATATGAAATGTGACACTGTGCCAAGCTCAGATTACATTAATTTAATTTCATGTGTATACACTATGTAGCCATATAACGTTAGTTATCGTTTTATATATGTACGCGTTGTCTATGCTCTTCATATAAAACAAAGTTTCCAATTATGGGTTCGCAATTTAGGAAGAGATATTGTCTGTATAAAGGAACAGCGTTCATAGATAAGATTCGTATCGTATTGTGTGAGAGGGATTTTTCTTAAGAGCATTCGATTGTATGCTCTTAGTTTCTAAACAGATTGCATAAAATGTCTTAGAAACGATAGTTTTGTTTGGTTATTTGTCTCGTTTATATTACTTTCGTATTGTTTGACGAAAAACATGGATTAAATATCAATATTGCGCTGGAATTTATGTAAATATTTAGTTGATTACTTTTCAAAATATCTCAGATGCTTTGTTTTGAATTAAGTACATTGAAAGTATATTAATTGCATAGAAAACATACGTTATTCATGTAATATTTTTTTTTATCTGAATTGTTATGAATTATTTGAAAACTACATCAAATAATTACATTCTTTCATAGAAACGTAAATTATATATTAATGTATAACATTATATCATACATATTGGTTAATTATAGATCGTTAATTATTTTTAATTCTTTTTTTAGAAAGTAAAGTCAATATCAAGATTTTTAATGATTGAATCATTTGTTTAATTAGTAATACTTTATAAAACGTTAATTGTTTAAGTATAAAAAAACATTCTCTTATTCATTTAAAATCGAGTTGTTTTTATCTCATATTATCTACGATTCTACTTGAATTGAATATTTTCAATGTAAATTATATAAAAGCAAATAACTTCAATAATAAAATTGAACAAAGTTTCTTTATATTGTTTTCATATTTTTCTATAACATTATTTCTGTTTATAGATATTTTATTTACACTGATACATTTAATTCACATGAAACATATGTATTTTATTAATCCATGAAAACTAATAAACAAATGTGAAAGTGAATATTAAAGATGTTATTTCTTAAGTTTGATCGATTACATAACTACTCATCTAGAGTATTAAAAATATCTAATGATTACTAAATAGTATTTATGTTAATTATTCAAGTTTTTCATTAAAGTAAATTGAATTAATAACAACGTAATTTGAATAATTTGCAAAATTGACATTGCGTCAGTTCATCTCTCATCATTAGGAAAGTGTAGATTAAAATGTGTACGTTATGGATATTACGTACATTTTAAAGTATTTTTTTTAATGTTTTGTTAAATTAGATTTACTTGTGATGAAATATGTGTATAATTCGTACTTATTTGGATGTAAATGTATGTTTTTACTCATCAATAACTTTTTCTGTAAAAAGACTGAAAAATGTCTTAAATAAATATTTAAAGTACATTAAACGAATAAAGCCAAAAAGAACATGCTTTAACCCGAATCGTCATGACAACATACAATATGCAAAAGAAGGTTAAGTCGTCGTATTAAAATGGCGGAAATTCTGTGGTAACAGTACAGAGGAAGTGTAATGAGCTTGGTTTATGCACAGCTTTGACAGAATGTACTGTTTGGTTAAGCAGTTTGAAAATAAAGGTAGCATTCTCGATCAACGAAAGGTCATGCTGGACATCCTTTCGTACGCATGCCTGGTATAAAATATAGGAGTCCGTCAGATATTAGGGAGGTGTGTAAAAAAAAGCTTACTGCGTTTTTCATAGCGTTACATGAACTATAGCACTGGAACTAATCTAACGTTTTCACGTATGAGTGCTTATAATGTACAATTATTTTAATCTTTAACTAACGCTGAAAAATATCGCATTTTATGAAAAAACTCTCATGATGATATTTTGATTAATATCTTCTATTAAAAAATGAAATATAAACTTCAAAATAGTGGAGTAGTGATTCAATTTAGGTTTCCGCATGGAAGTATTAAACGGGGGCGCATGTGTTAAGAAAAGTCATGTTATTTTTTATTTAGTATTTTAGTTCAATTTAGTACTAAAATACAATTTAACTAAAATACTAAATGAACGTTATGTTTTTTTTTAATTTTTGCGTTTTTTTAATAGTAAGTTTTTAGTTTAAGTCGTTTTTTTAAGTAAATAATGTTTAATATAATTTAATAAACATATTACAAGAATATAATACCAATGATTACTTCGTTCGAAAAAAATAACAATTGTTAAATATTTTATATGTTGGAATATTATTAAATTTATTTGTGTTTCCAATGCAAACTTGGTGAAAATGTCTGTTTTGAGCAGAGTTATAGCTTTTTCATTTTCTCTTATTTATTGTTAAATTCTACGATTCTATATGTCAAAATTTTCTAAAAGCTTATTTTACTTATCTTAATTTCTTATATAATTTAACAGTCATTTTTTGGAGTATTGTACTTTAAGTAAAAATTGGCCTATTAATGTTACATAAAATAGAAAGAAAAAAAATGCACTGGTTGTAAAATCGATACTTCTTTTATATGCATATCAAAATATTGTCTCGTTCCGTTCAAAAGAATTGGAACTGTATCTGAATATTTACTTTTGTATGGATTGAATTTTAAACATGCTACCAATGTTTTTTTTTCAAATAAGAAACAGAGTGATACGTAAGATTCCAAAATGAATTGTTTTTAACACAAATACAATATTAAACAAAATCTTTTAAAAAAAGTATTGGATTTATCTGCTGTTTAAGAACTGAAATTATATTCTTATTTTTCCATATTAATAAATATTTTAAGATTCAATAAAAAAAAATACCTGAATATATATTTTTTTAAAAAACTAAGTATTACAAATATGCGAGTCAAGAAAAAAAACAATACATATTTTTGGAATGAAGTTATTGACTCCATCTGTTTATAGACTTTAATATCCAATAATCGAATCGATGATTCTATAAGCAATTGAAATAAACTTAATCCAAACGGTTCATATCAAACAATCAGTCGTCGTAAATTTGAATATATTCAATAACGACCTATTATACTGACACCGTGATACTTTAATCAAATCAACATTCTCATTCACGACGAATAGACAACAATAATACTGAGTTTGTCAACAGTAGCTATATTTATATATCTATGAACAATCTAAATTATGTGACAAAATGTTATGTTTGTTCGTGCGAATAATACTAATAAGACGTTGATTGCTATAATAATAATAAAAATAACGAAGTTATAAAATGATAATGTTACAAAGCATATCTCGTAAGGTACGACTTCAGTTTTATACCTGTTTTTAGTACGTATTCAGGCTCTTGTATGTTTGTTAATTGAAGATAGGATTGTTTTGAAATTTTTAATATGAATTTAAACAAAAAAAAAAAAAAAATAGATTAATGGCATTGAAACTAGTATGTTTTTTTTCTATTATCTTATCGTACGCTTATTATGTATAAATATAACGCTTAGAAGGTCGTTAGGAATTATTTATAACAAAAAACGTAATCAGTTAATAGTTAATTATATTTCTATAGATGATTATAACTATATCAGAAATAATTAAATTTATAAATTATTCCAAGTATGTTGAAATATTTTTAAAAATGTTCCTCTTACAATTTTTTAAAACTTATTATATAATATTGTACAGAATAATTTCAAAATGTTCACTGGTAGAAATTTACATAAATAATTATTCGTTGAAGAATGAACAGAGAAAGAAAAGTGTGCATCGTCAGAATTTATGTATATTTTTATTTATTATGCCTCTTTCAATTCTTCTGAAATATTTTTAAATCGATTTAAAAAAAGAAAATAATTCACAGCTTTCATATAACTGGTTGTTCTGATAAGAGCATCATCTACTCTAATGATTTCAAATTGAAAATCGTGATCTGTTTATTTACTTTCATTTTGCTCTGATGCTGTGCCAAATCATTCGCTATCGCTGTTTTCATTGACAGAAATAATTAATTTTGATATATTGGATATTAATAGCATGGAATTTAAACACAAGATAAATTCACCTTCAAGTGAGATTCGTTTCAATGAAACACGAATTTCGTATTGACTGCACTGTATCGTTTTTATACGATAATTTAATATATAATCAAACGTACACTCATTAAAATAGTTATTTTAATTCTTATCCAACACAAATTGTATAAATAAACATGAAACGATCCGTTTTTCCGAATTACAATTTCAGTAGCTAAAGGAATGAAATTATTGGTATGGTTTATTTCATAAATATTTTTTTAGGGTGAACATTCGTCCTGATAGTATAATTAATGTTGTTTATAATTTTGATCTCAATTTTCATTTCGAATTTCTCATTTATTTTAGCTTCAAAATTTTGACACATTGACATTTGAATCGATATTTGCCATGTGTTTGATATCAGTTATCATCAAAATATTCTACTTCATGTTTTTTAACGTCAGTTTAATATTTATCGGTTGTCTGATTTCTGTCACAATAAGCAGTATGCTTCACTGAAAATGAGCATTAAAGCCTACTTATTATTTATTTAGTGAACTCTTCACTTAATATGCAGTTTATTGTTTTCCCTTTAATAACTCATGTTTTTATAAAGACTTTTTAAATCGTTAAATTATTAAAAAATCAATACTGGTTTTTGATCAAATTAAATCAGTTTTAGCCGTTCATTTTTGGAAATGGTTAATTGTGTTACAAACTTTTATTATATATATATATATATATATATATATATATATATATATTAAAAGTGGAAGATAAAGAAAAGTTCCAAAGCTTTATAAAAGAAGTAAAAATGTTCATGTTCAAAAATGAAGCTTCAAGTTTATATAAAGTCGACTCAATAGAGTAGTATTATTTTCCATTAAAGCTGACTTTTTACGCTTGGATTTAATAAGTTTCTTTGTGTTCTAAATTTTCTTTTCATAAATTTAAGCTTTCATATAACCTAAGAAAAAACTACAATGTTCTCAAACTTACAGCTCGTTCCATAGTATTACATTGTCCAAAACTTCTCTGCATTTATAATAAATAGATTATCTGTCTGTCTATATATATATATATATATATATATATATATATATATATATATATATATATATATATATTTATAATTCAAAAATATTTATATAAATATATATATATATATATATGTATATATATATATATATATATATATAGAAGGGTGTAAATATTTTGAAAATGTTTTTGTACTACTCTGCTAACGTATATATTTTTTTTAGTGGTTTAAGTATTAAATTACATTAAATTACAGATATAATTTGACTTATAATATATCAATGTCATTTTGGTTTATTATGATGTCATTACAAAGTGAATCAATCAAATATTATCGTTTGTATCAATTTAAAAGTTATTTTTAAAAGCTGTTATGGAATTTAAAAACATCAAAGCGTATATTGACCGTTGCTTTTTATATTTTTCAAAATAAAACATCAAAAAATCTACAAATATTACTTATCATCATTTGTATATATTTTATATTATTAATTACTGAGATATATTGATTTTAGAAAAAATGAAAATTTTAATTTAAAGAATATTCATTTAAAAAATCGTGTTTTACCTTGTTTGGTATTTACTTGAAAATCGAAGCTTGACGCCTTTAGTTTTAATGTCTTTTTGTAGGTCTGTCTTTAGTATTGTAATATTTTTAATAAAATTGGTGCTTGATAAAAACAAAACACGTTATAACAATGGATTGATTGTATTACGTGTAAAAATAAATTCTGTTCCTTTTAAATTGACTCAATCATAAATCTGCAAAATTAACATATTTTCTTGTCATTTTAGTATCCAATAAAATATGGTACTGTAAGACGAGGATGATAATTTTCAATGTTTATGGAATTATTTTTTATGTAAAGAACGTATAAATTTGTCTAAATTTTAAATTGTTCTTTAAAAATATTAACTATGAACTATATGTTTTTCATTAGAAAGTGGAAATGAGAAACGTTATATTTATGCGGAATGAAATAACTGATCTTTTACGTATTAGTTAATTGAAATCAAAATGGGCACGGTATTTAAAATAAATTATTTTTTATCAAACAAAAGATCTATTGATCGTATATTTTTGTATAAACAACAAAAATGGTTATTAATTAATCAGTTAAAAATTGATTTTAGCTGAAGCATATTAAAAACTAAGAATATGTTTGTTTTTAATTTTACTGTTTGAAAATACCAATTTTAAACAAATCTTATGATAATATAATTTCTATATTAGTCATAATCAATTTAATCAGAAAAAAAATTGTTAAAATTAGATTTCTTATATAGTATTTTTCACATTTTACTTTCATAGAATATAAATTTAGTCATTAATTGTTCAAGTAGTGTAAACACATTTAAACCAAGAGTATTATTATATATCTTACGTTCACTTCACCTATTTTTCGGCAAACCATGGTATGATTATTTAATGAGAATTTAAAATGAAAAAAAAACTCAGTATTTATGATTAGACACTGTTTTCGTATACATACAAATATTGCACATTTGTTGTTTACATTAAATATTTATTGAAAGTAGTCAACATTGAAACTCGACGCGAGTTTATTGAATTGAGTTATAAATCATTTTCACATCACACGTTTATTCCATTTCAATTAAATTTAATTTAACACACTTTCGTCGTTCACCGATATCTGAATCGTGTCTATAATGCAACATAAATAATTATCACATGTTAAATAGTTACGGTTACATAGACGTACAGTGCTCAACGTTCAAAATAAAATAAAAAGCATTTCCGGATGTGTGTCTCTGATATTGATAATAGTACTGTGTCAAAGACCCTGCGTCGCTAAGAAGCACTTACATGTATTTTAACTACAGGAAGTACACTGAAATCCTGTGTGCTATACAACAGTTACTTCGTCCATGTTTGAATGTCTTGTGCTACATCGTCCCCCATTTAGTAACAGTAGTCACGGGCATGAGCGCGTGTTCTGTTTTATAATTGTTTATTTCGTCTTCCTATTTAATCTCACCCTAAACACGCGATACTGTTAATGTATAATAGAAATCAATATTAATTATACCTTGCATCAAGTGAATATGATGGGGTTATTAACTCTACTTCAAGAAAACAATGTAGAACTGATGTTATTATATACACACAACTATATAATCCTTGATTCTAGACTATTAATTTTTCACATTTTGTATATAAAGTTTAAAAAAAATATTTCATGAAAATGTTATCATACTGAAAAAGATATCCATGTCTAAAAAAAAATTTAAGCTCCAGTGTACTTATTTTCTATATGCCTGTATAACGAGACATCTTTTGCGTCTTTTTGTGGAAGAAACCTTTTCTTGAAATTACCTGCAAATGCATCTACATACGGAAGGCATTGAGAGGCAGACTGATATACATGCTTTTTACTAAAGTGATTTTCTCTCTGATGTTTTTATCTCGTTTCAACCAAAACGTGTTATGTTTGGTTTTTCTTTATTACTAGTAAAATGTATATGTTTACTACTGGGCTATATGTACATACACACACATACATATTGAGTTCAAATACACAGCTTTTTCTGTGTATTGTTTAGATATTCAAGCTTAAATTACTATATATATATATATATATATATATATATATATATATATATATATATATATATATATGTCAAGATGTGGGTGTATGTTTGTATTATAATGAGTAATAAAATTGGAATGTTAGAAAAATAACGAGCTTATTTTGTAAATAATTGACTAGTTCTTTAGAAATAGGTCGTGCTTGATAGCAATAAGATTATTTTTGATTCAGTGTAATATTTGTAGGAAAAATTGTTATCTATTAATGAAATAAATATGGGAAATGTCTGATAAAACTGTTAAGATATTTCGAATAATTTTTTTAAGTCTTATTTGTATTAAAACTCTGATTTGTTCTGTAAATTTATTGATTATTTCTTAAATGACTTTTCACTAAGAATAAATGATTTTATTTATGCCCACTGTCGAATAATAATTTCGCATTTAGATCATTTACACAAAACTGAGTTTTATTAATACAAAATAATTAGTTCCATTTTGAAATATATATTAATATAAATTTTCGAGTATTGAAAATTTTCTTTATTTGAACTTGGAATATTTGTTTATCTTCTTTATATATATATATATATATATATATATATATATATATATATATATATATATAATAGAGAGAAAGAGAGAGAGGAGTGAAAATAGCCCGAAAAGCACTTGTAATTTTTGGTAGTTTTATTTGCTTATATCTTGTTAAAATGTCTATATAAAAAAGAGTAGAAAACTTAAGTATAACAGAACTCTAAGCCTTTGCAATTTGAACTCTAAATATTATTCTTTTATAATTTCTATTATTATTATACCAGGTACCGATTAAAAGTTTGGATCCCATTTTATATGTAAAAGTGAGTTCAAAACAATAATACCGTAGAATCTAATTATATGATATTGAGAAAAAATAATCATCAAAAGTTAATCTTTTTGTTATAACAAAAGCAAGAATTTTATAAACATTCATGAAATGTAAGAAATTTTCTTGATGCAGTTAAAACAATTTTTTTTTTGAAAAGTATTTTATGTAATAAAAAATATAATTTTTGTCATTTTACATTTTAAATATCGGATTCGATAAATTTTAATCTTATTTCTCTTATAATCAACACCTATATCAAAATGACTGAATTATTCTTTCACATTTGTTTAACAAAAAGTAACTGTGACGCTTTTCAGAATTGGATTCGTACCACAAAACTTTTTTCTGTTTCCATTAAGGCAGTCGTTATCAAACTTTAACCAGTGTGTCACGAGTTCAGTAACATTTTTCTTTAATTAATAAAAAGTGACAGTAAAAACACTTAATGAGTTTCGATCTTGACAGCGGTGTTAAATAACTCGAATGAAAAAAGGTGTCTGTAAATTGACGAAAATTTCTGAAAACAACCCTTAAATTAATTGCTTGCTAAAAGTGAATTCCAAGTACGTCAAGTATCTCATTTCATCTCGTTAACGATTTTTGTATCTTATCAGAACATAAACACTTTACCTCCATAAACCTAAGCTATAAAAGCAAATCAGAAAGAGCACATGAAGAAATCAATACGTTTAAGAAATGTTCATATTAAAATTTACCAGGTATATTTCAATTATTAACGGATTAAAGTAACCCACAGGTAGTTAGAAACGGATTACAAAGTAACGCGTATTCTCATATTATAATGAAATAATACAAGTTTATTTCGTGTTAAAAGTTTTGAATAATATTCAAATAAAATAATTATTTCGAATCTTTAAGAATGAAACACATAAATAGTTAATTATTGTTGCGATATATTTTTAAAGAAATTCAATTTTATTTTATTTTTTATTCACTGTCGTATTATTAAAAATCTGTATTAGAAAAGTACAATTCTTATATTTATATGTATTTTTCCACATTTTACAATTATGTTTGTAGGTTAATTGTATGTGTGTATTTTTAATTAATGTGAATTTTGATTAGGAGTACTTTATATAAAAAAATCCAAATAGAAATGTATTCGAATGAAATTACAATTTACAATTATGATAAAAATAATCAAGAATTGCTATCGGGCGTTAAAGGAATTGAATTTATATTGCATTTTATTTGTAACTATAAAGTTTACTGTTTCATTTTAAATAAATTGTAAAAAAAGAATGCACTTTCACAAATGAATTTTCACTCTTTAAAAACCACACGAAATCTGATCTTCTTTGATCAAAATGGGTCAGAAAAAAATATGTGTGGTTTGTGTAGAGTGAAAATTCATTTCACAGAGTGAATTTAGCCACAGTGTCAAAAAACTATAATTGTGAAAGAATGCACTTTTTCGATTTGCTATACCAGTAACATTACTTGAGAAATATTGAATATAATATGCGATCATTGCTGATAGTCTATTGTGTTTGTATATTTATTACTGTTCGGCATTCTTGTTTGAAAACGGTTCATCAGTAATGTAAGATGTCAATACTAATAGAATTGAACTCGACCTAACAATGTGAGCCCTTAAATATCAGTAATATAATTGACAATACAGTTCAGCTTTCTTTGTAGTGTTTGTCAGTGTGCCAGTAGTATAGCAACGGTGAAGTACGGTGCATGTAGTTATCTATCCACCGTAGCTGTGGAAGATATTAATAGCAATGTCATATGTTTTTATTTATGTGCTCCTATATATCTTACTCAAGTGTGACAAGTGTATATTAGAATTATTGTCGAATGTAATAAATATATGTATATATTCCATTTAAGATAATTCAAACAATATGAAAATGAAACCACTGCGAATAAATATTAATAAAATGTGATTAAAGACATACATTTAATTATTGAATATTAGTTAAACATTTAAACAATATTTAAAACTGTGATAACTATTATGTTTTATATATTTATATTTTGTGTGATATTCGAAGTGTGATTTTTATGAAAACATAGAAAAAGTTGAAAACAGAATCGAATTGTTTTATATGTACACGAGACAGACACAAATCAATTTTTTTTTAAATAAATCAAAATGATATCTCGGAACATTTTTCTTTTGGATGGATTAAGTGATCTACATGATATGTTATGACAGTTTATACCTGTGCATAGCAACAAATCTGCGTTTACCGCTACTTGTTGGATTGTTATTTGGATATTTTCATCGTTCCCGGAGGCCTGTCCTGCACAATACATCCTCGATGATGGGCTACATTATGGGTTGTACTTGCTTTAAAGGTAGGCGTATTAGTTGCCCTACCTTTAATTTTTCCTGGTCCAAAGAAGGTAATTTTATTTTCTTTTTATTTAATTATATCTATCAATAGTGTTTCACGATAAGTTCAAATATATATTGATATTGATCATTTTTTTATCTGCTTCAATTAATCTATAAATATATCATAAGATAAAAATAAGTACATTTCAGCTGTTTCATTCCTCAATAATTATTCTTTTAATAATATTTGAATAAATTTAATTTATATAAAATTCAAATATATTTTTCATACAATACCAAATTTGATCTCAAGTAGTACTTGCCTAAGTAAACTAAGACAGTACATTTGATTGTTCTAGAAATTCTTATTTTAAAATACACTAGACTTAGAAGGTATGTAGAATGTCTAACTGTATACCCTTATATATAAGTTATTTAATAAAAATATATGACCTTTATTTGACTCTTGTTGAAAATATTACAGTTGAATGGGCAGTGACTAAAAAAAGAATCAGTTTTATTAATTAACAGAAATAACAGCATAATAAATTATTTAAGTTCTTATCGTGGCACGACTTTTTGTACTTATTTATTTATTTACATTCATAGCCCATTTTATTTCAAATGTGTATACATTTTATGACTTATTTCATTATTTTTACTCGGATTGTTTATTTTGTTTTTGTCTCTATAATCCTATTTTATTATAATTTATTATTGAATTTATTTTGTGTTATCTTTAATTTAAATATTTGTTTATTTATTGTGTTTGTTAAATTAATGGATTATATATATATATATATATATATATATATATATATATATATATATATATAATATATATATATATATATATACAGATTAAATGAAATATATCAAATTGTATACAAATTATTTCGGAAAAATGTTTAATGTAATTAAAACGAAGATTTTTATTCTATCTGTTAAGATGATCGTTTTAAATTTTAGCGAAAAATCACAGAGAAAAATAAAATGGTATTTTTATACATCATTTTTGTATAATTGGATATTCTTGTTTAAAAAAGTCATTTTTTTTCTGCCTTCATTTCATATCACAGATTTGTTATTTAAACAAGATTATCTTAATTCTATTTATAATTCATTGGTTCCTAGTGTTGTAATTGAATGTATAAATATTTGAAGACAATTTAAAAATAATGAATATTGTTCATATATAAAATCTTGCAATGAATCATTGAACAGTAAGTATGAAACACTTGCTATTTTTATGATGAATTGTTTTTAACAGAAGCTTCTTTTAATTGTAGTATGTTTTGTTGTATTTTTCTTGTTATGAAAATGTTTTTTTATAATATGAAAAATGAATGTGGTCTTTATATTTCGTCTGATATGTTTAGGTAGAGAATAGTTCACTGTACAATTGTTAATTTTATATACGTATTGTTATTTTATAGAATTTAATTAATGTTTATTTTCTTGTTATTCATTAATTTAAGTATATAGTGTATAATAAATATATATATATATATATATATATATATATATATATATGTGTGTGTGTGTGTGTGTGTGTACGTGTGTGTACGTACATACACATACAATAGAATTCATTTAAAGTGACCTGAGATGTAGCAATGTTCTAGTTATAACGACTTTAAATCGGATGTTCTGTTTGGTTTCATCTCATTGGAAACTTTTGTCAGGTATAATACTTAAACTGAATGATATAACGCTTTTTGAATAATATGACAAGTTAGAGTTAATAAACATATTTTTTTTAAGAAAAATAATGTAAATTGCAAATGATGAAATGTTGATACATCTAATATTGTGTTGATGTCTGTTTCTGTGTTATGGTTTGCCTTTTCTCTAATATTGTAACGGTTGATTTGACAGTATTTTATTATAATTCGTATCTAATACTAAGTTTCGTAGATTCCAGGGTGTAAAATAATCCTTTAAAGTGATATAAATACAGTAGAAAAAAATAGTCTAAAATAGGCATAATGTTTGAAGCAAATGAAATGATTTCAGACTCATGGATGCCTGTTAGTCAAGACACACTTTGCAATTATTTTAGTTATTGAAATTATAACTGCTTATTTTTTTACCTGTAATCCCTGTGATTATTGTTATACTGGTGATTTTTATCCTTTGGATTATTTGAGTTACGATTTCCACTATAAGTTTCGGCAGGTGTATCACCTTCAAGTTATAAATTTTGGTTACCTGTGTTATCTAAATTTTATCAAAAAGTGGCACACGTATTGAAGCTTATAGTGGAAAACATAAATTTAAATAAGGTAAAAGACGAAGATCAAGGATAATGTTGTAGACTACTGGACTTTTTCTCGGAATAAAAATTGATCAATAATGGATTATTTAATATATGAATGTGTACATGACAAACAAAAAGATCAATAGATTAAATAGCCTCTTTTTCTTACGAGTAAATTAGCAAAAATTGGAAAAAAAATAAAATATGGACATTCAGGCTTAAGTGCTTTTTTTATCACGGTTACTATAAGTGAATTTATATATATATATATATATATATATATATATATATTTATATATATTAATGATATATTATCCATTTCAAAATCAAACTATAGAGAAATAATGTTACAAAATTAAATTATTACTATATTTTTCTAAGAAATAAACAGTATGATATAAATTTAAAATCGACTCGAGCTGTACACCCTTTAATTAAGAATATATTCTATTCAGAATATTCGAATTCTTTACACTCGAATATACATTCCGTAGTATATTTAATAACAAAATGATTCAGTAAATACCTAATATCGTTCGCTATATATTCGTGACATGTAAATAGTACAATTGTGTATCTTAACATACGTTAACTGAATTTATATTAAGTACATTAGATTATATCAACAATGTATCATAAAATATTTACATGCGAGCATGATTTTTTTAGAAAAAGGTATTTTGCAGAAAATGTTACATTTATAAATGCATGTACATGATATGAACGTATTATATATGTATAACAAATATTCGTATGTATACATATTTATTACGTAGTTAATGGTATTATTGTTTGAATAACAAAAAAAATGATTCGTTTACTTTCTGGTTAAAGATCTTAACATTACATAACTTTTCTTTGAAATATAATGTGTTTTGATTAGATCGGAACATATGACAAGCGTTGGAATGTTGATTAAACCGATGATTATTAATTGCGTAATTAGTTCACATATGAGTACCTTGGACATAAATTAGAAACGTGTTTATTACTATTTTATTGGACACGTGTTCGTTTATGAAATGTTTGACTGGACTTGAAATATAAAAATATTTCCCTAAACTAGACATAATAGCATAGTATTGCAAAAAAATTAACAAATTGTTGTTTTAAACAGTCGAAAGCAATTATTTTGCAGTGCAATGATTGAATGTCAACAGTAAAATGGCGGGATGAATTCAGAATCTTTAGCATGGATTTGAAAGGAAAAATATAAAAACATCTCTCTACTTCTTTACATAATAACTTTTTTCTCTTTTTATAAGCATTTTTTTCTGTTGCAGTAAGCAATGGAATTTCCTTAATATTTCTATTTGTTTGATGGTGACACACGTACAAGTTCTTAGTAATAAATTGTAAAAATTATGGGAAATAAATAAATACAAAAATAATCCACGATTATTTTAAAATGTTCATCGTGCTAGATTAGAATTCAGCAGGCCATGGATTGCCCATGCTTGATTTAAAATTTTTATTTTTATGACCGCACATTTGTTAAAAATAAGATCATAAAAAATCAGACCGAAAATTGATTTTACGTGGTGTATTTTTTTTTTTTTAAATAAGTAATTATTTTTTTGTATCAACAATGACGATATAATATTCCCTAAGAATCAAAATAAAATCATTTTGGTTGATTATTAAACAGCACTGGAATATGAGTATCAAATGTCATTAAATGTCATATTTGTACTATATGTTACGACAAAAAAATGTTTTCTATTTTAAAATTCAATTCCTTAAATATTAATTTTATATAATTTTTTTTTCAAAAAGATAAAATACATTCTATAAAGGTCCCTCATCAGAGAATACTAGACACAAGTTATAAAAATGTAACAATACTGCATGTACTGACAGTATGTATAAATCACGTGACTGCTCTTTTGGTATTTGCAATGTGTACGTTTTAGTCACATGCTTTTATAAATATGTAGGAGTTACACCTGAAACGAGTATGAAACATATTGATTTTACGAAAAATGTAAACCAGTGACTCTACACGTCATCTTTATTGATTTACTTTTGTCATGACCTCACCGCCTTATTCATTCACATTCAAACTATTATTATTTTTTAACCCGTTATTAAATTTTTGTAAATATTTATTTCCATTTACACAGTTTACATTAACTAATATATTGCTCCAGAAATGTGTTTTTGTATGTAAGTTTACTCATCTTTTATCGTAAAATGTTTTTATAGCGAAAAATGTATTATTTTCTTATAGTATCCAATATTTTCTTATATTCTTTAATATTATTTTATTACGTCTAGTGCACACACACATACACACACACACACACATATATATATATATATATATATATATATATAATGTTATATATTTGGTAATAGACAAGAAGTAATAGTGAAACACACTAAACAAGTTACTTTAAAAATTGAAACTTTATACATAAAGATGTAAGAAAAATTAAAGCATCTCAAATATGAGAGAATTATTGTAAATGAAATAAAAGCATGTTGAGAGCAGTTTGTTCAAATAAATTTCTTGAAAAAATTATACATGTTTGTTAAAATTCCATAGACGGATTGAAACATTTTTATATAACAATCGATTTTTTTTATATAAAATTCTAGTTAATAAAAATAAATAACATGTTTTTAATTTATTATTTTTTTTCAATTGGAAAATTTGGATTTAAAATTTAATTTTGTAAATAAAAATGAAATTATTCCATCTCTTTTTTAGTAGCTAAATGTAGATTTTGAACATTAAATCGATATTGTGACAAACCGATTAAATGTATGATACATATATATATATATATATATATATATATATATATATATATATATATTACAAAATCATCTCTAAATTAAAATATGGGTACAGAAAATTGATTCTATACGATTATTATTATATAATAACTTAAGTAAAGCATCCACAATATGAAATCTATTTATGAATTTAAAAAATATAGTACTTGACAAAACAAACTTTCATGTGCTTGACGTACATTCCAATAACAGGATATATTTTGATAGCTTAACGTTATATTAATATTAAATCGAATAACGTGATATACTTTTATATTTTAAAAATATTCGTTTATATTACAGTTCAATGGGATGTTTATAAACTTATTTTAATTATAACATATTTATTGTATTTTTAGTTCTATTTGGCGTACAAATTAGTTCAATGCCTCTTTATAGAAAATGAATGTTTACGGAAAGATGGAATGCATTCCAATATTCAAAATATCCCCTATTATTTTGTATAATTTTGCTCCATTTGTCGGATAACTGACGAATCTCTTGTCAAAAAAGATAGTGTCTTTGAGTCGATGAAGTTGTAGTGTATTTTCGGATCTCTTTCATTGTTTTAGCATTTTTTTCATGTTTCATATGTCATAACGCCTTTCCTCAAAGCTGAACAAATCATTCCTATGGCGTTAGCAACATTTTTTTCAACTAGAATGCGAAAAGATTACAATGCCTAATATTCTGCTTTTCGGACTCTTAAACACATTAAAAGGTATTCTTATAACGTATTGTTCAATTTTCTGTACAGCATGTATGTGTATATAAACATTTACAACAATTAGTATAATTATATATGAAAAAAATGTAAATAAATCAATAAGAATGTAATAAATGTGTATGTGCTTACCAAATCTTAACTGTAAGAATTTAAACGATCTATTAACACATAACCAATAATTACTGATGTAGTAGTTACTTTCTAAATACCTAATTATATTGTATATAAAGTGAACATTTCAATTACATCAATTAGTACTCCATATTTCTAATGTAAATATCTTTACACGCAAGTTTTAAATTAATAACAGCTTTATCAAAAACCCAATAAATATTAAAAAAAGCGTATACGGAAAATAAAAAGAAATATTTGCGGTCTTTCTTTTACTTTTTTTTTACCTCGTATAAATATTTCTTGTAAAAAAGATATCAATTAGCCTGCAAAACAGTTCATGTATGAAGAATATTGCACCAGTAGATACAAACATTGATACTTTTTTTTATAAATCGGATGTAAATATGAACAGTTGTTGAAGTATGACATTTCATAGTTGCGAAACAAAAACACATTCGTACTTTCTCTTCTACATAAATCATAAAATCGAATAACTTATAATTATATTTATGTGAGTAATGTGTAACGACAGTTAAGTATTCAGCTAGCAGGTGAACCTAGAACTTGTTTAATGCATAATGCAATTAGTTATGAAATGCTGTTAATGATAATTACAATATTTAATAAAATATTACATTTCAAATAGTAAATATTTAGTCCATGTAGATATTTTTATGTACGAAAGGTTTATATCCAACTCTTGTTGATGTTATTTTCGTTTTGAAGTTGTTTTTTTTTTTCAAATAACATTATTTGCCATTTCTACCTTATTTATTAAAAGAATGGAAAGGAAATATTTCAATATTGTTTATATGTTATATTTACATTTCTATAATTTCTCCAGTTTGTTTATCGTTTAGAACTAAGTTATATTTTGGATTTTTTCAAGTAATGGTTTGAATAAATTTATCATTTTCACACATAAACTATTCCACTAAACCACAAAAAAATTCGTATCAAAAATATTTCATAAGAGATTGTTGATCTCTTTGATTGTTGAGAATACACATTTTGATGGCGATTTCATTATCCTCACAGGGTTAAAATACAGAAAAATTCATAGGCACAGAAAAAATATTTTTCTGTACTTTAGTACTTTGAAGATGCTGATATCGGAGTCGAAAGAAACGAAACAATCAAAAATGATCAAAAATCATTTATTAAACATCTTTGAGCAGAATATTTTTTGAAATTTCTGGAATGCGAGATTAATTAATTTATTATTTTTTCCATAATATCAAGACTGTATTGTAAATTTTTAATACATCTACAACATTTTGAAATTTATAAATCGTTTATTTTGTTTGTTAAGTATAAAAAGTAGATACATTTTTCAAAAATTAACATCTGAATGCTCCAAAAATATATAATGTATGCAAAACTATCTATTTATTTACCTTTGAATATTTATTAAGATATCAAATATAAGAAGTACTGAAATATGATTTCACTGAATTCCTATATAAGTAAAATAAAAAGTTAGTATTCAAAACAGTACATGTATTTTTTTTAACAAGTTGATAAATTTGATGTACATAAAATCGAAATGTTTGATAATTTACATAAATATTGAAATAATAGTGTTTGTGGTATATAATTTATCATTATAGAGACAAAAAATGTACATTTTGCCACGGAACCAATAAATACCCATTATGTAAGCGAAGAGAACAAAATAAAACCCACCCCAATTGTTATAGATCAAGAACTTTTACCCTTTTGATGTACATAATATATCTCTTTCTAGTCCATTAACTTAACTTCGAAAAAGCACCATTAGTAATTTAAACGTTAAACTTACAGGCACTGTTATATTAAGTCGATAATGTGTATATATATACATATTAAATTTTACTTGAACGTTTTTTTAGTATATTTAATTTTTTTAGATGTTTTTAAAATAAACTATATTCCAGGCTGAATGTTTAAATCGTAAAATCATTCATAAGTCCATTGTGAATCAATATTTATCAATAAGGAGTGAATATTTTTAAATAAAACTATTTTTTTATCGTATTACTTTTTTTATTTAAATATCTTTCTTTATCTTATTTTTTGTATTGTTACAAATACTTTAAAAAATATACATTTATTTTAAAGTTGATGCAAAATATTTGAATATTTTTTTAATACGAGGCATAAATTGAATTTTTTATTGAGGTATTGCTTATAAATGAAACATTAATAATTCTTTTATAAGAATATGTGTTTGGTTAGCTTATTTTTAAAAATTTGAAACTTATTTACTATCTAAAGCTGTACTATAAGCGTTATGGAACCGCTGATGTTAAAACAGCATATAATTTATAATTATTAATATATGAAAGTCGTCCAGTAAATTTATGGCGAGCGTAATTTCTTTTCTGTACAGCAAAATGTCTCTGAAGTGCTTCTGACTTTTTGAAAATATTACATCGTAATTAAAAGCTCTTTACGTCGCTGTTTTGCAAACTGTAATTTTTAAGTTATATGTACTTTGTTTTAGTGAATAATCACATATGTGAAAACATGTTAGAAACATTGTATATATATATATATATATATATATATATATATATATATAGTAGTCTTATTGTTTTAATTAAGAATAAGTCATTTCAGTTAAAAATATCACATCGTTGTATTTACGTTTCATACAACCTTTTTTGATAAATGTAGATGTTGCTTGAAATAGAGAAGTTAAATAAACTTTTATTTCAATTATATACTTACATATGAAATATATTATTGCTCTATGTGTAAAATGTTCAAAAAATGAATAAATAAATTAATTACAGTGGCATTAAAAATAATTAAGTCAATCTGTTTCTTCGATAAAAATTAAAATTTTAAATACTATTCTTAAATTCATCTAAAATATATATATATATATATATATATATATGTGTGTGTGTGTGTGTGTGTGTGTGTATATAAATAAATAATAAACATACTTCTAGAGTTATAAAAATAAATTGAGACTGTTTAAAAATATCATAATGTATATTATTAAATAAAATTAATTTAAAAACATGAATAACATAGATGTATATATATATATATATATATATATATATATATATATATATACCTGTGTGTGTGTGTTCGTTTAACAAAAATTAATACAATTTTGAATATAATTGAAATAATGTTAATAACAATACTGAATCACAGAATGAATGTTCAATTTGTTTATCGATTTCATTTCCAAAAAGAATACCAAAAATAATTTTAACTTTTTATTCATTAATAATGCAAATTGTATTACTTCACAAAGTGAATGTTCAATAATTCATGAGTTATTGAATTTCATTCTATTTATGTATGGTTGTATATATCAACTGACTACATCAAATATATGTAATATTTCTTTTTTTTTTGGAAATAACATTTCATGTTGTCAAACACATTCGTATGTATTTTAGATATAAATCAATGGGTTTATTTAAGTAAAAAAGCGTAATTAATTTGGAAACCAATTACTATTTACCATTATATTTTTTTAAAAAAAAAAAAAACATGGACCAATATCTGTTGTCAACATGTCAGTTTCATTGATTCAGCTGATACACAGTGTACAGTGTAATTAATACTGTAGTTTGTCACTCTGCATACTATATGACATAAATGAGAACAAAAATGTAACACATGTTTTATGTTCGTTCTTTTCACATCCTTCTAACTCGAGGCCATTGCTTCTTCTCATGTATGTGTTTTACAAATTACTCCCACACGAGTGGATGCTTCATTATATGTCTTGCAAAAATTTTTAAATTTTCTGCAGAAATAAACGAAGAAAAATAATGGTCTTCATTTTTATTTATCTTTACAGTGAACACTTCAGTCTCAACTTTATTGTGTAGTTTTTTTATCTCTCGTGAGAATATACATTCGTGATTTATTTAAATTTAAACAAAACATTTATTACTGTTATGTACATTATATATATATATATATATATATATATATATATATATATATATATATATATATAATACATTTGTTCTAGATTCAATAAATTGCCTATGAATTGTCACTAACTTATTTTTTATAAAAGATTTCATACTTTTTCATTTATATACATTTTATTAAACTCCATGCTTTTAAATAATTTCTTTATTATTTTGCTTAATAACAGCAAATCAAATTATAACGCTTTTTGAATAATATATACACTATCAGAAAATCTATTAAATTTGCACCCTACTATTTAATATTAAAACAAATAAACAATACATTTCTCTCTCTCTCTCTGTATATATATATATATATATATATATATATGTGTGTGTGTGTGTGTACATAATGACAAAATTATTTTTAAAATATTTTTTTAATAATTAAATCTATCTAAAATAATGTATTATGGTTATTCATTAATTAGTTGATAAATTTTAATAGCTTGGGTGTTTTTTTTTTAAAAAAAAATCTCGTACTGAAGTGTTTTAGAATACAGTTTAGCAGAAGTTAACAGAATTTGGTGTTTTACAGTATGTTGTTTTAAAAATTATGAATTACTGTTTGTCCGTTGTTATTCAATCTTTTATTTAAAAGAATATTTAGTACATCAAATAAATATTCATAATATATATATATATATATATATATATATATAATATTAATAATGCAGTATAATATTAACAAATTTACCGTTTATTATCCATAAAAAAGGCGTTTTAAACGATTGAAAGAAATGTACGCAGACATAATTTGTTCCGGTTGTACGTGTTATATAAAGTACATTTATAAATCCATAACAAAATAGATAAGTACATTGAAATTATTATAAATGTGAATTAAATTTTAATTAAGTCTGAAAGTTAACAGTTGAGTGTGGTTATTTTAGGATGTATTTACTTGTAAATGTGTATAAAAACGACGTCTGCATATTGTTTCGTAATGAGTTTTATCAGACCCTAAAACGACTTTTACGACTTCTGTAGTTCAGTGAATTCAGTTAAAGAAAACGATTTTTTCATGATATGTATTTGTTCACGTAATTGCGAAATTTCCACAAAATTTCACTTAACCAACATGAACTTTTTCTTTTACTTGTCTATCGGGAAAAAAACAATTTATTTACATAAACTTATACTTTCTTGTAATATAAATTATTGATTGTGTATAATAGTTAATTGTCTATGTAATTTGAAAATTGTGGCATGAAAGAATTTTTAATGTGTCCTTGGAATAAATTTCAATTTTTCGTATGAAAAACATTAATCTGTTAGTAATTTTCAGCCTGTTATAAACACTTGTAGAGAAGTCATTTTGATGACAAATCGATCCGATGACTAGTATCGATATTAACATTTAGTACAAAGTTTTTTTTAAAATATATAGTATCTCTTAACTCTGATTTATATATATATATATATATATATATATATATATATATATATATATATATCGTAAAAAATTAGTATGCATAGAAGTGACATCGAACTTTTTCCGAAGTTATAGGTACATATTATCAAAGAATCGAACTTTGATAGTTAGACGATGGTACTCATTTTGATTCAGAGAACGTACTTTCACTATTACAAACCACAGTTGTTCAGAATAGATATTGTAACTGAACAAACACAGATTGCAAAAAGGTATCTTACCCAAAAAGTGTTCACATCTGTTTTATATTGTCGAGTCGGCATAGTTTTACCAGAACAACGTTATTAGAGATAATACAATAATTTTTCAAATACAAATATTATTTAAAGTATGGAAACCACATTTTCAGTAGTCAGTAAACGTACACGCAGTTATCTTATTTGATTTTGAAAATTAAACTGTATTTCACTTATTATGGAATCGGAATTTTAATAATTTTTTTTTTATATTTAAAATCCTTTTCGTTGATTTTTTATATTTGTTTCAAGACCAATGCTAATGAGTGAAAACTTAAATAATAAGTTTCTACACTTATACACCATTGGTAGAGCAAATTGTAAGATCAAAACTGTCAATTTTATAATTTCTGTAATTGTAAAATATCCTTCATGATCGTACATTTTTTTTGTACTTTAAATTTTTTATTTCTTTATTTATTTTGATGTTTTATTTATATTTTGTCAGTGTTTATTTATCTTACAAAACATATATTTTCAATATATATTTTAAAGGTGTAAACTTTTTTATTTACGTTTTTACACTCTGATTAATTCCAAGTATTGGTTTTTGTTGTAACCTGTAAATAAATCAACTTGTTTGTACGAATTCCGATTTCAATCATTTTATTGAGACACATGCTACGCAGAAAGCAAACCAATTATATTACAAGAATGTAATATTATCGAATTTCAGACAATGGCTAAAATTTCAATCGACAAACACATTTCTTATCATAAATACGATTTCACTGAAAGTGTCGATTCTGGTTATTTCATTCGAAGATTGATTTTATAATTTGATATGTTCTACTTCATATAAATGTCTGTGCAATAATGGATAACTTGTATCAAATTTAAATTGACATGTTAATTTATTTTATTTGACACTATTGACATTGAATGTCACTGTGCGAGATATAAATAAACTTACTCTACATTTAAGTAAATTAATTGGTGAGAAATGTATTACAGTAATTCGTAACGACGTTACAGCTAATAAAAATAATTATTGACCGTACTTGAGAAATTAGAAAAAAAAATGATTCCCATGAAAAATTATGCACAAGTTAATATTCTTTAATGCCATGACATTTTATTATTTTTAATTTATATGTTTATAATGCATCTTGCATTAAAAATAGTATATCTTCGACTATATTTTAATTGCAGTCAAATCATTGAAGATTTGTAATTCAAAAATGACTGATAATTGTTTTTATTTAGTTAGTGTTTTAATAAAGTTATTTTTTTTCATTAAAAAATATTTAATGTTAATATTATATTGTAACCATAGTCAATAATCAGTTTGTTTGACACAAAAAAAATGTATCATTAAAGAATTATTATTTATTTATTAATTAGTTTTTTAATTACTGGCATAAGGCATTTAAAACATATTTTTAAAATCAAAATGCATTGGAAATAATTATGACAAATACAGATAAAATGAGTTCACCATTTGTAGTTTGTGGGATGAAAAAATAATTTGTGAAACTTCTCTAGGAATTTAATTCTTTTCTTCATTGTTGGTTACTTTCATTTTTTAGAACAGTAAGAAGATAACTGTCACTTACGTATTCCCAAATACAAATTTGTCTTTGAGTATATCTATGTTACAATTATCTTAATTAAAGCCTGTGCTAATTAAAACCTGAACTGTTTGTATGTTGAATAAAGCGTTGCTTATGTTTATCCTTTTTGTAGGTATTTACGCAAGTTTTATTTAAATCTTACGTTTATTTTTTATTTATTACATGCATCTTAAAAATAATGTATGATCGTTTCATTACGATTTATATAGAAAAAGATAGTTTCTAGTTAGAATTTACCTATCATAAATGTAACGAGTAACGATTAAAACGACGAAATATAGTTATGCACGCTGTGCTCGTTATAACTAATATCCATTATATACACACGGGAAATTAATTGCCCAAGTGAATAAAATAAAGTATGAAATAAGAAGATATAAAATAAATAACAAAATAGCTGAATTTACTTTTTAAAATGTAAATGGTATCCAAAATTAACAGTTATTGTTTAACGAAAGGTGTATTAGTTTATTTTATCATACATTTTTTATTTGAAAATATTGTCATTTTAAAATGCGGCTTGAATTCTTTAAATGAATCAAGATAAGACTAAAATGTTTAATTTGGAATACGTTTTTAAATTTATTTCAATTAAAATATTAATAAACTATGCTATATTCATTATTTCTATATTTTTTTTATAAAAATGACAAATTAAAAATTAAATTTGAAAATTAGAAACAAAAAAACTGTTGGAGAAATATTCGATCTTTCATAGGGGTGCTCGTGCAAGTATCTTCTTGAGTGAAAACCTATAAAATAAATTAGAGGAAAATTATTCTGAGAAACCCTTATTTATTATCAGAATTCTGTCACCGAATTTGCTGTCATAATCAGATATGTTATTATTATTATTATTTAAAAAAGTACTTCTAAAAAACACTTGTTATTAATTGGCTTTGATTATTTTTATAGTAAATACTTATATTCAGTAGTGTTCTAAATAGTGATTTTTAGTTATTTATATCTAAAAACATTGTTCTGAAAATAGTTAATTGTATAAAATTAATAAATATAATTATATAAAATATACAATCAATTATGAAAACAAATTTAAATTTATAAGTGAAGCAGTTGTATACATTCTGAATTGAAAATGTGAAAAATTTTAAATTATTTTATTAATAACGTTTTATAAGTGATGTAATTTTCTATCGAATAAAAATATTTAAATGCTTTTCAACAAGGTCATATATTCTAAAATTAGTTTATTGAAGTACAACGTGTTTAAATGTAAAGCTATAGTTTACATGTTACATCCTTTGACATACACATATATCAACGTGAATTCTAAACTGTTATCGAAGGACGGAAATTTTGTACTCATTAATGAGATAACGTCATTCCTATCCATAGGTAATAATATCGACATTTCCTTCACATTATTGTATGGCAAGTAAACGAGCAAAGTTTCAATTCTCTCTAATCATCACTAGGATAGCAAGCATTGTTTGAGAAAATTACATTGTTACAAGTTCACGTCGCCATGTAAAACCATTATATTTAAACTGTGCTCATTTTATCCATACAAATTTTATTCGCGATTAACAGATTATTTACAAGATGTTCGATTTCTGAATGAAATCGAGAAAACTAGTTCTAACGAATTCACAACGTATTCAATTTCTCTATAGAAATCTTGGTTTTGTTATGAAGATATAAATAGATATTCAAATGTAGCGATTTGAGAATGTATTTTTGGATTGTGTATTTGTGTATAACCAGTCTTAACATTTTCTTTATTTTTATTTTTTTGATTTTTCATCCGTATATTTTCATTGTACGTTCGTTTCATAAACATTAGAGATTTATTCACATACATTATTATCCATAAAATGTTACAAAATATTGTTTTTAAAATAATATAGAATTTTGTAAAGAATTTTCGTCTTAAATTCGCATTTTATGGCTGTACAGGTCTATATGAAATTTTTAGATTTAATATATGTTAAATAAATTGTTTTATCATTCAAAAAGAGCCGTATTTGTTTTTAAATTAATAATGGTTTTCTAACTAATATCTGAAAAGTAATTGAGAACTTATTTTTAATTGCATATTGAAAATATGCATAAATATATTAATAACAAGTCTAAAATAGGTGATTTTTTTAAAAACGAATAATTGAATTCTATGAATTTTTAATGCAATAAGTATAAACTTTTGTAAATATATAAAGAAGGGCGTGTAGAAATATTAATCAATAAGTAGTATTTTATTATTGGTCTTTTGTAAAAACACTAGTATATTTATTTTTATAAATTTATTATCAAAAAAAATATAAGAAAAAAAATTTTTAAAAAATATAAGAATAATTATGTATAATTATATCACATCATAAATATTTAAAAATATATATACCAGAATAACCGTATATTTCCACGCGAGATGAAATATATTAGAAAGTATAATAAATCTGTCGTTAGTGTAATCTACTACGTCCTATTAATTAAGAACTTATCAATTTAACGCTCTAACCGTCAAACTTGTAACGTTGGTCAGTAAAACCAATCAAGTATAGTTCAGCGAACAGAACTTTTTTTCTATTCATTCAATCTATCTCTAGCTTAATAATCCGGAAAAAAGAGACTATTGGTCAAGTCTTAACTAAAAAAAAATATAGGAAACGGATACAGTGCAGAAGTTTCAATGTTCTGTACCAGTGACATCAGTCTAGGGTATCGACCCCGTGACTTGTCGCAGCAGCAGCTGTTGTCGTAATGGTAGTGAATGCCACCCTTGTACGATCCAACCAACCCGCCTCTGTATATATATACGTATCTGCAAGCTTACGCCATCGTTCCTACCTGTGGAACACCTGCGAACTTTGCAGCATATATCCGGCTCGCTGCCAACTTTAACGATAATAACGGTTCCATATGTGCCAGCACTGCAATATTTTCAATTTACTTCATAGTAAATAGAAACACAATCATATTTAATGGATATTTATACATTTCGATTCATTTTTGATTATGTCTCGTTCATTGTACGATGTCGGTTTCGTTTGCTTTTCTTGTTTATATTAAATGAAATGTCGTTAAATTCCCTTTATGTAAAATCAATTCCGAATTGCATGTTTCTTGTTCATGTTATATGCATACGTGTTGTTACCATTTTTTCAATATTGTTTTAACTGAAAATAATTTCAAAGGTATTAATCAGACAAACTGTTTATTTTAAGTAAGTATTTTTAATTATGCCGATTAGTTTGTTAACAAAATTTATATCATCTATTCCCAAATTTTTCTATTTACGTTTAGGCCTGTTTTAATAAAAAAAAGTATAGAATTAAAAATAATAAAAAAGATGGAATTAACAATATAATCGCTATATTAGTTTTGGCTCCATTAAAACAATAAAAATGGAAGCTAGCAGTGATACTAAAATCGGTTAAATTTTGTTTTTGATTGTTTGAATCGATTTTCGATTATTAGAATCATTGAGACTGAAAGTATTTTTTTTTTAAAAAAACAAACATTTATATATTCTCAAGTTTCTCAAAAAACGTGAATATTTTTACTCTCTTAAAGGAAATCATAAGATGACTCACAAATTAATTCTTCACTCCTTCATAAACCATAAACTTTTTTTCTGATCAAAAATGTTGTATGAATAATATTTCTTTAACAGTAATCAAAAGTATTAATAATCACTTATTGAACATTTTTTTGAGAATATTTTTTATAATTTGCAGGAAGTGAATAATTTGATTTCTCATAGACAAGTCAAGAAACTGGACTTGTTAACAAATTTAAATCTATTTTTTTTAAAGGGGGATAGTGCTTATATTTGAGCATGGATTTTTAAATTAGAAAATAATATTTATGACAATTCATGTTTGAAAAAAAAATATTCGTAAAAATCTTTTTATAAAAATAGCTATTAATTGATTTATTAATGAAAGAAAATGTGCATGCTGTACATTTTTTTCGTAAATCTTTATAGAAATGTATAAATACAATTCTCTAAAAGATAAAAAATATTCCAATTTTATTGAAAATACTTCTTTTTATTCATTTCATCTCTTACATAGACATACAATATATTTTTTACGACCTTTGTATATTCTGATTTGTTCTTATATAATATTTTATATTTTCTAAAGATAATTAATAATGGATCATACAATTTTAATCGTTCTTAATTGTTCTTATATATTAATTATTTTTTTTATATATTAAATACAACACGATTATGAACGTTAATGCGTGCGTATATTTTTTTAACATAATTATCAACGAATTAATGTGAAATAAATTAGTTTTTGTTAGATTTCAACGTTTTGTTAAAACATGTTTAAACTGACTGGAAATTTACGAGTTTTTTTACCGTTCTTACTGTATTTAACAATCTATTATTATCAACGAAAACCTTTTCGTTCCTAAAAATAAAATCCCCTTTTCTTGTGGTGATGTTTGACATGAATGCATTTTGTAGATTGTTGTAGATGGGCTCCGTACGTGATAAATGTTCGGTCTGGTGACACCTAATTGAAATGTGCGTACGTGCACCGGAAGTTGATGGCATCGACGTGTTATACTTTTCACTTAAATTTTTTAATATCCATTTATTTTTATTTTGTTATTAGAGTTTTTATCATAATTAGTTTTTTGTAAGTATTCTTTTCAATTTTTCAACCCTCAATTTTAATCCCCATCATAAATAAAACACTACACCCATTATTATTCTAAAACACATCGAGTATATAGCGAAATATGAAATTTAATGTATGAATAAATAGAGCAATTACAAGACATTTATGATTTTAGTGGTACTGTATATAGTGACATTTTCAATATTCTGGTCACGCACACCTGTTGAGAGTTCTTATCAAAGAGATATTGATAATTCGTAACAGTAATTTTAATTTTCGATTACTTGTCCATTCACGTTAAATGTTCTATAGTTGTAAAAAAAAATCTGTTCTGTCTGATGACCTCAATACGGATTTTAATGAAATTCATTCAATGAACTTTCATTCACAACAACGTACACAAACAATGCCGTTTCATAAATTTTTTTTCTAAATACCAAATCATTTACTATTACAAAAATAATTAGTATCCTGTATGAAATTATCAAAAAAAAACATTTAATTAGCTTCGTTTAATTATAAATTGAAATTTTGTACGTTTTAAGACACGGTTAAATGGAAAATCGCTTTCTTAATAATTTCATTTATAAGATAAAACTCGAATCACTGCGAAATTACAAAGTCTGTTAACTATTTTCAAACTGTTTCTCTTATTTATTCACGGTTTGTACCAATATATATATATATATATATATATATATATATATATATATATATATATATATATAATATTCATATAGATAGTTAATTTCATTAAATGTGACTCATCAATTATTGATAATTAAACCAATTTCAATTATAAGTGCTTTTATAATTTATTACGGTTACCGTAACAATTTTAATTTTGCTTTAAATGTTCTAATTGAATGTATAAATTAATTACGAAATCATTGTACGTACTATTGTCTCAGATGCTATTAATAAAATAGAAAATCTTAAATAAATTCAACAATAGTTATCAATATTAATACTGTAAATGTTTATTTTTGTATAAGGTTCTATTTTAAGAACAGTAAATATTACGAACATTTTGTCGAAATTTTTATTATTATAATTGTTTATTTCTATGTACTAAAGTTAACAAGATAAAATAAAGGTAGTTTTGCAACGTAATTAGTGTAATGTTTATACATACTTGTTTATTTTTTTAAATACCTGCGTATAGTGTTTTTTTGTGTGCATAAATAATATGAACTAGATCAGTATATTTATAATTGAAAATAGTAGATTTTTTATATGTCATATCTTTTAATGGCAAATTTGTAATCTGTTCATGAAATCTAATCAAAGAAAAAAAATATTAAATACTCTTAATACAGAAATGAATATTTATCCGAAGTAGTAATCTTAATATTAATCAAATTGATGTAATAATTTCATTAATATTAAATTAAGGAGTATATTAATTGCTAATTTTTAATTGACAGTTGTATGTATATTATTTATTTACAATTTATTAATATCATTCCAGATATTTAATATCAAGCAATATCGATGTAATTAAAAATTAATTACAAAGTAAGAGATAGTGTCATTGGAGGATAATCAATCTTAACCCCTCATTTATTATTTAGAATATTTAAATATTAATATCTAGTTATTATTTTATTCAGAGTAGAATATTAGTTTATTGATATTTTAATAAGACAGTCATGAATAGAAATAAACAATTAACTATTCACATATATATATATATATATATATATATATATATTTATATATATATATATATATATATATATATATATATATATATATATATATATGTCTGTCTATGGAGAGAAAAAGAGAAAGATTTTAAGCTTAAGGAATATTTTACAAAGAAAATTAATAAAAAATAATTTTGTTCTCTATTAGAAACTCTGCCAATAGCAGTTTTATTTTTCCTGTTAAGCAAAAGTATTTATTATTATTGTTGTTATTGGTCAGATAGATTTATGTAATATAAAATGAATTTAATTTATTATAATTTAGTTCACTGGCAATTCATTTTAAGTTTTATATTATTCTTAATCATTATTAGATGAAAATATTTGCTTTTGTGTTTTTAAGCAAATAAAAAAATGTAGTATTCTTGCATATACAAATACTATAAACTTAAACGCAGATTTAGAGAATCAATCGATCAGTCATTTATTGACTGATCGCGTGTTCGTAAAAAAAGATTTAATTGGTAATGTTATATATTTTCCAATAACTGAATTCGACTTTTGCTGTGTACAAATTGTTTAATTCCGGTAGTGAGACGTCAACACATTTACGTCATGCCATGTCCACAATGAATTAGATTCGACTGAATTGAAAAAAGCTCTCCAGTCATATGTGGTATATATCGAGACGCGTGTACACGCCGTCAGTCTACACGGTTAGCTTTGTGCGTGACGACCAATGCGTCACTCTTCTGTGCGTGATTTGATTTCGAAATATTCTTAAAGTTGTCGCTGTATAGTATTGCAATATCAGCTAGCCCCTATCGTCGTGTGAAAACATCCAATAAAGTGTAGAAGTTGTCATCAATGTCGTGTCACACTTACCACTCGAGCTTTTGATTGTGCCAATACTTCTTCTTACCGAATATCCCGTTTTGGTATTTTCGTTTTATTGGATCCTTTTTCCTTTAATAAAAGTTCCTGTACGGCTTTAAGGATTTGGTTACTGAAATATAATGACCAGTTGTGCGCTATTTACTTGAATAGTTCACTCGAGTCTTTTTAACATACGGAAAAACGTTTATACGTTTGTATATATATATATAGAGAGAGAGAGAGAGAGAGATATATAGACTTTTTATTTATAAATTATCGTAAATGTATACTTTATCTTTTTATAAGAATGCATACTTTATCTTTTGAAGATTTTGTCAATAAGTAATTTAAATATGTATAAAAAAATAAATATGAATGAAAATTTCATTTTTTCATTTTTTTATGATTGAAAAAATATATATATATATATATATTAAAGAATTAATTTTCATAATATTGTTTTAATTTGAAAAATTAAAAAATACCAAAAAAAATAAATTTACTTTCTTTCAGTATTAGTTGTATTGAAATATCGTATTTGCCTTCTGAATCAATATTAAATATTCGAATTGAAGATAATTATTTTAAAAATCAACTATTTTCTCATGAAAATAAACTTATTATATGTATATATGTATATATATACACGTACATAATTTTAGAAAACATTTTTTTTCATTTTATCAATGAAAAAAAATTCACTGCGACAATTTTTTGTTAGTTATTTGTATAATTTTATAGTTAAACACAAAAGACTTACGTAGTTCAAACCTCCTTTTTCTTTAATATTTTTTCACAGCAGGATAGAAAATGCGCAACCGATGTCCTTATATTTATATCTATACATGAGAATATATATATATATATATATATATATATATATATATATATATAAAGTGTGTATGTGGTTATATGCGGTTGATGGAATCGAGTAATAAAAAACCGGCAAAATACAAAAATATCTATGAGGCAAGAAATGTGAAAATCATAAAAAAAAATAGTGAAAGCTATGTTATGTCGTGAAAATTTTGAAACGAAAAGTGAGAAATACAATACCCGCTGTTTCCTATATATTTTACGTATTATATAATATTAATAGGTTTTACAAGTTTCGATTTCTTTTAATATTCTTATTCAGAAAATGCTCATCTGATTATATATATATATATATATATATATATATATATATATATATATATATATATATATATATATATATTTATATTTGTATCAGTGTAGTTAATATTCTGCCAAAAAAGTTCTTTTGTATGAATTACATTTTGAATTCGAACAATTGATTTATACGCATACACAACCTCGGCAGCTATAAATTTTTCAACATTAAAAAATAACGGTTCTGTGTCATCTCCGAAAGTTTGTTTGACAGCATGAACTGAAAACATAGAATTCCTGTTTTCCATTCAATTCCATATATATGTTTTTTTGCTCTTATAAATAAATATAAAGAGAGAGCATATAATATAAAATTATTTAAAGAATTCCAGATGTCGGACCTTAATATGTAATATAAATCTGTTGTAGAAAATGACAACTAGTCCGTACCTTTGAAACATATTTCATTACATACCTTGAAAGGTATTTTGATGAAAGTACACACTATGTTTGCCTGTTAATAAATTGTAATGTTGAATAGTGTGTTGTACGTTTAGGATAATTGAAAAGGAAACATTAACATTTATATTCATTATGATAATTTTATTAAATTATGTTGATACAATATATATATATATATATATATATATATATATATATATATATATATATATATATATATATATATTAAAATTGATTACAACTTTCAAGTGATTTGTTTAGTTATAATTATAAATTCTCTTTTTTTGTTAAAAATTATTCAAGTTTCCATCTGTTTTTCTATTGTAAAACACAGCTTGCCTTTAATAATCATTCATATATACGTAGGAGAGTGTTTATTATTGTAAAACACATTAATATATATATATATATATATATATATATATATATATATATATATATATATATATATATATATATATATATGATTATAAAGTACCAAAACTGATGGAATACATAGTTATATTTTTATAAATAACTTAATCGTCTATATAAAATAATTATTTCAATTTTATTAACAAACAATTTGACTTTTTTCTACGAGAAGTGTTAAATATTAGCGTTTTATATATTAACCATTTGTTGAAAAGTTAAAATATTTGGTACATTGTACAATTAATATATTTTCCCTTTCATTGTGAAATTATTATATTACTTTTTTTTCTAAATAATAACAAATTTAAATTTGAAACTATCTAAAAATCTGCAGTGTGTATATTATAAAAAAGTAGTAAATCCTCTCTTTTTAACTACATAAAAATATACTTTATATTACTTTATATTTTAGTGTAGTCTGATATTAAGAGTATCTTCATAGTTCTAAAGAATTAGTTTTTTTTAAAAAAAAAAACAGAATTAATAATTGTTTTTATGTATACTTTTCATTGTTTAAAATTGGATTAATTCTTTACAAAGTGTTTATACACAAAATTTTGTTACTGTATTTAAATTCAATTTCATAAATAAATTACTACTTACAAAAAATTCTTGTCACACTTTTCAGACATGGATCATTTTATATTTTGATCAGTTTATGCTATGCTAATAACTTTTTCGTTCAGAAAATATCTACGTCTCTTTTGAAATACGCCTAACAATAATAAAGAATGACAAATTATTAATTGGTAAGAAAGAAATATTTTATGAGTACTTTCTTATAAAAAAGCAGAAAAAAATTTCTCCTATATTTCCATTTTGTTTGTAAGTAAGTAAGTAAGCATTCTAAATAGATAATTATTTATTTTCCTACCTGTGATCTTGTTGAAATATTGTCAGAGTAAGTCTTCAGCGTTGTGAATCACATAATTCTTTATTTGCATAAGACTATTCTATTAGGAAACCACAATCAAATTGTCTGCAACTGCAGAATATGACTCAAGAGTCAAAATTAATCATAGCAGGTACATGCTTTTGAAACGAAGACCGTTAGAACAATATTTATATATTTTTTTAGAGATTTTTTCATTTGTATTTTCTTAAAAAAATATTTGATACATGCAACTACGTTTTATATTGTAGTTGTTCATATTTAGTTCATCAATTAAAAAATTTGAATTTATTAAAACCATCAACTACTTATTTTATTTATTTAATTCATAAAACTTATATTTTCTTCAAACAAATAAATATTCATGATTGAAATATATGCAGATTGAAATTAGAAAAATGTACTCATATCTTAAAGTTATTTTTTCGTGATTAATTCGTACAAATTAATATATTTTAATGACAGCTCCTGCCTTTGTTAAAGCTTCCGAAACGGACTTTAATCTGAATAATACTTTGGTTGCGTGCTCTGACGCAATTTATACAACACTGTAAATGTCATTTGTATAAACTAACGATACTTTTGACTGGCTGGTCTACTTGCTCGACTGTAATTATTTCAAGTTGACTATGTTATACAATGGAACTTAACAGTAAAGATGAAATAAACGAATACTTGACGAAAACCCTACACGATATTCAGGCACTTGTACACTCATACTTATATATATATATATAGAGAGAGAGAGAGAGTTGAGTAAGAAGAGTGTTAAGTTACCAACAAGAAAGAATTTTTTCTTTTGAAATTTTATAAAATTAATTGAAAAAAGGTAATCATTTAAAATAATTCTTGATTACAAAGGTTGAAAACATATTTTTTATATTACAACTAAATTGTCTTTCCCAAAATTTTAATTGGCAATTAATTTTTTCTATGAACAGATGTTACATTGATCATATTTAGTAAATATTTTATAAGCATTAATATAACGAAGGAATGAATATAAATTTAATTTAATCGAATCAATTATCGTATTTACATAACATACATATTTAGACATTCTAATTAGATAAATACAATAACTGATATTAATTCATTAAAAATTCACTTATTACTTTATTTTCATATTATTGATAATTTGAGTATCTTCCATTAAATGTATTTTTTTAAAAGATATTATTTTTATAAGAATTAACATGCAATTTTACATATTTAATTAACTGCATGCATATTTTAAAAACAAAACGAAAAAAAAGGATTTGAGTTTTTGTTTAAATTTCAAAACATGAATTCATTATCATAAATTAATACTAATGAAAATAAATTAATTACAATAACACCATTTTAATTCACAATTCGATTAAATGTCTTGTATATTTAATCATTACATTTTATATAATGAAATATATGTAATAATAATTATTCATTAAATATTCGATGTTCTCATACCTACTTATAAATTTCGATATATTCATATCTAGAGTTCAACATATAGAGTTCCATAAATACCTAAATGTAAACAGATTCAGACGTACATACTGGAATATTATTGTGTAAGTTCAGATATAAAATTAACAAAAAAAATATAGAAAAAAATATTTTTTTCGTCTGTTTTAACGGAGGAAAAATTATTATTTTACTAAAAGAAAGCATAATCTTTCATTAATGAAATGAACTGTATTAAATTTATAGTTAATTAAGACAAACAAAATTAGCAACATAATACAAGAAAGAAGTGTTCCTTTCTTTTTGCATTCCAAAATCTCTGAATTAAAAATTTGAGAATTTTGTGTGATAAACTGTTTCCCTCTCTCTCTTTATATATATATATATATATATATATATATATATATATATATATTATTCAATGTTTTTTTATAAAAAAATAATTTTATAATTGAGAATTCAGTTTAATAATAAATGTTTGCCGTCTGTTTGAGTCACTTAAAAATCCTCATTTAACTTACAATTAAATGTAAATACACTTCAGGATTTTTCAACTACTTGTATTTTATAATTCATGTAAATGAATATTATAATGAAATATTCGTACCTCATATAAATCTTAAAACAATTTATACAATTATTTCAGTACTCTTGAATATAATAGATTTGAAATGAACGTCGACGTATTTGTCGGTTTAATAAGATACCATGTGAATAATTGTATATAGCATGTATTATCTCTGCGGAATATATTACAATATTATTTCATCTTCAATTATTTTGTAATATAAATTTAAGTTCCAATTTCAAGTTATAATGAAAACTATTTAGAGAAAACTTTCTAAGTAACATGAAATTATATATATATATATATATATATATATATATATATATATATATATATATATATATATATATATATATATATGATATTTTTAAAGTCACCATCTCAGTTAGTGTGTTGTTATTTTTGACTTACACTAGAACATGAAAAATACAGAATAGGCTGTTCCCATTTTTTTGTACTATCCTCAATAAAAAAGCGACAATATTAAATAAAAACACTAACTCATTTCCTCAGTACAGAGAATTAACAATATATTGATTCGGTATAATACTTTAGACTAGGTGTTCTTAACCTATGAGATGTACCCCCCCCGGGGGGGAGGATGCAAAGGAGTTAGTGGAAAAGTGTAACTGTCCTTTAGAACATTTTTATAATTGCTTTTTTTTAGAATTCAGTTTAGATTGTACCCTGAATGTGTAGTCTCATTGATAAGAAGCAGCAACAAGTATCTCATTAAACGACACTGACTACTTTAAGTGACTCCATAATCATGGTGAAAGATAAAAAGATGTTTCTGAAAAACAACATTTTCTTTACTATTTCTGTATACCTGACGATGTTAAAATAAAATTCCAATATCAGTTATCTAATTTATTCATTATTAATTGCTTTCAGAGAGAGGTGCGAGATTAGGAACCCTTTGCTAGAAGGTGTAAGATTAAGGTTAAGAACCCTTGCGTTAGACCATAGTAAACGGTCTTATTAAATTGTGTAGCAGAGTCTACGATGTGATAATTATACAAATGGCATCATATTTTGAAATTGAAGTATTTACAAATTGATAAATTGTGTATATATATATATAAATATGATGTGAAGAACAACATATTCCCTCTTAGTAGTTACTGCTATTTTTATCCGGTTTACAACGTGGCATTTTTACTGTAAAATAGGAATAGCCGTTCTGTATTAAAAAAAGTCAAATGTTCATAACAAGTAGTTGATGTTAGAACTTAATTACCAGCTGAAAAAAAATTAAATAATTAAACAATAAACAACAGTTCATACAAAAGTGTTTTATATTAGGTTTGGTAATTAGAAAAGAAATCAATAATAAGAAATGCAACAGTTTTAAAATGATTTAAACTTAAATAATTACGCATGTTGCATAATTATTTTCAACGTTTTCGTATTATTTGATTAAAATATAATTATTATTATTATTGTCTTTTCTAGCTTAATTTCTAAGTGAATTCATTATATATTTTTTATAATTAATATTTAATGCTCTTAAACATACGATTAGAAAAAATATACGCAGTGTGGCAAATTCGCAAAGAACTAAGAACGCTTATTATTTGCGAATTCGGATTTCTCTCTTTCTCTTTCTCTGTCTGTCTTTATCTATTCATATACGTGTGTATATATATATATATATATACACACATACATACATATACATAAATAAATAATGAATACGAAATCGATTAAATCTTTTCATCTTCTCAATAATTATTTGAAAAAGTTTTATTCGCGTAACTGTAATAGGCAATTTCCTTGAACATCTCGCACACAAATATTTCACGAAATTTCGATCATTCCGCGTGCGTGCTTGTGGAAGGTTTGTAAAACAAAAACGTCGAAGCAATTGATGAGAAGGCCGAGCAGGCGGTCATAGTTGGACAGTTTACGAGCACGTTTCAAACGTTTTCTGCGTCGGCTGCTGTAAATACTGCTGTAGCCATATAATCCTCTATCAGACCATTGATCGGTTTCAAACAGAATTTGTGCGATCACGAAAACTGTCACGAAAATAACCAGTACGAATGTAATTCATAACAGCGTACAATGGAGCATTGTTGATGAATTAGGAGTTTATTCGAATGTTTTAGTTTAAATTATGATATATATATATATATATATATATATATATATATATATATATATATATATATACACACATACATACATATACAGGCACATACACACACACACATTATGTACTGGCAATGAAAACATATTTGTTCTGCGAAAAATGATTTGATTCCAAAAATATAAACGTGATTGAATGTTATAAATATTTTTATTTTGTTAATGTCTGTACATATATAGGGAACATTAATAAAATAACGTGTTAAATATTTTTCTATGAAACTCAACGAATTTTTGGTTTATAAAGAAGAAATATTTAATAATATATAAAAGCTAGTTTTCTTATATAATACATTTTTTCATATATGTACAGTAATGTAGAATTAAAAAAAGCTATTGTTAGAATTCTTTTCCGTAATTTATCAGAATTGTTTATTTTATAAAAATAAACAATTAAGACGGGTCTTTTTTAAAAAAAACGTATTATTATTTCAGTATTTATGATGAAAATTTATTTTCGTTCAAAATATAATTTTATTTTCTTTAAAATGTGTGTATTTTAATATATATTTATGGATATAAAAAACAGCACTGAAATTAATTTTATTCGATATATACTGTCAAGATTTTTTAGTATTTTGGATTTATTAAAATTTTTATTTTAATGTTTATGTGGTGAGAATTTTTCTAAGTATATATTTCAATTTATATATATATATATATATATATATATATATATATATATATATATATATATATATATATATAATGTGTTTGTTATTAATGTACATTTTATACAGTGGTCTCATCTTTACAGTGCACGTCTTAATGGCTAACAGGACGTTCTGTGCTCAAAAATATATTTTGTTCATTTTGTTAGATTTTTTTATTTTTTATCTTTTATTTCAATTACCATTTTTGGGTACTTTTGTATTAAATTTTAACTGTGATTTAGTACCTATATATTTTTCTATATAAACACATTGCAACCGAACTTATTTTTGATCATATCGACCAGCAAATCAACGGTGTTTTTTTTACATAAAATTGAAGCACTGTTAAGTAATTACAAGAAGACACTACATGTAAAAAAAATTAACCCTACACATAATTAGGATAAACATAAGTTATACATTTATAATATATATGGCAAAGTTCCGTCGTGTAAACTTGAACTCTTGTAATTACGTTCTTAAGGTTATTAATATTTTCTATATGTTCTTATAATTGAAGTACACATGTTTTTTTTTAAAAAAAAAGTAACACACAATTAGGAAACAGCAAGATAAAAATTAAATGCAATCTCAAATTGTACATTTTTTTATAATTCAAGACTCTGACAACAATAATCAATGGTCGAAATCGACAATGTATATATATATATATATATATATATATATATATATATATATATATGTATGTATGTATGTATGTATATACGTGTTAAAATAGTGCGACGATACATTTACATAAATTTGACCATGTTCAGTAATCAAGTTACAAAATATCATCTTTAGCTTGTTACCAAGGTATTTAGTTTTAATTATAAGATCATTAAATCTTTGACGTTGTATTTTAGAGCCTAGTTGGTCTTAATTCATTTTGTACTACACACGAATGTATGGATTTTCGTGTAAGTAATATCTATAAAACAATATCAAATTAACTGGACGTTAACTTTTTTCTGTAACATAAACACATATATTGTTTCATTAATTAATTTTAAGGTTTTATTATTATGTAATAAAACTGTGCATTTATATATATATATATATATATATATATATATATATATATATATATATATATATATAATATAAATGGGTATGATACACTGAACGAAACAAATATCTAATTACATTTCAACATGAATAGGTATTCAATTTGTATTAATTAATTTTGTATGATAAATTGAAATGCATAATTATTAAGTTATATTATAAAAAAGATAATATAAAGGTAAAGTATATAGTATAAAGAAATAAATGATGTACATTTGTATATTAAAAAAAAGATTCGTATTATAAGTTTAAATTAGATTTTCAATTGTATATGGGGACTAAATTAAATTTAGCTAGTTTAATTTAGAGGTATATTTTCAGTAAAAAGTTTTCATTTGTTAAATTACTTTACTTTTAGAAAACACAGATTTATTAAAGCGAATAACTGAATAGTGCTCGAATTTCACTTGAAGTGTTTTTTCTGCATTGATTCTCTTTGTTTCTGAAGTTTTCAAGATTAAATTTGACAAGAGTAATTAATAAATGTCATTAATATATTCAACAATTTGTTACATTTTGTGAGTAGAACGTAATAAATCAGTTTTTTATTGAGTTGATACTGCACACATAAAAATCAAATACAATACATTGGTTGTGTCAATCTCACAGTAACCATTTATATCAACTCAATTAACTGAAGCTTAATCTAAACTGTCTAGACTGCGTTCAATGTCACACACATCATTAGGCAACACTTTATGTGTTATGTGCAGTGCAGGACAGTTAAGAACGCTAATGTATATTTATTGTATATACAAAGTATTAAAAATACTCAGTCTTTCTTAAAACGAAATATTGAAGTAACATGCTTGCTGATTTACTTTTGACGAAATTATTACAGTACATAAAATCCGTAGGGCGAACTAAATCGTTTTTGTAGATTTTTGCTATTCATTTATTCTCTTATAATAAGAGTTCATAAAGCGAAAAATCTGTTTATTTTTTTAAATGTTCCTATTACCGTATTTATGCATTTGTAATGTCTCATGGCATAATTAAATAAATATATAGTCTTGGCAGTGTTCGTAGTTTTGGATCAATCAAGTTTCTGTTTTCTACCGCTAGTGTTAGCATGTGTGTCATCTCTAAGTAGTTGTAGATAACAGCAGTAATCTATAACTACTGAAGATGGCAAATGTGTCGAAATTAATGAAAGATCGAAACTCGAGTGATCCAAAAGGATGAATCAGGACTTACACAGGACTTTGGGATTACAGGTATTAAAAATAAAATTATAACTTCAAATAAATAATCTATAAGTACATATACGATTATAAATTATATATATATATATATATATATACACATATAGTTTTTAATATTTGTGTATTAAAATATTGAAAATATTCTAAAGCTCGCTACGAATATAAAAATTTTGTAAATCATTCATGTCTGACAGGTTTATTGAATCTAACAGTTTTCAAATTTATATGTACATATATATATATATATATATATATATATATATATATGCTATTTTTTTAAATATTGTATTTTTATACCTGTTACTATATTCCGTTGCTCGATTGTCATGATGATCTTTAGATTATCCATTCTTTTGAATTCTGTGCAAAATTGAAAATATCCAAAATAAAACTGTTCTGGATGTTAACAAAACCATGAAAATATGGCTTGAAGATCAAACACGAATGTTTTTTTTATTTGTCGCATCTACAATATGTACATAGTGTATAAAATTAAACTTTTATAAATTCTCCAAAAAAATCTGATCCATAGGTATATAAAGGTATTTTTTTTCTATAAATGTCCTCTCTCTCTCTCTCTCTCTCTCTCTATATATATATATATATATATATATATATATATATATATATATATTCACATTAACGCATGCTGTGTAACGTGTTATATTTGCATGACCAGAGTGAACAATTTATGATTGCATATTAATTAGCTTTTGAATGTAAATGGATTAATGTCAAAATTAACGATGTATGTAAGAGATGACAAGTTGATATTGACTGGTTTGCCAAAATATGTAAAGTATATAAATTGTATTTTTGTTTAAGATATTTCATACTTACAGTAAATTTAATTTATTTCCCATGCATTTGTTTCGTAACAACTTTCAATCATATCGAATGTTACGAAGACAGTGAATTCGTTTAAAATTCTTCTATACATCGACTATTCACTTAATTGGGAAGTTTATTTTATTAATTATTTAAAATATGTAGTTTTCAGTGCAAAGCAATCAACAGTACATTCAAGTTAAAATTGAAAATGAAAAATATACTCCGGTGTACTTCAAAAAAAAATTAGTTTCATATCTTGTTGTCCGATTTTTATTAGCAAACTTCAACGTTACAGCTTTTTACACTGTTTATATGCAAAAAAGATGTTTGACTTTTTTGTAATCGCACACTTGTTTATCGATACAAAAAATACTGTTTTTTTTCTATATACATCTACGAACAAACCCGTAAACAAGCTATAAATTACCCAGTAAATTTATCGACTGTCCTTGATTTAGAACGTATTATAATCCTTTATATATTTTAATTCCCTTGTTTCGTATACCGTAATATAATAGTCATTGACTTCATTATACAAGTGGTTATACTTTAATCGTTGGAACTAATCTATATTAGCAATATAGGAGACGGGTTTTAAATGTGTATATTACAACAAACACGTCGATGTGTATACAGTATATAAAATATATTAAGGAGTTTTCTCGATCTGAAAAACATATCCACAATAAAATAGGATAATCGAGTTACATCGGACTTGGGCGTTCAGTCTTTTAACAGCGGTCAAACTTATAAATATGGATCAGTTTTAAAAGCCACATATGAGCAATAGAGAAGAATCGAACGACGTTCGTAATTTATACGCTTTTCTGGCATATTATTCAGCACACATATGGCTAAAAATGAACTAAAAAAAAATTAACTTTCTTCGGATTCGGTTTTTTGTTTGCTCGCGTAACCTGTTTAACATTATAGATGATACAAATTTCAGATTTCTGTATACATATAACTATTTTTATTATCGTTCGTCTCCCTACTGTAATAAATTAAAACTTGATATTAACATATCAGATGTCAAGTGTTCTCCCATACATAATTTTCCGTATAATTGAATTAACGTTCAATTAGATACACATCATTAGAGTCAAGTGGCCTCTTGAGTACTGATCATAAATGTGTATTGTATGTTAACGAACATGTTTTTGATCAATTTAGTAATAAATTATTATGTATAATCTACGAGAAAATAAAATTATGGTAATTCGTCATCGTTCTTTTTTTTTAATTTTTCATAATATTTTAATATATAAATGTCAGTAAAAAGGATGCAAAAATACTTTGCTATTTAGTGTTTTTGTTATTTTTAAATAAATTAACAAAAAAACAATTATTACTTAATAAATTTAGAATAAAACATTCTTGAAATCGAGTATAGACAATTAAAATCCTAGAAAAAAAATGGTTTAGGATGTATTCAAATAAACAAAATATACTATTATATATATATATATATATATATATATATATATATATATATATATATATGAATACACATTTCTGTTGATAATATTTGAAATAAATTTGCGCAGAATTTCATGTATGTTTTATAGATTAGTAAGAAAATGTTAATACGTATTTCAGTGGCCTCGTGCCAAAAACGTACGTAGTTAATTTTCATAAAGTTTTATTCAACAATCGGTTGATGTTTAAAATTTTTCAAATACTTTGTTAAAAATAGAAATGCGTAAAATTCATTTCATTTATTAATATTTCACTTATAATTTATTGGACTTCTTCACTTGGAGTACTGTTTGAAAAGATTCATTGTTTATAAATTTGTAATAAATATTTTTTGTTATGGTAGATGCATTGTCTTGTAATAAAATATAAAAAATGTAATGTTTTTCTTTCTTGAAAAAAATAATAGTCCTATATTTGTTTTTTTATTATAATACAAATAATGTTTTAGTTTTGTGAAAATTATTTTAAAAGTACAGTGCAATTGTCAAAGAAATACCAAAATATCTCCACCTGACTAATATTGGTATTTTAGTTAAATAATTTCTTTTTTGAAATTCAAATGACTTACAGTAATGACAGATAATTAAAACTGAGGTCTTTGGCAATTGCCAAAACTATGACATTTACAAACTACTTTGCAAAGTTTGCTCAACTTAAGCAATTTGGTTGTGTATTTTAAAACAAAGTAGAAGTTATTTAACATTAAATATTCATATATTCATTTATACTTTAAAAAAATATGTACGTACGTTCATTAAAGTAATAAAAATATTTCTATTCATATTATTTCAAATGTAATTAAACAACATGCTTTAATTACATTCTAGAAGAAATGCTTTTTTTTAAAGGATTGCACGCTGTTTTTTCGCATTTCTTTTTTATAAAACTTAAGAAATGTTTTTTATTTAATGGAATGAAGCTTTTGACCCATTTTAAAACACTTGAAAACTTTCTGTTGCATGCATTTAAGCTTTTAAGTGTAGAATGTATATTTTATATTTTTTCTACCTTTTCATTAATTTTTTTTGTTCATTTATAGTCGAATGTTTTTTGTTACGAACTGAGAGTAGTTAATTAACAACGATTATCGATTATATATATATATATATATATATATATATATATATATAATCTTGAAAAGGTCGTTTTTTTACTTTAAAAACAATCTTATTGGAAATAAAATTGATGCATGTAACAAAATATAACATACATATATTATTCTGTTCAGTAAGCATTTTTCTGGAATATTATTTTATATTAAAAAGTCCACAATAGAAATTTTCCGCTTTAGTAAATATGAAATAATTGAGAATGAAAAGTAAACATTGTGGCATTATTCACTTTATAAAAAACAAACTTGACTACACAATATTTTTTTTGATTCAGTATATTGTCAATTATATATATATATATATATATATATATATATATACTCGTATATGTATGTATGTGTGTGTATGTAGTTATATTTAGTATTTGTTTTATTTTGTATTGAATTAAATAATAGATTATAAAAGGTTGAAACATTCGAGTCAATACTACATAACAAATACAACGTTTAAATTTGGAAACATTATTGTTTATATTAAAATCACATGGATTGTGGTTGCTATTTTTATTTAATCGACACATATTTATTTAGTATTCGATAAAACATTTTAGAAATAATAATTTAAACAATTTATGTTACAAATTCTATTCGGATACTTTGAGGTGACGTCGATTTCATCGAGTATAACATATTCTTATTTTTGAATGTTTGCTGCTTTAAACAGAATAATATTTTTACAATTATATCGTCTCGTGTGTCTGCGTTTGTATATAATTTTAACGTCAAAATAAAACACAGATGATGGAAAGAGTTGTCGTGACTGCGGCACACGTCTTTCGACGTCGGTGACGTCAGAATGACTTCTCTTACTTTGGTTGGTTCCTCGAGCGACGAAGATGTTGCGAGGGATGAACATCCGTCGACGTTCCTAACATTTTCAAGAACGTTCTATTCTCATTGTACATGTATTCAAAGGCGCACTTTATCTCTCAAGCCTTTCGTGCGATTGTTCATTTTATGATTGCCGTTCTACCAATGTCTGGTGCAAACACTTCATGAATGCGATTCGAGCGAGATGACATAGTTCGTAGACAAGGATGACGAAAAAATTTCCTAGTAACGATCGGTCTGCGTACCAATGTATAGTATAGTTAAGTTACCCCGCCTCAGATAACGGATTCTTCATCGCGGCGCCACTTATCAAAATAAATATTTCATCTTTTACTACATATGGAACCGAATCGCGTTTTATCGCACACAACGATATTTTATTTGTTGAGAGTTCGTCCCCATAATATTTTCTCGGATTTATATATATTTTCTGTATCCTGTTTATAATATAATATATGCATACATACATACATATATATGTATATATATATATATATATATATATATATATATATATATATATAAAGAGAATAAAATAAATGTTTTATATTAATTATACGAAAATTAAATAATGCTTTCTTCTTGAATTTGAGATGTCATAATTATTTGAAAATACATATCTATAATTTTAGGTAATATTGTAAAATATCGACTTAAATAATATTTTTTATTCATTTTAGGACAGAAACATACCTTGAGAATAAATATTAAGTATGGTTTTATCGTTAGAATATTATTAATAATAAAATACTTAATAAGGCTTAAACTTGTTTTTATACCTCATCAATATCTTGAATTTTTTTTAATTACTGTGTCGTCGTTTTTATAACATTGACATTGAGTACATTCTTGATAGTAATTGTATTTTTATATAAAACTGTAATAAAATCCTTTTCTGTTAAACATATATAGTAAGATAGTTAAAACAAGGATATTATCTTGTAATACACCATTTATAAGGTATCTATTTCAAAATAGTTATTTCATTAATTAAGAATGCTTTTTCGATAAATAATACAGCGTTTATCTCAATTTTAATCTTCTTTTTTATTTTCATTTCATTATATAATCCATATTGGAAATAAATAGATAAATAATACGACTACAGATATTTATTTTTTCAATAGTGTGAGCTAGGTTGTTTCTTAATAAAAAATTTAAAGAATAAGTTAGAGCTGAATTCGGTTTTCATGTTCCGTTATTCGCTCTTCCAGGAAATAGCTTGCAAACTCTAATTTGGTATCGGAAATGTCTATATATATATATATATATATATATATATATATATATATATATATATATATATATATATATATATATATATATACAGGTAACCCTCGTATAACGCAGTTCACAAATTGTAGCAATTCTTGCATAACGCAGTCTGGCAATTCCCTAGAACGTAGCGCATAGACATGTATAAAAAGTATTTTATATATGTCTATTATAATTAAAATATATTTGCAATGAAAGAATGTTATATACAATTTTTAATTTCTTTTATTTTTGTTGTTTGTTTTATTGAATGAAATTTTCTGAATTAAATGAAAATATTTTTTTTCTTGATTTGATAGATAAAGTATGTGGATTTTATTTAAAAGCATCATTTTTAGAACACACATCTACTTATTTTGTATTTAATCTGAGTCTCGCATAACACGATTTTTATAACGTGACATTTTTCCGAAACCTAATTCCCGCTTTATACGAAGGTTACTTGTGTATATAATTTAAATTACTAATAAATTTATATTGAATGTGTGAATCGTTTTTAATACCTTAAGTATTTATATCTGTTCTTTTTTTTTAAGAAAAAATGTGTTAAAAACTTAAAATAGAAATTTAATTTTTCAATTATTTTATGAATTGTCACAAGTAATAACTGAAGAATATTTATTTTTTACAAATGGGTTTTGTCTCAGAGACCAAAATTTTTCTGATCAAAAATGTTTAATAAATGATTATCGATCGTTGTGGTTGTTGTATTTTGAACATTTTGGCTTATGCATTTCGATTCCATCATCCTTAGAACTCACATTGCATTAATTACACAAACACATATACATATATATATATATATATATATATATATATATATATATATATATTTGTAATTAATTTTTCATAGATATTATTTTACAATTTGTGTGGTGTGTATGTTCGGAACTTATGTTTGCACTTATAACCCGGGTGTGTCTCACATTTGTGCGTTTTATCTCTCTGGAAAACTTTCAAAAAACTATCCTCATTTTTAAAATTAACTCGTTTATACATTATTGTTTATATCTAGAATCGTTCTCTTGCCCAGGTATTGTATTGTAAAAAAATCTGATCAAAAATGTTTAATAATTACTTATTGATTATTTTTTATTGTTTTTTATACACATTTCTGCGATCACATCATCATTAAAACGCCAAATTCCTATTTTTGTCAGATTTTTTCAATGGTTTGTGAAATGATGGGACCATTCGTTTGTGAAGGTAAATTTAGCCGCAGTGACAAAACTCTATTGTTTAATTCTAATCTTAACTAATTTCTAAAAACTTCCCCGATTTTCTTATTAGTCTTTCTTTATATAACTATGTCTACCCAGACTATTTTTTACACATAGTGCCAAAAACTAGATTAGGAATATTTATCTTTCTTGTACTTAAATACATATCTCATTGTGTTCAGAAATTATTTTTATACTTTTCATTCTTTCTCTCTGCCAGTTGTTTTTAAAACGTTAGTATTCTGAGATCACTTTTGAACGGTCATAATACATACAGACTATTAATTTAAACTAAAATGTACAACAAAAAAATCTTTTTTTTGGACTTAATAATAATAATCTTAATTTAATAACATAAATAACAGCAATACTACTTTGAAGTAATAATGACTATATTGTTTTTTATATCAATGATAGCATTAATTGAATTATTTCACCGTAATATCTAAGTTTAGTTCAGTGATGAATATCTTGAGTCTTATAGCGCTCTCACGAGAGCACTTGTGGTATCACAGAATGTGGTTCCACAACAGGAAGCATATTAATGTCAGTGCATTTGTTCATTAAGAGTTAAGTATGAACGTTTTTATTGACCGATATGTTTCCAAGTTTAGACTTATTCATGCTAAATTTCAGTACCCAATTTCACAATTGTAGATCTCAGAAAATGCACTTAATTGTCGTGTGTTTTATGAATTTCTGAAAATCAAAACTAATTTTCCATTTAAAATATTTCTCATCCAAAATATTTACTTGTTTTCCTCGTCAAATCATCAAAACGTCTAAAAATTACCTGTTGGCTGTTCTTCGACGGCTTACCGCTGGCACACGGACCACACTTTGAGAAACACTGTTCCTATATTATTTGAATAACTTCCGTTATGCTGCTACAGATGTCCTCCATCACATTAGTTAATTTACAAACCAACAAGAATTCAACCAACATTAAGCGGGTTAAGGTCAAATATTTTTAGTCGTACTCTGTGTTTTATGTATAATTATTATTTTTATATATATATATATATATATATATATATATATATATATATATATAAAGTATCATTATTTATTGCTTTCTAAAAAAGTGTTTTATTAAAATGTTACTTTTTTCAGACATGTAACATGAGTATAAAAATTATTTACTTTCAAAGAAATTCAATAATATATATATATATATATATATATATATATATATATATATATATATACATGTGTATATAATAAATTTGCAGTTTATTTAATAATATCACGAAAAATATAAACAACGTTTTAACTCATCTTTATTTATATAATAAACTCTTCATAATCTCTTATTAAAATCGTGATAAAAGCACATTTGTACATTTTATGTCTTTCACGTTGCTTTTATATCTTCACACACCTAGTCTAACATAAATATATATATATTATTTGTACGTAGAACTTCTTATAATCTACGATAACCGTAATTTATATCAATATGTGACATTTTATTGTTCTACAAATTTCAGTAAAATATAAATAATTCACATAGTTCGTCATTTAGGTGTTTAGACACATGTAGCAGTTGGAAATGTGTTAATATTTTATATGAATTTTGAAAGTTGGTTCAGATTATTGTGTTTTAAATATATTTTTTGAATATTGTTTAATTGGTAATTCTTTATTTTATTTATTTAAATTTAATAAATACGTAATTTCTTATTATGGTATTCAATATAAAAGTGTACTATAAAAAAAGGATTGATTAAATTATTTATCGGTCTTCAATATGATGAGTTTTCCAAAATCATAGTAGTGGAATGTATATTTTTATTAATTTAGAAATGTTGGTGTACTGATTCGATTACGGAAATTCTACAAACTGTTTGATATATAGTTATTAGAATTTCAACCGTCGAGGTAATAAATCATTTTGTTTCCGGTTACATAAAATATTACTTACACGTCAGCCTGTAATGGTTCATTCATAATAAGCTTTTAAAACTATAAACAGATGACTTAAGTTTAACTCTGTTTAGAAAGTTGTACCGAAAGTATAATCTCCAATCCAGTATACTTATTTTCATTTTAATTAATAATAAAAAAAACATCATTGGCAGATTATTTATTTTCATTGTATTTGTATTACAAAAATGGTATTAAAAATTGAAATGTTTTGACTATTAAAATGAATAATTCACACTCTGTGTTTTTAAAATTTCGAGATCCTCAAACAGATACTCAAGAGAAAGGTTTAAAAATCCTTACCTGCATTTTAAGTCTTACAGAACAAATAATAAAAAAATACTAATAACAAAACATTTTAATAAGTAGAATTAATAAAATGATTTTATATACAAACAAAGAAACACTTTTAATAATATCATATTTCCATTAAAAGAGTGTTTCTCTTTTAAAAAATAAAACTAACAAAAACTTTTTATTTAAACCAAAGCTTATATTGATATATAACTTTTTGGCTTCTGTATTCAATTCTTAATCTTATTAACCTAATTTTTAACTTTAATATTTATAAATACGAAATACAAAGAAAATATATATTAAAATGGTTTATTTATTAAACGAATCTTTTGTCATTTATGAATAACTTTATCATTTTATTTGCTTAATAGTTAATCAGCTACTAAATTCAAAATTTAAATAAACAGATATTGAACTATTGTAAATGTCGTTTCGGAATGTTCAAAAGTAAAATAGCCCATGTAATAAAACTATTTTTAAAGAACCTTGATTTGTGATTGAGTAAGAAAGAATAGCGTTAAACTATACTGTAAATAATTACAAAATAGTTAATTTTTTAACTGTTGTATAACATTATGAATATTTTTTAGAAGAAAACAAATAATTTGTTAGTACGTTAATAAGTATGAAAATTCATATATATATATATATATATATATATATATATATATATATATATATATATATATATACATATATATATATATATATAGATGTGTGTATTGACTTAGTTTTTGTATAGCGCTCCATGACTTGATAAACCTTAGATCATCATAAAATATGAAAACTAATATTATTTGTAAATTTGATATACACACTTTTGATAAATATTGTTGATATAGGACTATTATTTTAAATTACTTAAAAAAAATCAAATAAGCAAATAATTATAAGGTAAGAACCTTTTTTAACTGTCTTTTAAAGTTTTTTAATAAATGAGAATTAAGTAAATGAGAATTGCCTGTAATGTATATATATATATATA
>CM068314.1:15579200-15634200 GCA_034766995.1 Acanthacorydalis orientalis
TTGTGGACTGAAAAAATGTTTTTCTTTATAGAGCCAAAAAAGGACAAGACTGAGCAAACAGCCAATGGCGCAGTGTCTCCTAGTAGTGAACATCCAGGGCTATGTCCACAGCAAGGAAGTGGAGATTCTACTGCTAGTAAACCTGAAAGACCTTCCTCACTTGGGCCTGGCAAACTTACTCGGAGATTACTATGTTATCATAGTGAACATTGTAAGTTTCAATCTATTAATTTTTATTAATATTTAATGTATTGTTACTTATTATATAAATTACATTTAATTTTATAAACATTTTTTATAGTTCCTGAAGGCCAGCCTGGTCCTCCAGGTAGTACACCACCTCCTACAGAGCGCCACCATCATTCTCATCATCTTCCAGTATCAAACACACTTGTTTTATCAGAATTACCAGAACCACCAATTCCTGTTTCGGAAATTGGTCCTATTCCACCTCCGCCCATGTTTAGCTCACCGAGTCCTACGATGACTCTACGTCAAGGCAATGTACATAGTCAAATTCCTTTGGATATGGGTGAATATGATTATGATGGTAAGTTTTTTTTAAGAAATCAAACTTACAGTATTTTTTGAGAATTTTTACATCATTTATTTTTTCAATATTTTGTATATATATATATGCAGAGTAAAAATAAGTATCAAGTGTAATCAAACTGATTTTTCTTGTCTAGATCATGAAGAAATAGATGCAGAGGATTTAAATGATGAGGATGATGAAGACGGAGAATCAAAGTACTTTTTTCGAATGGCACAACCTGATCCTACAATTGACACTTCTAGAGTTGATGAAATTCCTGCAAAAGAACCTAAATTTAATGCTATTCCTTTGAAATCAGCTCTTAAGAAAAAAGGCAGTGGAGGTGGTAGTGGTCCTGGAACTCCACAAAACACACCTACTCAAGAAAACAGACCTTTAACTGCAAGACAAGATCAACAAAGTGCCTCGTTCAAGTATGTATTATATTTTAATATTTTAAGAATAATAGTAATTTAAACCAATTTTTTTGTCAAATTTAATTAGTTGTATTTGAGTCGTAAGTTCTTGTAACATTTTAAGTAAATATCTTTGTTTGTGCCAGCAGAAGGCCTCCTCTAAGGCCTAGGATCAGAATATGGTAACTATTTTGATAAGCTGGACATTTATTTGTTATATTAAATGTTTCATTTTTTTTATTTAATAGTACTCGGCCCGTGCGGTTTGGTATTACACTGCCATGCACCTTAGAAAATAAAGAAAATGCTCGACCTTATGTTATTCGTGAAGATACAGATAGTGATTCGGCAGATGGACCTGTTTTATATAGAGATGATGAATCAGAAGAAAGTAGAATAGCAGCAAAGATTCGCAGGAAAGAAAGCTTATCACTCAAATTAGCTCTTCGACCTGATCGTCAAGAGTTAATTAATAGAAATATAATACAGCTACAGTCTGATAATGAAAGACAAGAAACGAAAGAAGCCATTGGAGCCAGATTGATTAGAAGGCTTAGTATGAGACCTACTCAAGAAGAGTTAGAGGAAAGAAATATATTAAAAAGTAAGTTAAAAAAAAACAACAAATATACTTAATACTAATACTTTATTCATTTTAGAACAAAGTCCTGCTGAAGAAAAGAAACAAAAAGAAGAGAAAAAACGTTATCTTCTTCGAAAACTTAGTTTTCGGCCCACCGTGGAAGAACTTAAAGAAAAGAAAATTATTCGTTTTAATGATTACATCGAAGTAACACAAGCTCATGATTATGATAGACGAGCAGATAAACCATGGACAAGGTTAACTCCAAAAGACAAAGCAGCCATACGAAAGGAATTAAACGAGTTTAAGAGTTCTGAAATGGCAGTACATGAAGACAGTAGACACCTAACCAGGTAAATACTTCTAGAAAAATTGATCTATACCAAATTCATATTTGAAAACTTAAATTTGCAGTATTTTTAAAAACATTTGTTTACAGTATTCAATAACTTGAAAAAATTCGTCTTTCTCGTAAATGAAGTATATTTTTTGTTTATAAATTGATTGAATGCCAGAACTTATATTTCTATTCTTATTATATATTTATGAATTGAATTTCTTTGTAGATTTCATAGGCCATGACAGTTGCAAAGCAAAAATCAAGCGAAGCATTGTGCTGTGATGTTGCATGTGTGCTCAATAGTGCCACAGGTTTGGCCGGGAATTTTTCTTATTCTGGCTGCCGGTTAGAAGTCACCATGTGTTAGTGTCAATCCATTATTTATCAGACTGTATCACAGATTATCGGATTTATATATATATTTGTATCATCAACTTGCTTTGTGCAATTCTATTTGTACATAAGTGATTTTTTTATTATACAAATTATAATTTACATTTATATATAGAAACATATATCTATAGTGAGCAGGAAATATTTGTGCGTTTTGTGGAAAATAGCACGTTAGAACAAATATATAAATATATTATCTCTGTAAATATATAAACTATGATAAAATAATAGCGTAATTATTTTTATGTATCTAGATTGTGCATCCACATCAGAATGCTTTTGACAATTGTAATTTTATGATTTCTTTTTATTTTAGTTTTATGTATGTACATGTATACGTATATACATTATATATACATATATATATATATATATATATATATATATATATATATATATATATATATATATATATATATATATATATATATATATCAGTGTGTATGTAAGTATACACTTTTGTAACAAATGTAAAATACATTCATGAATTTTTCTTTATATGCACATATTCAATCAGCAAAAAATAAATGTTAAAAACATTGCTATAATTGTTGCCAAAATTGTTTTAGATATAACCTAATGATTTTATTTTTATAATTTGACTATTGTTCATTATATTTCATCATTAATCAAACATTTTAAGTTATTCTGACATCTTCCACTAATTGTTGTTAGAAAACCAATCTAGTTTTGTACTTTTTTTAAAAAATTATAATTTGATCACCTGTTTAAAATATCCATGGACAATTATTGTAAGAGAAATCATGGTCTTTCTAAAAGCGACTAGTGAAAGAAAGAAAATATACATATTTACATCACAACAGTATTACATCGATGTCGATGTTTTATTTACATAAATATACAAAGGTTGACGCATTTGTGAACGGTTTGATACATCCGGTGCCTGCGTTACATTGCAAGGATAGTTTGTAAATAAAATTTACCAATATTATTTCTGCAGCGTGATTTCCTTGCTTGATGTAACTGTAATGAAACCTTGTAAATTAGAGCTTTGTACAGTTCATTATAATCATGTGTTTGGTGATAATTATTCACCAATGCTTATATTACATACACTTTGCAATACAGTGAAACTCAAATTTATGTATCTATAAAAAACTACTTAACATTAATTATTTTTACTTATTTTAATAAGAATAAAATGTCTTCCAAATAAAACAAGACATTTTCAACTAAATATAAAATTAAAATTGTTTCCTTTTCTCTTTTTGTTACCAATTATATCACAATTATACAGGATTAAAGGTATATATCCTGATAAATTTGATATGTACCTCTTGCAGTAGAATAAGTGAGTGAATTTTCCCAGATTTTTTTTTCAAATTTATCAAGTATTGTGTTATTTATTCAGATTATCAGAAGATAGTAAATACTAATATATATATATATATATATATATATATATATATATATATATATATATACACAAAAATAAAACAAATATGATATACATAAATGTTGATAATTAGTTGATTCTTACATTCTTACTAATTATTAAAGTATTCATATTTGAATAAACTTGTACATAATTTAACATTAAACATGGAAACTCATTTTATTTTTGTAATTTTATTTTCTAATTATAATTTACATAATATATAAAAATCAATTACTAGATATCAAAAAAATATGGTATATATAATCAAATAAAGAAAATTTTATATTGTCAAATATGGTGAAGAATACAGGCTATTTAATAATCAACAAGAGTATAAAATTTAAATCAAAACATCTTGATCACATTATAAGGTGGTGTAATAACATTCTACATTTCCATAAAAAATACTATTTTATGTATTTTTTGTTATTATGCTGAATAGTAGTATTATTATTATTAAATAGTATTGTTTTTAATTTGCAGAAAATGAAATAATGTCTGTCCTCAGAATTTATGAAACATCAAAACTGCTGTTTTTAGATTGTCCACCAATGAAAAGTGTGAAGTAATCTGACAGAAAAAGAAAATGCCTGTTTGTTATAATTGAAGTACTGTATATACTTTTTTTTATTTATTGGTAAGAATTTCATTTTTTAATTGTAAATTATAATTTTTATTTTATTTTTTTGAATATACTTTTCATAAAAAATATTTCCAATTTGTTCTTTTAAATATATTAATGAAAAATTGGGAATGTAGTTAATTTTTACATGTGCAATATTTGAAAAATACTTCAAGCTATATACACTGGCTTTAGTAAATGTTTACATATGCTCTTGTGATTATAATTTTGCTAAAACTAGTCAGATTTGTTTACATTTTAACCAGTGCTAAATGTATTCAAATCATTTTTCCAATTTATTAAACATATTAGCTTCAGTTAAATCCATGTTTGACAATCATTTTTTGTGTATTACATTCCAAAATGAGAACAACATATTCTCATAATTTGGACATTTCATTATCTTAAAAGTTTCAGTTTCATTATTGTAACATAAGATTGTTGTCAAAGGTTGCAAAAAATGTTTTAATGTGCTTTAATGTCTATCATTGTTTTTTTATAACTTTAAATATGAAATTGTAAAAAATCATCTTTCTCTTTTATATTCAAGAAATCTACACATGCCGAACGTATTAATTTTCAAGTAAGAAATTAATATAGGATTGGGCACCTCGAAGCATTCTTTTGAAAATGTTAAAAACATACATTATAGCACATCATGTACATGTATAATTAAATAACTCGTATCTTCTACTGAATTTTTGCTAAATCACCTGCCAAAATACATTAACAATTTAAAATAATTTTTTATATTAAAAACAAGTAAAATATATGAACTTTAAATTTTAGACTATTAATGAAATATATACAGAAGCGATGAATAAATCACAAATATATGTAATTTAAATGAATTTCTCTTCACATCATTGATTTATTTTACTATGACAATGTAGCAAGTATCATACTATGTATTTTACTTGATATACAGAAACAAATATACTAGACTTTTGCTAACCTTTGAATGAGATCAGCTCCTGTAAAATAAAATGAAATACACCTTATTAAATATTAAATGATTTATTAATTATATTTACAAGTTCTTTCTTATTGACAAATAATATCAAAGATAATTATTTGATATGATTAGTAATATTTTAACACTTTCTCTCTTAACAATATAATACTGTTATATAATTTTATTGCTGGTCCAAGTTTAAACCCTAATATAGATGTGAGATCATTTTGTGATAACATAAGTAAAGCTTCTCCGTCGATTTTATGTTTATTAAACATTGAAGTAAGTTCTCTACAACTGGGAATCGAACTTATAAAATCAACGACTTTCTGTTCACACCACATACGCGGATCTGTAATATCACTAACGTAACAGTTCAAATTTTTCGAATGTTTTTCCCATTGGAACGGAGTAACTTTATTCGGGTCCGGAATAAGAACCGGATCGAAATTATCTTGCGTTACACTTTTAATTAATACAGAATCGGGCAAAACTCTTATTTTTGACGTAAAATGATTGGAAGATTCGTCTTGTTCGGGTGAAGAAATACGTTTTCGTTTCTTTTTTCGTATTTTTTCATTGATTTGCCATTCGTCGTCACTTTCGTTATAGTAAGGGCGGCGAATTTTTGGAGGGCGTCCTAATTTTGTTGTAGTGGAATCGGCTGCATGTCTACAAGTTAAAATGATCAAAAGGTAAGATTAATTTAAATGTAAAATAATAATAATGAAATTCCTACTTACCTTTTTGGTTCTTTTGAAAGTGGAACAGCTTCATCTATTTTTATTTTTGTATGCCCTAACAATCTGTCACATGTGAAATCTTTATCATAATTCTGATCTGAATAAGGACAATTAGCAGCAGACTGATGATTTTCATACTGAGGACCCTTAATATTACCTATACCTCGACATCCAGGTGTAGGACATTCTGTGCTATATATATCCTCAGGAGCTATAAATAAATTTATTAATATCTGAATACCAAATAAGAATATAAGTAATAAATTTTGAATCTTACTTAAAGGTGGTTGTAATGGATGTCCAGTTTTTTGACACCATCCTACTGGATGTATATCATGAATATCATCATCAATCCAATAGCTGTACTTATCGGGCCAACCATCGAAACTTATTCTAATCTGATGATCTCGAACATCATCGACTGTAGCCACTCTTATTAATTTAGGAACTCTTCGATCGACACATTCTAATCTCATTCCTTTTTTAAATCCATTTGAAGGTCTCTGTTTGAAAGCTCGAGCTGGAGCGGCCTGAGACTTTGTTTCTTTCAAATAGATTTCCCAGGTGAACTCATTAGGATCTTTAAAATCTAAAAGTTTAGTAAATATTTTTTTTTTATTTTCAATTTTTTCAATATATAATTAAGCTTACTATTTGGTGGTGTCAGGCTGTGCCCTTTTTCTTCACACCATCCTACAGGGTGAATGTATGGGGATGATGGGTCTGCCCAATAATCATAGATGTCATCCCAACTGTCAAAATGAACTAAAATACGATTATCCATAATATCAGCTACTGATGCCACACACACCAAAGATGAATTTTTCCTATCTACAGCTTCTAATTTCATTCCAAGACGAAAGCCATTAGGGCACGGGGACTACAAAACAAATATTTTAAATATTAAACAATTTTCAGAAAAGATCTTTAAAAGTTTATTAATGCTTACATTTTCTGGCTTATTAAGAAATAAATTTCGTGGAGCTGGTTGAGCTTTACATTGTTTTAAATATGTATTCCAATTGAAAGCAGACTGTAAACATCCTAAAGGCGGATGAAGCTTATGATTATTTTTATCACACCATCCAGCAGGAAAAATATCTAATGAATCTGCATTTGCCCAGAAATCATGATTATCTGGGTAACCATCAAAATGTAATCGAATACGGTAACCCAAAACTTCAGCAACTGTTAAAACACAATAATATGAAGGATGTTGTGGATCGATACCTTCTAATTTCATGCCTACTTTAAATCCATTTTTCGAATATGGATAAGGATCTTTAAAAAGTTTTACAGGAGCTGCTTTGGCATTTACATGTGTCAAGTACTTTGCCCATGAAAATCCTTTCTTTCCACCTAACCAAGGATAAGTATATTTATTCTCCAAAGTATCATTTGTATCATCATCACTTTGAGCTGGCGTTGCACTTTCGCTTCTCTGTGCTTCATTACTGTCGATTTTATTATTGGAAAGCACTGATATTTTTTTCTCTTTTTTTCTATTGAATTTGGAATCTATTGTCCCCTTCTGAATATATTTCTCTGAACACGTGTAGCTACAAAACATAGAATTAACAAATTCTGATCCATAACCATAACAACCACACACTTCACAACAAAATATATCATTCGATGAATTTTTCTTAGTAATTTTTGTATTAATTGTGTTTGTTATATCACCTATTGGCTTTATGTCGGATTCTCGTTTGAATGCTTTCATTTGTGCTATGTCAGCATCAGTAATCATCTGCATAAATCCAAACTCATTCATGTGGAATTTTAAATCACTTCCAGGTAATGATCCTATTCCATCATTCCATTCGAGTAATTTTGCAGGATCAAAATCTTCATCGGAAGTAAGTTCGATGGGCGGTAACTCTTTTTTAATAACTTCGATCTGCACATCATCGACAGCTACTTTCGACTTTGTAACTAATTCATCACGTATAGAGAGCTTTTTGAATGTTATATCAGCATTTGATTTATATTTCATTGTCGGCGACTCCTCATAATCTGGAGACAGTGCTGGAGTAAATTCAATTTCATCATAATCTTTTAAAACAGTATTATGTGATTTCCTTCTTCTTTCAGAAACTGTTTTGGCTACTTCAATTTTTTTGAACTCCATAGGTTTTTCATTTGAAATCTGTTCATTCTGTGGAATTGGTTCTAAAGTGATAATATTGACAGAATTATTTTCGTCATTAGTTTTATTGGCCGCTTTTGTAGTACTCACATCTGGACGAGTTTTTTTCCATTCACCGTCTTGAAATAATAATTTCGGTTTTTTCAATATTGCAACTTCATGAATTTTTTTTGTAGGCTGTTCAGAAATATTTCCTGAAGATTCTTGTTCATCAATTTTTTGCATTTGTGTGTGAGTTTGTTGTAATGCTTCTTTGTTATTTACATCTTTGTTATCTTTTGCATTTGAAATAGTACATGTTACTTCTACTGAATCAGTTGAATTTTCTTTAATAGATAGTTCAAATGACGAGTCAGCATCAAGGAAATTAGTATCACTTTCAGGAATAGATAATGTATATTCTTTTTCATTATCCGCAGATTTTTGTTCAGTTACAGAACTGGTAACTATGGGATTAATTGGAACAGGAGACATTTTTGTAAGTGGCTGGAGAGGGGGAAGTTTGGGTGTTGCATTATTGCTATCTTGTAAAACAGTTATGGCTCCTTCATGATCAGATTGTTGTAATTGACCATTAGTAATTTTTAAATTTATAACAGGTGTTTGGGATTTAGCTTTGGAGACAGTTGAAGTACTTGTGACAGGTAAAATAACACTGGTGATTTTTGATTGCATGTTTGTAGATTTAGTGTCTGTGGACATTCTTCGGGAAGTTGAGGATAATTTTTGGTTACCACCTAAAGGAGTAAGAACAAGTTTTTGATTAGTAGGTGTAGGAACAAGGCTAACAGGAAGATGAGTTAAAATTTGGTTTTCTGAGGATTTACCATTCGGCCCAATGACAGGTTTAATAATTGTACCTAAATATGCAAACTGTTGTTTAGATCCATTAGGAGTTGACACAGAAACAGGGACAATATTTCTTATAGAATTATTTAATGATTTTGATGCTTGAAGCATTATTTGTGATTTACCAGGAATCACTGAGGTACCTGTTGATGGTAAAATAATAGGGGTTGCTGTGTTAACAGATTTTGCTACATTTGCAGGAACTGCAGTAAGAGCTGATATGAACTGTTGACCAGAACGCATGACAAACTGGCCACCAGATACTTGAGTTATATCTGTAGAATTCGTTGGAACTTTTCTAAATTTTGGAAATAAAACTACACGAGGCCGAATGGGTACTACTGAAGTAGGTTGAGAGGTACTAACAGGTATTTTCTTACTATGTGGGATTTCTGAAGTTATCATATTTTCAGATACTTGTTCACTATTTGTATTATCAATTAATTTTACTTCATCATCATCATTCTTTAATTCTTCAAGAATTAAATCTGTGTCTCTGACTTTTTCATCTTTTTTACAACTCATTCTAAAACAAGAAAATGTTTAAAAATGTATTCAAGTTCACACAGAAAAAAAAGTGTTAAACAATTAGCTGCCATTGTTGTATTATGTGCATTCTAAAACATGCAAAACATCTAAAATCAATTGGTACAATTCAAGGAAAAAACACGCACGACTAAAATTTTAAATTTTGTTTATTACTTTAATACTCACTTTTTTCTCTTTGTCCGCTTTATTGAAAAAAATTATGTTTGTTTCATTGCAGAAGTCAAAGTTTATGAAGGTTGTGAAATATGACTAATAAACTCGATAAAATATTTACAATACCAACACTGTACTATAATTTTTATAACATTGAACACATATTTTTTATAAATAATTAGAATTTATATTTTATTTATGTTACTTATTTTATAATATATGTTAATAACAGTTTATATTCCCTTTACTTATTCTGATAAAACGTTAGAAATGTATGACGCGGGAATGAGAGACGTAAAGAGGGAAGACTACCACCAACGAAATGGCTGTTTTGCGCTGACGTTTTTCAATTAAAATTTTACTAAATTTCTACAAATACGATTGTTGAAATACCTTAAACTGTGGTAAATATAATTAATGTTAGTAGATGTGTATTTATTACCGTAAACTTATATTCATATCTGCGAATAAAGAAAAGCGTTCAGCACGTAAGAAATGTAATTTTCTAAACAAATAAATTTTGTATTCTTAATTTAATTAATATATTTATGTATGAAATATTATTTATCTACGTATTTTAACGGCGTATTTGTATATTTAATATTGCATAAAGTATTCTAAGAAAACTCCAACTCAAGAAATTTATCAATATTTTTATCATTGCTATGAATATATTTCTATGTTCCTAAATGTGAAATATTTTTAATGAGTAACGATGAAATAGCTACTTTTCCATTGTATACTAATTGGTAGAGTGTACTATTTTAAATAATGGAACGTAATTAAAGTTATTATTCAGTAAAACAATTCTTATAATTTCTATTTCATATTAATTACATACATCGTATACTTTCTGATTATTTGGATATGATGTTTGTAAACTAAATATCCAGATATCAGCGGTATCTAAGATGTTATAAATGTCAATAGAATTGTAAATTTTCACACATGTATTTTAAAAATTAAAGTCATACGATCAATATAGGTATGAAAATAATGAAATAAATGGTTAATTATGTGCAGTTTTCAGCAAATAGATTTATTTATATTATTAATGAATTAATTAGAAATTTATGATCTAAATATAGAATAAGGACGTCTCCATATATATATATATATATATATATATATATATATATACATATATATATATATATATATATATACATATATATATAAACAAACATACATACACATACATACACATACATACAATTATAATTTAATAAAAATCTTGATTTTTCAATAAAAATTCAACATAATTTTAAATAATATAAAAATTCTACACCCTAATCATCTTAATAGAAAAATACAGATGTACAAAAATGCGATTAGATTTAAAAGTTTTTACAAAAATCATGTACATTAAATAGTCGACAATAAGCGTGTAACTAATATTTAATATAAATTATAATAAGAAATTTCTCGCGTAACAAAAATAATTGATTAATAATTGTATAAGTTTACAATGAGGGAAAAATTTAATCTATAGTTAATGTACAAAATATATATATATATATATATACATACATGTAACATTGTTTCTTACATCGCAATGCTGCCAATTTTACTTTCTAAAATACATAAAGTATAGGTTGTTTTCAATTTTTATGTTTACATAATAATAAACATATGATAACAATGTATTGAGCTAGTTTGCCGTCATTGTGATTTATTATTCTAACAAAAAGTTTATAACTGTAAGATGAATTTAATAGATTATTTCAATTGTATTTTATTTGTAAAATTGTGTTTTCGTAGCTTTTTTTTAATATTAATTGTCAACCATTTTCTTTGTTTCACTCCTTTTTTTTAGAATGTTGATTGGTATATTTAAAAAAAATAGTAATGAATATATAAATATGGGTGTATATATATATATATATATATATATATATATATATATATATATATATATATATATATATATATATATGTATATATATATATATATATATATGTATGTACATATGACTGTGATTTATATGCACCTAATTTATAATCTGATATTAATTATTAAAGTAGTGTATATTTGTTTTAGTTCCTCTATTTCTTGCAATGGGGGCGGCTGTTAGTACTGGACGAAATAATGATGAATTAATTGACAATCTTTTAGAAGCCAATTACATAAAAAGTCCACTTATTGAACGTGTTTTTCGAGCTGTCGATAGGGCGAATTATTTTTTACCAGAAGCTCGCAGTGGGGCCTATAAAGATGTAGCTTGGAAAAGTGGAAATTTTCATATGTCTGCTCCTTGTATTTATAGTGAAGTAATGGAAGGTTTACGTCTCAAAGAAGGCTTAAGTTTTTTAAATCTTGGTTCTGGTACTGGATATCTTAGTACAATGGTAGGACTTATACTTGGACCATATGGAATTAATCATGGAATAGAATTACATAAAGATGTGATTGATTATGCTAATGAAAAACTAGAACAATTTAAAAAGATGTCACATGCTATTGATGAATATGAATTTTGTGAGCCTCATTTTATTGAAGGTATCAAATTATTACTTGACTTGATTAACAATTATTTAAGTGGATTTATTAATTGGTATTTGGTAAATTTTATTAAATAGGAAATTGCCTTTGTTTGAATTCTGAAGTACGCCAGTATGATCGGGTATATTGTGGTGCTGCTTGTCCAGAACAGCATGAGAATTATATGAAAAATTTAATCAAAGTTGGTGGAATATTAGTAATGCCTGTAAATGATCGCTTAATACAGGTTTCACGTATATCAGATACCAATTGGAATGCAGTATCTTTGTTACCAGTTTCATTTGCTTCATTGATATTACCCCCAGAAATGGAAAGACAAAATATGTTCAAAATGTGTAAGTTGTTCTTATAGAAATGATGTTTGTATTGAACATTTTAGAATTTGGAAAGCATAATTATTCAAGTTCAGTAAATAGTTTATTAGAATTTTTGTTAAATAATTTGTGCTGTATGTGTTGAGTATAATAAAAAAATTAAGAAAATAAAAATGATATTAATGAATGTATATATATATATATATATATATATATATATATATATATATGTATGCACATATGTGTGTATATATATATATATGTATATATAATATATATATACGTATACGTGTATTATATATGTGTATATATATATATATATACGTATGTATACATATATATATATATGTATGTGTATATATATGTATGATGTGTATATATGTATATTATATATAATGTGTATATATATATGTGTGTGTGTTTATGTGTGTGTGTGTGTATATATGTATATATATATGTATGTATGTATATATATGTATATATGTACATATATACATATATATATATATATATATACATATATATATTAAATTTAAATTCTTTGATTAAATACAAACATAATTTCTAATATATACTCAATATCTTTGAACATTGCAGTGGATAGTGAACCTTTATCTCTTCAGGCTACTTGTAGAGTAGTAATTCGAACCATTTTAAGACGAAATATAGAAATTGAACATCCTGAAGTTAAACAAAACATACGTCGTCAACCGAAACGTCCACATAAAAAAAGAATACTCCGTAGATTTGTTTTACCTATTTTTGAAGAATCTGGTGATGAATCCAGTGAAACAGGTCCTACTGGAAGAGATTTAGGTCGGGTTCGCTTTGATACTTCTTTACAGTCCGAATTAATGGGAAATGCTGATGATATCATTAATGATTCACGTGAAATTAATAGTTTCTTAGACGTACTGTTAGGTTATAACTCTGAATATCGACAAGCTCAACATAGTAATGAAGAAAATAATTCTTCTAATAATGGAGTTCATAATGAATCTACATCGAATACTTCAGGAAATGTAGAAACTTCATCTGAAGATTCCAGCACATCAGATACTGAAAAAGATTCTGATGGTGAAACAGATAAAGTAGATAAAAATTGTTATAAACATAAACACAAGGATATTTTAAAAAGAAAAAAATTTGATAGCGGAATAGGTGATGAGGATGTTTCAAATGATAAAAGTTTGAGTTCAGATTCGGAAGTAGAAGAGTCAAATAAAAAAATGGAAGTCGACTGTGATTCAGATACCAGTGCAGATAGTGATCCAAGTCATAATAGACAGCCTTGGTACACAAGCACTCGAAATGGTTGCAAATTGAAAAGAGTATCCCTTTCTTCTCAACATTATATAGAAAGTGAATCAGATTCTGGTTCTTCTCAAGATCAACCAGCAGATACAGATGTAAATGAAGATAATGTTCCTTACGTAAGCCCCTACACATCTTATATGCATACAAAAATTTTAGCATTACCTTTACCTAATGTTTTACAGAGTTATGTAAATTTTCATCGTGATTTTTAAAATGTTTTTGATGTAAAGTTTGTTTTCATTCTATTTAAATACAACAGGTTTTTATTAGAATTTATATGGCATGTATATTCAAAATATTCTTGAAAAGAAAATAATCTAAAATGCCATCATATATTTTGGTTGAACGGTATTTTATCTATTGGATTTATAAAGGGATTTCTTCATTTATATATTTTGTAAATATATCTGTATGTTAATAAAAATAAAAATCAAACTTTTTCCTGGAATGAAATTTACTTCGTGGTGAATTTTGATATAATTTGTATTTGAGTGTTATGAAGGATATTTGAAAAATCTACAATTTTTTAAGTTCGTTACTTGTATTTTAGATTGACAACAGTAATTTCAAAAAGGAACCGTATTTATTAAATATGGTAATTTAAAACGTCGGGTTAATGGTTGTGAATTTTAGTATTGGTGCCAAACTTTGTACCAAGACTAGTTTTTTTTATAGTTGTTAGAGAATATAAACTTTCACAAAGGTGAATCTTATTGGTTAGTATGCTATAAAAATTTAATATTTATAATAACGAAATTTAAAGACTTAATTAATAAAAAAAATAGAATGTCATATCTTTACGGTGTTCAAGTTTTAGTTGAACAAATAATCTAATGGGTGTATTTACAGTGTAAAGAGTAGAAACGCATGAATTTGAAGAATAGAATATAGATAGCAACTTTTTATAAAAGTGACATTTTATTTCTGTGTTTAAGGTTTATTATGTAAGTGTCACTAAAAAAGTAGTTTGCTGCAAATGTGTATATTTTAACAAAAGCTTATTTGGGTATATGATCTTAATTTTTGGTTTGATCAACAAAATGGATTCTCGAAGTTAATAGTCATCGTTACTGTGTCATTCATATAGTTTTTTTTTTTACAATCACTTCATTTTTTCATTAATGTTTATATTATTTGCAAAACAATTTCTTTTCATTATTATTATGGTTCAAATTATTGCGTTTTTTGTTTCCTTTATTAGAAGCGTAGTTACTGCGTTTAAAAATTATGAAAGTCAAACTATTAAATGAACAATTTCATTTAAGGAATCTTTCATAAAGGTTGCATTACCAAACTTATGTTATTTCCCATATCTATTTAATATTTTATTATGTACCAAAGAAGTTATAATATAAAATTTAATATAATGTTTTATTGAATTAAAACCAGTGTAATTCTGCTTAAAAGTAAAACACTCCAAACTAATACTTGTACAAGTATTATGTTGTTTTTACGTGGAAAATTTCGATAATGCATTTAGTGAATTTTTATGACTTCATTGTTTAAAACTATTCGAATTTGTATTGAACTGCCTAACTGAAAACAATTATATTTCAATCTGTCCAATTATATGTTATATTAAAAGTATCTGTCTAAAAAATATATACTATATTATTATTATAAGATACTATTGAAATAATAATCTACTATATGGTACTTTTTGCTCTTGAACTAATTAAATATTTTAGTTTAGAAATACTGTATAATAAAATATTTTTTATACATAAAATAGGATTTTTCTAATTTGATATTTGTTTTTTGGCAAATCATTGATAAGTGGTTGTAAAATTCAATTGCTGTTGAGTAATATAATGAAATGTTTTCAGTTTAAGTAAATATACTTTTGTTTATTCAATAAAGTGAAAAACATATAAATTACAAATGTGTTTCTTTTAATTTTAAACATATCTTTAAGCAGGAATATTTTACAACTTTTATATATATGTATATATACAAATAGAATGAGTTGTAATGAGAACTTTTCCTGTAGTAGGGAAATTATATAAGTAAATTTAGAAAAATTAAATTTATAATTGTTTATAAATATTGTTTGATTCATCTATCTGTCTCGTTCTCTCTCTCTGTCTTTACATATGTATATATATATATATATATATATATATATATATATATATATATATTTATATATATGTATATATATATATTTATTATATAGACATATACCTGGGAGTTTTGGTTAAAAGGCCTTTTGGGTTATAGAGAGTTTATAAAGATGGAAATACTAATTATTTTTGTATAAAATATATATTTTGTTAATATTCATATTATTCTGTATTTAGAACTTATGAATTTAACAAAAACAACACAGACATTTTGGAACTAAAAAAAGAAAAATAATGTTTAAGTATTCAATAGTAATTATCTTAGTATTAAATAGCTATATAAATGTCCAATTTTTTCGTTTTAAATTCATTTAAAATTTTATGTGGAGTGATTTAATTCTCTGGATATACGTTTAAAAATACCAATAAATTAATTATGAAATTATCTAAGCTAAGCGTAGTTTTAGTTTGTGGTATCCAACTATTGAATAATAGAAACCTTGAATGTTCTTTTAGAGGAAGGAGTTGCGGTCTAGGAGGTTTCTTGCAACTGAATACCTGTATATATATATATATATATATATATATATGAAAATTATAATTTTATGTTTTTATATCCGTTATCCCGTTGATGCGCTGTTGGAGTCGTGTTCGTCTTTTTGTGTTACCTAATTGTAAGTATTTTCCCTATTAATTTTGTCACGTGTGTCATATCAGATTTTAGAAACTGATTTAAATTTGTTTATTCTGTAGTTTTTACAACATTCTCTATATAAATAAGTGAATATAACGATTCCCATGTTTTGGAATTTTATCCGAGTCTGTCCGTGATGTTAATTTTTTTTTTATATTTGTGTGTACCTGGAAAATTTTTAAAACAGGTCTTTATTTAAATTTTAACGTGTTTGGTTATATTACTTTTTGAATGGAGAGTAATTTGTAAGTGTATGAAATATAGTCATTGTTTGTATTTATTTGTTCGTTTAATATATTATTTTTATAGCTCTAGTCTTTCTAGAATGTTTAATTTTATGCTTTTATTTTCAACTTTTACTATGTGTGTTGCCTTATTTGTCTTTAAAGACGTTCTGTTGCTAATATTTCTTTAGCGAATACTGAATCAGTTTTATTATATTTAATATATTTTACGAAATAACATGGAATTTTATTTTATTGCAATTAGAAATAAAATAAAAATAAATCAGAGTTAAAATATAAATATTTTCAATTATATAAAATGAAAAGTGGGGTTGGATAAGACTTATAATCTCTCTCATACTTTTGTGATGTACGTTAGGTGCTGAGTTACTAACCTCATGTTCCACACACTTGTATACATCAGGGTATATTAAAATTATCTGTACATTTATACATATATACATATATATATATATATATATATATATATATATATATATATATATATATATAATATATATAGACAATTTACAATTTCATACATACTGGATGATATGTAATAGCACAGATGGAGAATAATTATCTTAATTTTTTAAAAAATAGTACAGTTTTATTAAAACGTAATGTTTTTATAAATTGTATGAGAGATTAATAAAAAAAATTGTCGAAAAACGTGTAAAAGTGTAGAATTAGATTTTCAGTACTTTGACGCTTTAAGGATGATAGTATTGTTATCGAATTGCATATAAGCAACAATAAAAAATTATTGTCATTTATTGAATATTTTTGATCAGGAAAATATTTGTGGTTTGTGGGGCAAAACAAGAATTAATATGTGTAAGTAAATTTAGCTACAACGTTGCCACTATATTATGTACAATACACTTTTACTAAAATTATATCATATTACATACACTCTTCTGAAAAGTTGATTGTTTGTTCAAATTATTACGAAAAAAACATTAAAATTTACACTATATGAATATATTAATAAAGAATATTCATGGCGTAATAAAAATAATTACGTTTTTAATTATTGAAAAACATAATTTATAAATTGTATAATTTAACAGAATATTACAGTAGATTCGATCATTAATGTCATTATAAATATGACTTAAACTTTAATACTACTATTCTTACAATAAACGTTAACTATACAACGTATCTAAGATTTCCACTATACTGTAATATTATCAATAATCCTACCACTGCAGTAAGTGTCGTCCAGTATGTATGGGCTTAATTAAGTTGGTAAAAGGGTATCCATATATATTATTCTGTTGAATACGAGAGCATTATCTTTTATTGTTTAAATTGTATACTATTTTGTATTACTATTATACCAGTTTCAGCACCTACAGTAGAGAATACTTTTATGTACATTTTATTATATGCAAACACTTTTTAATACTTGTTTCTTTGTATATATGTATATATATATATATATATATATATATATATATATATCGTGCTGTACAATAAATTTTCCTCATTTTCATGTCTTGATCTTCAAGGATTTTTTTAAAAGAAAAGATTAGAATTTTTAATATTTAATACATTTTTATCTTTTATATAGAATATTAAAAAAATATATAAACATTTTTAATTTTCACTCAAAGTGTTAAGGTACCGAAAATACCATATTTTTCTATAAATTTTAAATACAATAAAATCTAATCAAATTAAAAATGATAAATACTCAATTACTGAACATTTTTAATTAGAAAAAAATCTTGTTTATGAAGCATGTTCCCCTAAATTCTACATTCTAATCCAATATTTAATAATCTTCTGAATTTTGTGCAGGAAGAAACAATTTGGTCTCTTTTGCAGTTCCTTTTGCATCGTATTTCTTACACGGCCAATAAAACAAAGTACTATATTCCAGATCTACATTTTGACCTCTTAGACCATATTCAATAATAGTTTCGATTCAGTACCAAGTGATTTCTAGTTTTCAGACCATTAAAAGAAGAATTGTAGAATAAAAAATTATTTTTGATAGGGAGTTTATTAATTCAGTGCTAGATTGGCTACCCAAAAGACTTAAAGGTTCCTTCGAAGATGAAATCCCGAAGATTATTAAACGTTAGACTAGGTGTATAAAAGTTAAGGGGGATTATGTAGGACAATGACTTAAAAGAGAGTTGTAAAATATTTTTTTTTAATTCTTAAATGTCTCTTTATTTTTTAATTTGGCTTCGTAGTAACTTGGTTTATGTTGATTCCTTTAGTGTCATTTATTTTGACTCAGATGTTCGTGAGTTGTCTAACATTTTTTTTAAAAAAATATTTCTGTTGATCTATCATTTTCTTATAATTTCTTACTTAGTAATCTTTTTGTCAGATTTTTTTAAATGTAGATATTAATAGAATGAATATATAGGTGTTTTGTTTAAAATATTTTATGGAAGAATACTGATTTAATGTTGTATATATATATATATATATATATATATATATATATATATATATATATATATATATATGTATATAATTTGATAGATTAATCTATTTTGCAAGATTAATAAATTCGTTTTCACTGTTTAAAACCGTACGTAAACATAAAGAAAGCATGAAATGTAAAAACAAATTCATTTTCTAAGTACATCATTTGTCAAGACGTCAATAAAATGCAAGTAATGTTTTCGCATAAAGAAATATAGCGAGGGAATCCTTCAACATTCCATTTTCGATTGTATACAAAATGGCAATGTAATTGTTATGCTATAACAAAATGAGATGTTACTATTATATCTATTGAACGCGAACGGAGGCACCGTACTTGTTATTATGTTTAGGTAGTGAAATGTTTTCTTTTGAGATCGTAGTTTTAATATATAACTCAACAATGTGCACAAAACAGTTCCCCTTTCGTATGGAAACGCAAATAACATGAATTGCGAAAATATGCAAGTGTCTTGTATAGAATTTGATTTCAAAATACTCTTGTTTTTTAATCATTTTTTAGTAGTATCGATTTTGAATAAAAAAATATAAATAAAAAACAAGGAATAGAGTTTCGTTAAAATTTAAAATTATTTGGACTCACATTTTTGTAGAAATGATTTTACTTTTGTTTATCAAGTACGCACTTTTAAACCGAAACAATTATTTTGAACGATTGAAAATATCTCATTTAAATAAAAATAAAGTCTAAAAGCAATTTATACGAATGAAATAAACTGATTGTTAAACAAAACGTGTTTTAAAATTAAGTTTATGAATATTTGTATTAATTTTAAATAATATGCTTTATATTTTAAAAGGCGGGTGGGAAACACGATTATAAATTGAAACTACGTTTATCTTTATTGTTCCCTATAATTGGCCCTTATTTAATATTCAATGTTCATATTTTATTTTCATCTTAAGTAAATGAAATAAAATTTAGTCGATTGTCTGTATTTTGAGGATCGTTTGTAGTTAGTATAATTATTACACTTAATATAATTATTTAAATTTAAGAATAAACTAATTTTTTATTAATCATTTACTTTAGATTTTTTTTTATATATTTTCAGACAGATATTCAATTGTTAATATTTTAATAACGAATCTCTCTAAAACGGAAATTTTTTAATTTTTATAATTGACGTGATTTTTAATTTTTGTAATTGACGTTTTCAAAACTGACACCGTTTTTTTCATTAATAAATTGTGCACTTTTTTACAAACTGTTGCATTGTTTATTTGTTACAGTTTTTCAGTTTGCGAGTTCAAATTTTTTCGACCTGTTTTTGAAAAGCTCTGTTCAAAGCGTCGATGTTTTATTAATAACTTTAGGTACACACATTATCATCAGTATCTATCATTAGCTTCATTTGATTGATTATAAGTTGAAATTGCCTCTCCATTAACTGTTTGCTATTTTTTAATTTTCGGTTTTTATGAATTTAATTTTCATATTCATTTTTTTCAAAAAAAATTTAAATTTTACTTATAGTTTTATACTAAATGTGTGTTAGACATTTTATAGTTTATATATATGAATTTCCTTTCATATTCATTTTTTTTAAAAAATGTTAAATATTGCTTTGTAGTTTTATACTAAATGTGTGTTAGACATTTTATAGTTTATATTAATATAAATTCTATAAAATATAATTTTATTCAAAAACTGGAAAATTAAATAATTCAGTAAAATCTAATTTAAAAAAAGAATTTGTAATTTATTTGTACAATTTTAATTTCAAGCTGGCGTATCTAAAAGAGATAATTTGGTTTAAATTTACGTTTCATTGCTGATCGGTTGACTAAAAAAATTGATTCTTTCATCAGTAATTTATGTTTTGACTTGTTCTGAACTTTTATTATTTAATTATTATATATCCAGTCAAAATTGATGAGAAAGTAGAAAAAACATAGAAAGAAAAAAATGTTTATTGATTTTTACAACAGAATATATTTAAACTTAAAATATACCTAAGAAAGAAACTTAATGATTTATAAGTTGATTTTTTTATTGATAGTTTTATCAGATATTAACTTATATATTAATTGTGAATTTTTTTTGATTATGTTGTATGATAAAAAAGAGAGAAATACAATATACAACTACAATATAAATACTAAATACAATATACAATATAAAACTACAACTTTAATTAAAAGAAATAGTCTAATAGATCATAATGTAAAGAATTATATTCCTTTTTCAATTGACATTCCATTGCTGAAAATTTTAATTAAGAAAGATAATAAAATGTACATTCATTCGATTACATACTTTTATTAAACCATTATTGTTTTCTCATACTTCTTATTAACCTGTCTATTAATAATCATATTTTTTCAATTAACTTTCACTATATTTTTTTAAAAAAATTACATATTTACTTTTAGAAATTTATTTTTTTCAATTGATATTTTGTATGTTATCTGTTTATTATTTCTCTACAAAACGATTTATATATATATATATATATATATATATATATATATATATATATATATGAAATAAGAAAATAATGATATTTTGAATAAACATCATATCATACTTCTGTATTCGATTTTTCTCAATAGAAGTAATGTATTTTTATTATTTTTCTTACAAGTGGAACATTTTATATGTGCTTTTATTTGTTATGTATTCTTGTCCCATTTGTTTGTTCTGAAATGTTATGGAAATATTTTATATGTCTTCATATTCATTGTATAATATCATTCAAATTTCAGCGAAAATGTTTGCGACATTCGTATCTTAAGACATAAAAATAATATTGTTTTTAGGAGACTGAGAGTCGAGTATTTTAAAATCGTCACGTACAATATTTTCATCGAGTGTGTTAGATATTGTTCGACAATATAATTAAAATAGTATAGCTGGGGTCGAACTTATAATACCGCAACTTAAACATGCATGACCGTTGACCTTACAGGCATCCGGATAACTTTACTAGTAGTTTGACTTTCTACTAACTAGTTTGAAGAAAATTCAGAGAAATTTATACATTTATTAAAAAGTTTCTCTGTTAGATTTTTTGTAAAAAAAGTGTTCCTTCAGATTAAGTATAGTGCCAGAATAAACGAAACTAATATGAACACGTTTTCATCTTTTTAACGTTCATTTAACTGATTGTTTTTATTATTTTATTGTTTTATATATTTAAAGATTTACTCACGTTTTAAATTAATATCCGAGACTTACATTTTCATATACGTATTTATTAAGGCATTTATTACTTAACAATTATTTAATAATTCGGTAAAAAGAGTTAATGTTAATATATATTTAATACAATAAAAATATGAACGTTTGACCAAAAACAGAATTTGTAAAATGTGAATGCTTGGAATTTTTTTTTAAAAAGTATTCAAGTAAGATTTATTGGAAAGATAATTTTGATTGTATATATATATATATATATATATATATATATATATATATATATATATATATATATATATATATGCACATATATTCATGAGTGCATGTGACTAATGCCTTCATATATTTTTACAGAATATACGTATGGTTTTGATAATAAAAAAATAGCAAATTTGACCTTAAAAACATTCCACTGTAAGTAAATAAATTACTTGATAATCTCAAAAAGATCTTTTCTTTGTACGAATAAATTCACAAAGTAGAACACATCATACACTAAATGCATTAAGATGAGTTCAAAAGCTCAAACGTCTACCATCGTCTTAGACAGCTGCAGGCAATCTTCAATGTCTGTCAGAGCTAACCGACGTCATGAAATCTAATATATAGCTAAAACCGGAAGTCGAACGTTGGACAAAAAGTTTTCACTATAATGCACTGTGTATGCACTATGCAGTCAAATGCATACAAATATGTTGTTACTTAAATGACATGAATACTTTAATGAAAACATGTATTGAATGGTACATTCAGTAGCACTCTGTACGTAATTTTTCACTAAATATATGTGAATACTATGTATATATATATATATATATACACGAGGGTAGTTTGACAAGTATAGTAAAAAAGCAAGTTAAACACTGTTTTTTGGAAAAAAACGATTTTATTGACGATTTACGTTGTCCTGATAAAATAACACTTTTTTGTGCGTCAATCTTGGACGTTTTCGTTTCAATTCTTCTTTCAAACAGCCCAATAATGTTGTATAATAGGCTCCTGTTATCTTTTTCCCTTCGTTAAATAACCGATTTGAATGATTCCCTGGAAATCCCAAAAAAAAAACAATAGCCATAAATAAATCGTCAATAAAATCGTTTTTTTCCAAAAAACAGTGTTTAACTTGCTTTTTTACTATACTTGTCAAACTACCCTCGTGTATACAATATATACATATATATATATATATATATATATATATATATATATATATATATTTAATTGTAATAAATACTTGACGAGTAGAATAAGATCTAAAATAAATGAAAAAACTACCGGCAAAATTATTATCATAAATTAAATAATTTGTTTACATATAAACGTTTGTGCATTTTATAATCAAATTTTATTCATGAAAAAGCTTATACAGTGCTAACAACAAATACTTAGAATTAAAGCGTTAAAAATAGCGTTAATCAAAACATAATTGATTTAAAGTATTACTTAACGTTTTGTTTGTATTGATTTTTTCTCTTAAGTATTCTTAAAATAGTCCAAACTAAAGATAAACATGATTCTCTTCATTTTTACATTCAATTGTAAATTAAAAAATGTAAATTTTATATAATTAGATATATTTTCGTATTAAAAAAATATTGTTTTTTTTTTTATTTGGTAATACTAAAATCCGATAATATGAATCGAAAAATAGAATCGTCACAGTACTTTTAAGTAGATTTGTTTCTAAGGAGAGTACTATTATTTTTATTTATTTTCGTAAATTTGATAGAATACTTAAAATAAAATAAATATATTGTTCGAGAGGAAAATTAAATTTATCCTTTTTATCATTTTAAAAAAAACATTGATTATTATTTATATGAATTTCAATGATGATATCAGTCATGCTCAGATTGCAACCCTAGAAAAAATAAGATTTTTCTTTATCTGTTAGGTACAGAAAAATATGACCAAATTAAAAATTATTAATAATCAATGAATATTTTTAAGCAGAAAAAAATATGGTTTGTTGGACTGAAAAGTTCGTTCATGAAAATGAATTAAGCCACAGTGCTAAAATTATTTTATGATAAATTATTGATTACAAAACAGAAAACAAAAAGAGTAAAAAAACTATTATAAGTGAGAAGATCAGAAAACGTAGAAAAAATGTATAGAAAGAGGATGCATTGAAATGTTCAAATTAGAAAAAAAGATACTTCTATTTCTGTTCAATAGTGGATTATCAAAGACTCAATATTTTATGTATATATATATATATATATATATATATATACACATACAGATTTATTATTATAATATACTATTTGATAATCCATATCAAGAATAATTATGTTTTGTTTGATTTTTATATTCCAGTTCTTTATTTCTATTCAAATCTGTTGGTATTATAAAAACGTGTACGCTTTTGATAAAATAATATAGTTGAGAAATTAGAAAGTTACTGTGTAAAATTAATAATTTTCTTTTAGTTGCATCTACTGACTTCTAATTGAATATACGGTTTGTATTACATAAACATGTACTCGTATGTCTATACATTCTAGCGTTATGCGCTAAAGAGAAATAAAATCTATACCTGTAACTATTTATATATGTATTACATAATGTCTAATACAATTTGACGAAAGATGTTTTATTAACAAGTTAGAATGCATGCTCCGATCACTTACTTGGTATTTAGACGTTCTTGGGTATACAGTCTAAAGAAAATTCGTTTTTTCTATAAATTGTGAAACAGAAATGGACATTTAATTTGTGAAATTGGAAACCAAAATCGTGTATAATTAATATTTTCATTATAGTGGGTTGACTTTTCTATATTAATACTCTATTTTAAAGTGGTTTTTCTAAATACGTGTGGAATTATTTGATTTGTGGATTCAGTATGGTGCGCATTTAATTGATGTTAAAATACTGGTACGACTCAAATGCAGTAAATAATGGTAAGTGATAATGATATTAATATTTTTGTGTGTAGAATATATAATTAAATAATTTTTTTGATGTTCGATCAGTGGCATACCTTATACATATTTTTTCTTTAAAAAATATAAATTGTGTGAGGTATATTTGTTATATTAAAAACAAGATTGATAAAATAGAATTTACCCTATTATACTAATGCTTGTAAATGAATAATAGCTTTTTCTATTAATTAGCTATATTTTTAGAAAATAATTGCCCTAAATATAATATTTATAATTTTTTTGAAAGTTAGTTCTGTTCCTATTTTGTTCATTGCTCTTTATAAAATGATAATAAGACAATTGATTTCTATTAAGTAGTTAATAATTTCTTTCATCATAAATAATATATTCAAATATTTTTTGAATATTAACAATTTTAAATTAATTATTTCAAGTAAAATAAATAGAAAATACACAATTTGACTCATTGACTGTTTTAATTACTGTAAAATGACGTTTTTTTAATTCTAAAAAATACAATTTCACACCTATTATATTTTTTGAGAATCTCTGTTATATTTCTAAAGTAATTTAATATAATATGCAGTTGATCGATTGAACCAGTAGGCTCATAAATATATATTTGTTCTACGTTTTCTTTTCTTTTTTATTTTATTTGTATTTCTTCGCGTTACAGTTATGTAAAACGTTTTGGACAGTGTTATTTTTTTCTCTTCTTAATTTTAATCTTCAAGTAATTTAGTTTGAACTGATTTTTTATATTTGAACTTATGTATCATGTTTAAAATTTTATAAATTAATGCTATATATATATATATATATATATATAAATATTGTCATACATTTAACTATGCCCTTTTTAATTTATTCTTTTATAAATTTGATGGACTTCAAGTATGGAAGTGTTTGTAGTGGAGGAGCAGTATATATATATTTACTGGTTACTGGCACAAGTTGGAATTGATTTTGTAGTTTTTAAAAGAATAATTGGGTTGAATATTTAATTAATTGAAAGCTTGGTTAGTCACGAAATAATTTATTAAATAACAACAATAAAATATTAAAATTATATTCATTCGTTTTACCAATTGACGTTAAAAGGTATTTTTTTTATAAGAAAGAAGAAAATACATTATTTATTTTGCTATGATAATATTTAATAATTCTCAGATATCATTTAGTCATATCTTATGGTAATTATCAACGTATAAATAAAATATTCGATCGAAGAATAAATCAAAAATAATTAATTGATTCAGAATTTCGAGGGTAACTAAAACGAAACGCATCCATTTCCCCAGACGTTCGAACGGATGAGACAAATAAGTGAAATGCGAATCACTCAAATAAATATATAGAATAGCGTCGGTTGCGTATAGTCAATAAATGAGAACCACTAAAACGTTAGAAAGAACGCTCCAAACAATATTTTTGTGTTGAATCGATTGCTATACATAAATATACAAGACGTACATGTGTGTTCGCGTTGCCGGCAGAAGTATTGAGATGAATGTTCTCTGGTTTGAGACTCGGTAAACCAAACTGTAATGGTTCCCATCGGCGGAGTAAATAAAGTCGTGTTAACGCCTTCATCAAATCATTGAAAAATCACTTTTCTGCGACTGCACGTGAATACCATCCAAGTATACTTGTGATAAAAAAATGTTTGCTTAAATTGATTTACCTAAACTTTCATGACATTTTCAAGTTGACGATTTCATGATCACTTGCTCTAAAGTTTCAAATATGCCATTTTCATTGCTTATATATATATATATATATATATATATATATATATATATGAATATATTTAAATGTATACAAAAAATGTTCTGTAAAATATACGCACAAATATATAATACAAAAGCAAAAATAAATTGTAAAACTTTTGATATATTAGCTTATCTCTTGAGCCTAATTTATTTCTATAGATATGTGTATAAACATGTAGGAATGTTTGTGTGTTTATATCAATTTATTTTTATGTATGTTTTGTAGGAATCTATCTTCGTGTATATATATATATATATATATATATATATATATATATATATATATATATATATGTAGTTATAGTATATTCACATATATAAATGTTAGATTTTAAAATTTTTTAGATGAAAAAAAATATTTTGAATGATTCTAGTTAACTATGAAATTATGTCATAAATTAATCACTTACTAAACTTCTTTTTTGTATAATAAACTAAATTTAAAAAAATAATGATCCTTGAAATTGATGAACTTTTTATATTTTACTGAATGTAAAATGGAATTATCGTTAAAAGTAATATTTTCTTAAATATGTTGAAATTTTATATATATATATATATATATATATATATATATATATATATATATATATATATAAGGTGTTAAATTAATTCTGTGCCTTTAAATTGAATCAATCAAAACTCTGTTTCAGAGTATGCAGAGTTTATCATATTGGTGGTATTCATATTATAATTATTTATATTTATATCCATGATCCAGTTGAAGTATGATTATGGTACTCTTAGTTTCTTTTCAGTTCTGTCTCGTATGGATATTTTCAGTAGGTATAGGTTTGAGTATATTTAAGTAACTCGAGTTTTTACCAGTCAATGGAATCTGAAGTTTATAAAAAATTCTTATTATATTCTACTCTGATAATAATGAATAAAAGTAATTAATTATGTGCTGAATTTGTTATATATATATATATATATATATATATATATATATATATATTAGGGTCTATTTCAGTATTTTCAGTATAATTTAAAAATATTAAATTATAATATTTTTCCATAAATGCCTTTTTCACCCCCCCCCCACAAACGATAAAAAATGTCTAAACATAAATGTTCAAAAATTAATTTTGATTGTTACTTATGCACATTTTAATGACTATATTTTCATTATTTTCAGACAGTTGAGGTGTAGAATAATCTGATTATTAAAATTGAATCATTTTATATATCTCTACTTCTTATACATAATTTTCTTTCTTTAACGAATTTCCAAATTAAAGAGAATGATAAATTTATTTCTGAAAATTTTCTTTGTAGTACTGACATTTAGTCTTGTAAAATATTATTATCCGGATAGAAATTAGAAATATCGTAACTGCAAAGTTAAATAATTCTGTTATCATAAGTTCTTACAATTTGATACATTTAAATTAAAAATAGCTGTGAAAACGATTTATCAAACCATATAACACTTAGGAATTATTATTTTTTTTTCAGAGATATAAAAACAAAATGTTTCAATATTTCTATCAAATCATCCTTTGAGAATTGAGATACTAATAATTTTTATCAATGATTTATATGCTTCTTAAACAAAATAAAAGGATATTTTATTACATTTTTTTTAAATTATAATTTTTATAAATCGAGAACGATTTATTGTATCGACAATACAATATAAGATTTTTCAACCATATAACATTACATTATTAATGGAAATAAATAGAATCCTATCTCAAATGTAATTTATTATTGTTAAATGTAGAAAAAAATCGACTCTTAAATATATTATCTTACAGCCCGCATCCTTGTTGAAAATATTGTATTTGATCTAGAATAAACTTGTTACTTTGTTTTTCATCATTCATTGTCTGATTCACGTTTTTGCTCTAATAAAAGTTGTTAAAGTAACAACTACAATTTATGTGTTTGAATGTTATCAGTTGCGAAAAGCTCTGGAAATCTTATAATCATTATATATATATATATATATATATATATATGACTTTTCATTTTAAACGTTTTTTAGATGGAAATCATACGATTGTAGTAATTAACAAACTGTTAATTAGTATTATATATATATATATATATCTCAGAGAAAGATCATTATAATATTTGAATCATGCTTTATAAAATATTTAATTTGTTAATTAATATAAAATGGGATTTTAAATATTAATCTACCGACTGTTTTTATTATGTTTATATATGATTAAATAAAAAGTATAATATTATTTTTTTTCATATCTAAGCATTTAATTTAAGATACAGTGTCTGCAAATTATTTTTTATGCCACTAAAATAATTGTATGTTTGATATCACCTGTCATCAGAATTAAATTTATATTGAGTAATTGTTAGGAGTAGTTATACACTGAAATGTTTATAAAATTAGTAATATATAAGCCCCATTAAAATTAATATACTGCATAAAATGAACATAATAATTAAATTCACGAATGGATTTACTTCGGGTTATTTGATCCGTAATAATTCTTCAATAATGTGTAGTTTTCTACTCAGCGGCTACATCGATTATCAAAATAACCGTCTAGGGTCTATAATGAACTAAGAATTAACATTTTATGAAGTCTTTTCATATAAATTTGATTTATGTAACAATTTTAGAAAGATACATTCGTTTAAATTTGTGTCGAGGTTTTATTATATATAATTATATATACTTTTATTATATATAATTTTATTATACATAAATGTTACATAAATTAAATTATATTTAAATTTATCAAAAAAATATTAAATAAAATAAATTCGATTTTATTTATTTACCTAAATTCTTGCGATAGTTTAATACATAGATGGTTCCTGGTAGATACTGATTATCATTAGTCAAATGTTGATTAAATTCTTTTCTATTCTGATTTTTTATTATATTAGGTTGGTAGGAAAATAATTACGGTTTTTGCTTTTTGAATCCTAACCTTATTTTTTCAATGAACTGGTTATTTTGTAGTATTCATGTTAATATCATTTTAAAGTGCATTTTTCGGTTTGTATTTTGGTAACATCGACTTTAGTTTTATTATTAATTTTGCTTCAAATTGAGAGAAATTTATTTTTAATCAACGGTAGTACCTTGAGTATTCACTGATTTTTTTAATAAATTAGTTTGTAATAAACCATTTATTGGGTTTGTTATTAATAAATTGTTTATTGTTGTGTAGTTAGTACCGACTGTATGTGTGTATATGTTCTTACGTATTCATGTAATAATATTGATGTTAAAACGTTGATGTTATTCAACAATATACCGTGGGTAGTTACTGTGCAAACTGTAATAGCAGTTCTGTGAACCCAGCAATTAATAGGTCAGCACTAATAACAGACTTGAATGTACCGCTCGTTAATAAAATATTAATTATCGAAATGACGGCATTATATAAAACGAAATTGAATCAAAATACACGTTTCACATTGTGCAAATATAAATTTGAGAGTCGTGTCGAAAAGAAATGTTTATTATTGGATCGTGTTGAACATTGTAGATTAAAGACACTCTGTGTCGTTTAAAAAGCGACAGCAAACCCTCACACGGAAGCGGTTGTCAGATCTGATTCTAATCTTTGTCACGTAATTCTGACATCATTACAGTTTGTGAGTGGGTAACGGGATGGAACGTAAGTGGTAGACTGGGGTGTCGTTAGCACGCGTTGATCGGATCACAATGTTGACACTTTTTTAATATTTAGTTACGATCACCTAAATGTATCAATTGTACTATCATCACTCAAACCATTGTTTAATATTTATAATTTGGTAAAAATAATTCTAAAATAGAGTCGATTCTTTTATTGTTTTTAATTATTTTAGAACAGTTTTCACTAATACTCAAAAAATCAAAATACCTCAAAGATATAATAATCCAGACATATTTTATTAACTTTTGGAAAAAAGAATTATTTGGAGAATTTATGCTTTATAAATTATACAAAATAGATCCAAAAAAAGTTTGGTATGTTATCAAAGATTAGAACAATAAGAAAAATGAGTAGCGCATTAAGAACATTGCATTAGAAATGTTCTTAATGCGTAGCCATATTTTCCATTTTCTTTATACATAGCAGTCGAGAAAATGCTTCATAAAATCGAAATAACATATGTGTAGTACAAGTATATAATTATTGGAACAAGAGTATATAAAAATCATGTTGTATGTGGCAAGGTATTTGGCAATGTTTCAAATGAGATCATTGCTGTGGTACGGAAATTATAAAAATACTTTTAGATATTTTTATATGTAACATTATTATTTTTTACAAGTAAATAATTATTAAAATATTTTTTAAGTTTCTAAGTAGAAAATTGGAACAAACTTTTTAAATGATTAATGAATCATTTATAGTGAAATTGTATTTATTTTGGAAAGAGTTTTTTTTATTAAAATATTTGGTTGAGGATGGTGTTAGGAAAATAATTGAAGTTTTTAGTTTCTGAATTCACCTTATTTTTTTCAATGAAAGTCATTTCATCGTCTTCATGTTAATATCATTTTAAAGTGCATTTTCGGTCTATATTTTGGTAACATTGATTTTGCTTTAATTAATAATTTTGATTCAAATTGAACTACTGAAATAAAGATGGAAAGAAGTAAATAAGAGAAATTTTTGTGAGTTCAAAACGAATGGTAAAGCAATAAAATTAAAACTAATATTTTTTTAAATAAAAATCGAAATTGTTTTTTTTGTAAACATATATATATTATTTTTTTCATTAAAAAAATAATGAAAACAGCAGAATAAGAATTACATTAAAGGTTTTATCAATATATGAGTGTATTACACATACGATTCATATTATAAATAAATTATTAAGTTCGAAAAGAACTTTTTCCGTAGCCATGTTTTCTATTTATTTGAAATTCTTTGTACATAGCAGTCGAGAAAACGCTTCATAAAATCGAAATAACATATGTGTAGTACAAGCATATATCATTGGAACAAGAATATATAAAAATCATGTTGTATGTGGCAATCTTCATCTGATATGGTATCCAAACCACGAAAAATAAATTTGTTGCTTTCAATATTTATGAACAAATAAAATATGATTCGAGTAACCTTGAACTAGTTTATTCCAAGAGATGAATTGTTTTTGAATTTTGTATGTTTGTCTTGACATTTATGACGAATTGCATTTTTTTTAAAAAAAAAACAAATATCGAGATAGTAAATTGAATCAAGTTTTATAACTGTCTCGTGTAATATTATGTTTGTTGAAAGGAAATAAATCCAGAACAGTATTATAGAACACACTCTCTCTCTCTCTCTCACACACACACGCATATATATATATATATATATCCCAGTTTTTTGAAAAAAAATTTCCATCACAGTTTTTTGAAAATTTTCTTGGGCGAAACAAATATTTAAGGATAATTAAAAAAACTTCAATTAATAATTACAACCATTAGCAATTAAGAAAACGCGGCTAATGGTACAGGCACCGCCAAATCTATATTTAACAAACCGGCTTCCAAGGTCTTGTATTATTATTTATGAACAATCAAATTCTTTTGAATTTAAATATATATGTTTGTATGTATGTATATATGTATCTTTAAATTTAATTAAAATAAGTCGTCTTATAATATATTATATTTTCATACAATAAGCATATGTTATATGTTAACATTATGAATTTTGTGTATGACTACATTGTTTTGTTAGAAAAATGTAAGAAATATATATTTTGTTAATTATTTTATGAGTATAGAATTTTTATTAAAGTTAATAAATAAATGAAAAATATTTGGATTAAAAAAGAAGTATGTAGGGGTAGAGATTTTTTTAGTACTAAATTAAAGAATAAAATATCGCATTTTTCCATCCAGTTAAAAAATTTACTAGCTGTTAAATATGTTTTTATAGAAAGGTATACTAATATTTTATATTACGAGCGGAAAATTAAATCAAATCCTGTGCAATAAGTTATAAAAAAACATTATCTTTTAAAAGTTCGAAACAAAAATAAAACACAAAGCTTCGTATCGTAACTCTTCACTGAACTAAGCAAGAGAGAAACAATAATTAAATTTTATGACCACATATACGTTCTAGAATATTTTATCAATATTTTTAACGCATCGAAAAAGTTAAACACATATATACACACTTGCTTCGTGTCGGTTTTTTGCTGCTTTTCCAGTCATCACTAAGAAATCCATTATCTCCAATCGCTATATTTTATAACCGTGAAATCTCTTTTACTGCAAAACTGCTCAACTTAAGCTCAAATTTACGAGCAAAATGACTGTTCGTCTGTAGTCGCGGTTATATAACTGCAGCAGTTTGCAGCAATTCCCTAACTCTCTAATGCGCACACATATATACGTGTATCGTCGTTTCCGTATCAAAAGCAGTTGTACGTGCTTAAATTTATATTAGATATTAAATGACATAATTTTTCACACAAATTTCAAATTCAATATACAATCGCAGCGACTTATTTAACAAGTTGCGGTTGTTTAAAGTTAGAAATTGGTTGATAAACAGTACAAACATTTTTGAAGTGTTTCTTTCTTTAAATCTACACCAATAACAAGATAATTATATATATATATATATATATATATATATATATATATATATATATGTATACAACCTCATATATGTGAAAAAATGAAAATAAATCTTTTACAAATAAATTTGTTATTTTTTTTTGCAAATCATAAAAAAATCAGATCATAAATGCTTTATTATTAATTTTTAATCATTTTTAGTTGTTCTTCACGAATGTTTTAATGACAATGTCTCTACTATTACAACAATAAGTTATTAACGATTAGAAAAATGTGATATTTTTTTATTTCATTACGTTAATTCGTTTATATAAATGAATTTAGCTACAGTTTCAAAAACTATATTGGGTCTATATTAATCTATGTTAGGCGTTTGCCTTAAAAATGTATTTATTTGATTTATAATCTTTTATAATAAATCATAATGAATGTAAATATTAGGTTGATAGAAAAATAGTTGCTGTTTTTGACCATCAATTCATATACTTTATTCCATTTGTCGTCCAGAACATTGGTCCATCCATTTGTGGGATGACTAACGCTTAACTTTTGTGTAAGTTCTCGAATTGTTGTGCTTGGTTCTGATTCAACTAACGTCTCCAGTTGGTCGTTATGAACTGAAGGACGCCTGCGACCTTCTTCATCTTTAAGGCTCTTGTCTTCAACACGAAATTTTTGGAACTACCATTGTACTGTAAGTTTTTTAACAGTACCCACACCAAAAGTATAGTTTAGTTTACGAGCAGTTTCTACTGCTATACCATCTGTTTTAAACTCGTACAATAATTTCTTTTATTTGCTTCTTTCCATCTTTAATTCAAAAGTCGAATGTTATCAAGCTACAGACCGAAAAAAGGCACTTTAAAATTATATTAACATAAATACAATGAAATGACATTTTCAAAAAAAAAAAAAATTAAAGTTAAAATTCAGAAAACAAAACCCGTAATTATTTTCCTACCAACCTAATAAAAATATTTCTTACGTTTGTCGTGTTTCTGAATTAAATATCACACTATGTATTCAGAATATTTTTTTGTATAGAATGATTCATAGTTTTTAAACTTTTTGGCTCTGAGAGTCAACTACAATAGTTACCCAACCCGGAGCAGTAAAAGGGTGCCTCCGTATACACTTTGGAGCTTCGTTATCTGAGTTGTAAAATGGAAAATATTCAAAATTTGCGGGTCGCAATCCCTAGTGTTCAATACTCGTTCCGGAAGGGTGAAAAGGTCCTCTAGCTACTTTATAGAGAAATCCTTTTGGTTTTGATAATTATAAACGTTATATATAAAACGTTATATTATAAAATTTATAATTGTTTAAATAACTATTGTACTTATTTTTCAACGATTAATAATTTTTTTTGTAAATATGTGCTTTAATAAATACATACAATCTGTATGTTGAAGTATAATTTTCTTAAAAAGAAATCAGAAGTCTATGAATTTTATACTTATTTCGAGGTAAAAATTTAATAGAAATAATTTTTATATGAATATTTAGGGTTAACCAAACTAGTATAGAAAGTCATTTGTTATTGGACGAAAATGTGAATGAAGTATATCCACATACTCGTTTTAAAATGGTTGTGATTGAACAGCTGTAGCAATGAGCTGTAAAATTTTCTACCATGAATTTCCATTGTGCCTCATAAAAACTGTCAATTTTCATCAAGAACGTCATTGTGTCTACTACTCAATGATCATTGGTATGTCAGTATTTTAAAATATCTAATCAAAAAGGGAAATCTTGTTAAAAAAAAACGATTAGGTACCTTGAAAGTTTAATAAAATTTGATCGAGATATATTTTGAACATAAAATTGAATTTAGTTTCTCATTGGATATACATGTGAATAAAATTAAATATGTACTTTAATATATAAACTTTTTAAATGTAGTTTAAAATAGCTTTACTACACAATTATACTAAACCGTACAATTAATTTGAAAAAACATGATTCATATCCAGATTTGAATAAATATTTGATAGAAAATTACAAAAACAAATTGACATATTTTACAAAACGTAATAAACACATATTAATGTAATATGAAAATACGGTAAGCGGTACTCAACACTTTTACTCTAGAGTGCAACACAGTTCTACTAATGGTTTATTCATTTTTAGGATTACGTTTATATTTCCATGTTTTACGTCTTTCGCTCACTTTACAGTTACACAGTACAAGTTTGTTTATGAATAATGCACAAAGAATTAACAATATGAATGATCTGACAGAGTTCATTACGCTCTGCATATGTATTTTTTATACATAAAAGAAACACAAAGTTTATATATATACATATATATATATACTATGATGAATATTTTTTTTGTTTATAAAAGAAAAATAAAAATTAAAAAAACCAGAGATATTTGTTCTGGATTATCATTTTGTTCTTAATTTGTTTAATAAAGTTGTCAAATTTTGATATGTTTAAAAATAAAATAATAAATAAATTCATAGAAGTATTAGTAAAAATACATTGTGCATAAAAATTAAAAATATAGTTGTAAAATCTGTATTTTCTAATCAAAAATATTCATAAAACACTAACGAGAATATTTTTTATAATTAGAGTGTAGAGTCGCAGTAGTTTGATTATATGATAATTTGTGATATCCAGTATTTTGACATAGTTTTAATTTGATTTTCCCCTCTGTAATTTAATAGCTGCACCCGATAGTTTGATATAACATTGAACATTTGTTTTAATTATCAAAATATTTCATAAATTGTAATGAAAACGTATTCAATACTCTATATATATATATATATATATATATATATATATGTTATTTATAAAAAGTAAAGTAAAAATGAACGGTACTGTTATTTTTTTATGTATAAGGTTTGTAAATTACTTCGGTGCTTTTTTAATATAAAATGCACGTTTACGGAAAAATGGAATTCATATCAATCCTCCAAATATCCCCAATTATTTTGTATAACTGGGCTCAATCTGTCGAGTAACTGACAAATCTTTTTTCGAAATAAGATGGATGCTTTAAAACGATGAAGTTTTCGGACTTCTTCCATTGTTTTGGTATTTTTTATATGTTTAATGCTTCACAAATTCTTTCCCCAAAACTGGACAAAGCATTCCTGTCGCCTTAGTAGCATTTTTTTCAACTGGAATGTGAAAAGTATTCAATACATAATATAGTGCTTTTCGGACGCCATCGTATTCACTACTGCTTTGTGAGGTTATGTCAAGTATTGGTCAAGATATAGTGTTTTTAAATGTTAAGGTTGCAATTTGAAAACCCTGAAAAATGAGAAAATACTTTTATATATAATATTTTAATTTTAAAACAGAGTTATGATTTATTTAATTTAAAGGTACAGAATGAATTTTTACACTTACTACATTTTTTTGGTTTTCTTTTCCACACATTAAAAATATATGGAAAATAAAAACAAATGTTTTTTGCAAATCAATTTGTTTCTTAATTAATTTTAAAATATATTAGTTACATAAAAGGGTATATCTCATCATAACATTTAGAAATATTTTGCATTTTTTGTTTTACAAAAAATGAAAAAATGTTAACCAAAGTATTAAGAGACTGTTTGGTTCTGTACAAAAAATGTTTGAATTTAGTACCTCAGTCTAAAACTTTATAAAAGAAATTATTCAATAGTGAAAAGCACTAGAAAATCTAATTCATGCAAGTAAATATGTTCAATCTTGGCTGAAAGGATTTTATAGTATAAAACAACACCCTCTTGAAGTTTCAGTTTTTAATTAAAAATATAAATTATTTTAAATGTGAGAGTAATAACTTAGTGTTCATAAACTGAAAAACTGAAAATAAAGCACTAATTTACAAAATAAGTATTCATTTTACAAGTCAAATGCAAAATGATTATAAATAAATAAATCGATGTCATAAATAATAAACTGGACAGATAAAAGTATCTAATTCTTTGTTTGTCAGTTCGAAACATTTTTTATTTTTTGTATATTTGTTATAGTCGTATATAATTATTCTTGTCTTGCAGTATTTATGAATATTGATTTTTGTTCACTTTGGTGTTAATGGAAACCCACCAATGCATTTATTTATTCAGATTGATCTTTCCTTTTTTCCAATTTATTTTCGATCTACTCTAGATTTTGTATTTTTTTTTGAGTTGAAAAATCTTGCAAGGTCTTTCATAGAATTTTTCAGAATTCTATAAATTAATTATTTAATTCTATAAATATAATTACTATATTTTTAGATACTGTGGTTAAATTCACTTTCATAAATATTTTTTTCACTTTTTCAAAAACCATAATTTTGTTAATTAACTTTTCAGAAGGTTAAGATATAGAAATAACGTAATTTTGAACTTAATTGCTTTAAAACTGACAAAATCATTCCTGAAATGACATTTATTAATAATAAGTTTTTATTTTCTCGAAAAAAAATTTTTAAAGATTAATTTTTAATTAGAATATATCATTAGAAATTGTAATTTATAACCAACGTAATGAAAAATGTTAAGAGATTTTAATATAAAAATATATTTCAAAAAATCATTTAATAAATTAATGTAAATTACTCGAGACAAACTTTGATCAAAAATTGCTTTGAAATAAATCAATGAATTTTAATTTGTGTGAAGATATAAATGTTTATTCTTTAATTATTAAATTTATTATATAATTAATCAATGAAATCAATATTGAAAATCTTTCACAAAATCACGTTTTTAGTAAAAGTTACACAGCATTAAAGCGAACGGCTATACGAGTAGAAAGTATAAAATGATTATCGTGTACGTGATGTATATTGCAAGTGACATAAATGTCATAAACATTTTACTGTTCTTTCGTTTCAATTTCCATGTTAAACTATGTACGTTTTTATAGTTACAAGTTATCACATGTATAGAATTTTAGTTTCAAGTTTATATTATTATTCATAATTTAATACTTTTATTATATATATATATGTTATTAATTGTGAATAATAAATTAAAATTTTATTTTGTTGTTTACGTACTTACTAAGGATTAAATTAATGTGGTATATTTTTGATTTAATAAATAATCTTGTAAATATATAATGCAGATTTTAATTAGTCATGTACCGATGTGTGTTTAGTAAATATTAATCTTTGTTACTATACTTTGTTCGCTCGACTTAATCACTTCTGCAAATGTATTCGTATGAGCTTTATGAAAGACTTACAAGCGGTTAAGTTCAAAGCTTGTTTATATCTAAATGCAACAAATTATTCTTACCAGTTGATGTATTTATCAAAACCCTTAAATATTTTTATTCAAATCCAACTCTGAACAATTTTATTGTCAGGAAGGGCATTTCTTAATAAAATTTATTATTTTTTGTAAATGAATTATACAATGATAATTTTTGATATTAAGGTTAAATTTCATTTTAGAAATAAATTTTTCATTCCGTTTTACAAAATAAAATTTGACCAAGTATGTCCAATAAAGAATTATTGGTCATTTTGATAGGTGTTAATTGAAAATTTCAATGTCGTTCTTAATATTGTCACCATCAGAACTCCAAAGATAAAGTAAAATCAAAATAATTGATTATTGAACATTTTATTCAGAAAAAATGTGCAATTTGTAGAGATATGAAAAATTGAAAATGAATTTATTTATTCAGTGGCAACCCTATATTTATAATTATGAAATATTTTACTGTTTCTAGGGGAGTGAAAAATTTATTTGTGAAAGTGTAATGTGTAATGGCATAATTGTGTTGGAATGATTTTTTTCTATTTTTAAATAACTATATACATATGTATATATATATGTATATATATTAAAGATTTGTTTTTACTAATTGAAATATTTTTGACATTTTGAATATTTATATTTTTTTAATGAAAATGATTTGTTTGATGGGTAGTATTTAAGATGTTGCTGGCATTTAAAAATATTTGAGTATTTAAAATGTTTGTTTGTCTTAATATTCTATTATTATTATTTGTTAAATTCATTATCGATGAAATTGAAAATAAAATAAACTTGACTAGTGAACTGCATTGGTCGGTAAACTGAACTAGTGAATATTGTCTTGTTCAGTTTAATCACTTGAAAAAAATCGTAGTAGAATAGAAAAAAATAATAGTTGTTTCCGAAGTAAAATGGAAATTTCGTTGTTCTAAAAATAATACATTTTATAATATTCATTACATGGTTTGAGTCAGGACAATAAATCTAGTACTATGTCACTTAGACGACTCTACGTGAGACCACTATATGTTTGTATTTGTGCCATTTTCTGCCACTCGTGTGCTTTTTTATATTTTCAACAACTATTATTTTAACTAATGTTCCTTTGTCGGATTTTTTTATTGCCAATGTAGTGTCGTAACATTTTTCATTGATATTTTTATTCGTATATAGCTTACTAAAATTCCCACATCTCGTTTTTACATTTTTGGTTCAAACTTAATATAATTGAAAAGTATTACATGTTGGCGAATGTCGTATTTTTTACAGCTTTTAAAGTTCAGTTATCATTAAATAATATTACTAAAAAGTTATATGATCTAAAATGAACATATATATATATATATATATATATATATATATATATATATATATATATATTTCTATTAGAGAATAATATTACAATATTTATCAGAATGATTTCAAATTTTAATACTCATCTATTATTAAAATGTTTATTTTTATAAAACAAATTTAAAGTATATCTAAAGTATAGTAATATTTAAAGTATTTCTATTGGAAATAATTGATTAATAATTTAAATATTCTCTGAATATTTAAAATTATAATTAATATTTAAAAGTAAATATTTTTTGTATATTCATATATGATATATATTTTAATAATTTTCGTCGTTTTTTGATTAAAATTACAGATGTTATAAATATATTAGGTTGGCAGAAAAACAATTGCGGTGTATAATCTTCAAATTCGTATACATTTTTTAATTTAAGTGGTTTTAATTGACCCAGAACTGTTGGATGACTAATTCCTAACGTTTATGCAAACACTAGAATTGCTGTGCGTGATTTTGATTCAATTAACACCTTCAGTTGGTCGTTATGGAAAAGGATGCTCACGACCTTCTTCATATTCAAGGCTCTCGTCCCCAGCAGTAAAAAAATGCTCTCATTTGCTTCTTTTCCATCTTTAATTCAAAAGCCCGATTTGAAGCAAAATCAATAATAAAACCAAAGTCGATGTAACCAAAATTAGACTGAAAAATGCACCCTAAAATTATATTAACATGAACATGATGAAATGACATATTCATTAAAAAAAATTAAGGTTAGAATTCACAAAACAAAAACCGTAATTATTTTTTTACCAACCTAATTTATTAATAATTTTAGTCTAAAAATTCCGAATAGATATTTAAGAGAAATGACATATTTCTTATCAGTGGCGCACTAAGGATTTAATCTTAGAGGGGGAGGGGGACTTGAACAGATAAAAAAATATTTTAATGTGAATTGAATAAAATTTATTAAATGATTATGAAAATTTATTTAAAAAATCCAGTTTTTTTTCTTTTTGCAAAGCTCTTGAATTACTTCAGTCGAGGTTACATGAATCTCTCTGTGTATACATAGTGAATTGGATTAATCTTTCTCTGTATATAGGAGCTATGAGGGTGCCAGGGCCGCTTGACCCCCTTGGGTGCGGTATTGTTTCTTATTTTAGACCTATCTTCTTTAGAGGGAAAACAACTAAACCAAAATATAAATGTAATGTTTGAACAAACATTTATTAAAGAACACATTTCTTGTTAATGAGCGAGAAGATTTGAAGTTTCTTTAAAAATCAAAAACTAAATCCTTGTATTTTCAGCGCTACATTAAATTAATTTTTATTTTAGGTAAAGATATTTGCGTAGATATTACAAACAAGAAAATGTTCTTAATAATGCAAACCTATAAAACAAACCTTTTTATTTTATTTGTTTATATATTTATTTATTAAAATTTCTTTTACACTTTAAATGGGACAGAAAAAACATATATATTCTGCTTTTTCTCAATTTTCTATTCCGAAAAAAATGTGACTTGTATATGAAATTATCAGTTTATATTTATTATTCCTATGATTAAAATGTTTCTTTCAAAAAGTATATTTTATATTATGCATGGTTTGATTCCGATTCAATCATTAAAACATGTATCATGGCAATTTTGAAGAATAAAATAATTATTTATATTTCAATTATTTATTTTTGCATTTCAGTTCTAAACAGCTTAATAATCTTTATAAGAGATAGAGAGTTAAATTATTGTTCTGTCTTAATATATTAAGATGTCGAACATTAACATTATGATGATTAGAGTAATCATCATGATACAGTGCATCATTATAATTATGACAAAGCCCATATTCAGTAATGGGTTAATAATTTATGGATATAATGGATGAATATATATATATATATACACGTATGTGTATGTATATATATATATATCTCAACTGTGTGTGTGGGAATAAATAAGAGTTTTGAGTAATACGGACATAGGGAAGTGTCATGTACAACGTGAGGATAAAAAGACGCAGTTGAGATGTAAAGAAGCTGTGACGTGTTGTTGATTATTATTACTATTGTTTAGTAAATACTTAATTCATATAAGTAATTGTGTATACGAGCAAACAATTTCTATAATTCTTTTAAAGTTCGATTATAAATAGAATTATTTTATAATTGAGAATAATTTTACCATTAAAAGATCAGAAATAAATTGTAAAGAAAATTTACCAAGCAGTAATATTTAACCCGTGTTTAAAAGTCAAACATAAACTAAAAGTTTGTAAGGTAAATAGAATATTACAATATTTGTCTGAAAAGTTTTGAAAATTTTAACACACCGGTACCAATTATAGGAACAGCTGAACCATCGCTTCATAATAAGCAATGTTTTTGCAATTCTTGTGTCTAGACGATTTTAAATAACAGTTAACTTTTCATCAACTCATTGTATGAAATTGTTTACAATCAAATGTACACGTATTTTAAATTTTAATTGAACGATAAAGTATTATTACAGTTCTATATACTTTTTATGTTTTAGTTAGTTAGTTAATTACTTTATTTAATTTATTGTTTAATATATATATATATATATATATATATATGTTTTACCAAAGATGCGGATTTAAAATCATTTAAATTATGAAATGTTATTTAAAGTGAAATTACATCTTGTTAATTAAGTTGAGGTCATGTTTTTTTCCTGTCGATAACTAGTTTTTTGATCACTAATTATTATTATCTAATAAGTGTACATGAGATAAACTTTTAACTACAATTTATAGGAATGAATTATTGTAAATATGAGATTTTACTAAATTTCAGTTATAAAAAATACAAATAATAAATTATAAATTGACCTGAGAATATAATATTTTTTTTAAAAATGTTTTTGTAACATTTTGGAATGGTATTAATAATATAAAAATAAAAATTGTCAAAGTATTGACTTTATATACATTTTTAAAAATAGAAAATATAAATATATCTGAATTGAAATATGTCTTTTAAAATGTTATTTATACAAATTATAAAAAATACGTTATTGCATTGTTGTCAAGCGTTTCATAGTAAATAATGATCTGTTGCATTGGGAAAGTCCAGAGGATCAGAAACGGAAAACGAGTCTCGTATAGGCTCTGTTTCATTCTATTAGAAGTCAGACTGCTGCAATAAGCCTTCGGCATAAAACCATGTCAAATAAAGTCCAGAAACGTTTGGGTTTCACGTTCGCGTCCATAAAACAAGCTTACTGTGGCAGGACGACAGAGGCTGAAGACGATCGATCAGGCTACGGAAATCGTGCTCGCTATAAATATCTATCAAATAACAATTTAATTTTGAAACATGTCAGTTTAACGCTCTCCGTTGAGAATTCTTTCGCTCAGTGTGATCGATTAAGCGCGAAACATGGCAAGTTTATGTCGGTATTGCAAATTGCTCTCTGCTGGCTGGTGCGCTCGTTGCTTGTTTACAAGGTTAATATAGTGGTGGTTGTCTTAATGATATTCAAATTCGTTGAAATAACACTTTAAAACGTTCAGAATCACTGTGGTGGCGTTGATTTTCTTACATCTTTAATGTGCTCTCGTGTGATTTTTACAACGATTTATTTTATACTCATTAAATTAATTTATAACATTATGTAAATCAATTACCATACTAAAAAAAATCAATCTTATTTGTTATCATCATACATTTTATTATATATGTACGATTGTGAAAGAGATTTTTTTCATTTTAAAAAAATACTATTTTAAAAGGATTTTATACACTCGCAAATACATTCATACATATATATATATATATATATATATATATATATATATATTAAAAAAATATAAAATTCTAATAGGAAAATAGAACAATGGTTGTTTTATTTATTTTGAAATCATAAATAAACAGTAATTAATTAGTTCAGTTTTATATGATAAACAACGATGTTTTCTATTGGTTCGACGTGGATATTCTAAAATAAAATTAATTTTAAAATGTATTGTCATAATTTTTATTATTTTGAATTGGAATTGTAAATTGCTATTGATTTAGTACGGATTTGTAAAGTTTAACTTGAAATCGACATAAAATTAGAATACCCGCTTTCTGATATACATGAATGCAGTTTCAACTCGCTTCCGGTTAAAAGTTGACTTGTTTATTTTTACATGAATTGGTTTCAGTTTGTGGACACAGTATTGAAATAATTATTGACTTTCCTGTAATATATTTTTACGGAAAAACGGCATAAAAATAATGTCATCAAATATGTAATAAGGTCAATTTTCTTTCAAGATAAATAAATGCTTTTTTTAGAATAATATTAGGAATGACTGGATAATTTATAAGTACAATAAAATATTTAATAGATTATATAGTAATTATAATCAATCTTACGTTCCATTTTATCTGATTTTTATATCAATAAATTAATTTTTCATTTATTTCACAAATCACAAAACATTTTTTTCAATGGAAAATGTTCAATAATCGATTATTTCTTATATAAATGTTGATGGTGATGCCATTATCCTTAGAAGGATACATATTTTTTATCATGGTTCATCATACAGAATTTTTTATACCTTACTGTTCTGAGGATGATAGTTTTGTCGTAGAAATATGATAAGGAACAAAAATCAATTATTGAACATTTTTGATTTAAAAAAGTGTAATTTTTCATTACTGAAAGTGAATTTAGTCACAGTTTCACAATAATATATGACCTTATAAAAATCATATATGGTTTGTATAAGGTGAATTTAGGTAATTTATACGGTTCATATAAGGTTGAGGCTTACTAGGGTGATAATAAAATTATACTATATAGATAAAAATATATAAATATTTATATATTCAACAATGTTTATAAAATTATTAAACCAATCAGTTTTGAAATTATTAAACCAATCAGTTTTGAATATGTTAACAAAATTTTCGAAATAAATTTAAAATGGGGATGAAATTCATTCATAAATCATTGTGACCGTACTCTACCAATCAAAATATACTAGTAAAATTATAAATTTGGAGTTAACCTTTTAGTATCTATCAGTTCATCGCAGGTAAATATTTTTTTTGTCGCTGTAACAAATCCCTTGAACAATATTTTTTTTAACAATTTACGATAAACTGGAAGAAAATATAATTATATACTTTTCGATAGTATTTTCCATTTTATTGATTTTAAAAAATTCTTTAAAAGTTACATTCGTTATAAATGATTTTGTTTCAACATACATTTAAATATTACAAAATATACATTTTTACAATAGTTGTTTAAATAAAGATGATATATTCGATAAGATTGAATATGGATTCATGGCATATTATTTAATCCTAATTACTTAATTACGAATAATTCAAAAATGCTTTCCAATATTTTGTTGAAGTAAATTGAACAGTTAGATGTGTCTGTTCAAAGTAATCAATACTTTTAACAGTCAGAAAACAATTCATTTCGGTTACTTTTTATAAAGCAGTGAACGCTTTTCATCTTGATTGAGTCAATTTGCGTCACGGATCGTAATTAAACTATCGCTAAACTAAATTGGGACAACCTTCTTGCTACCAAGAATCGTCAAGTAAGTGAAATGGTTTGTTCATTGGTTGAGGACTTGGAAATTGTGTTCTCGTGATGACACATACGTTTCAGATGGTTGTAACCAAGTATACGTTATATTTACAGAACATTCATGTCAGGGTTTGTGTCTGTCATACACTCACATAACAATATATCAAGTTTTATTCCCAAAGTACATACGTACACGCCATGCTATACAACATTGTCTTGTTTTGTGTGAATGTATGCAGTGAATATGATATTATTATGTTCTTGTTTGTCTGTCACAGACAAAAGTCTTTAAGATGTAATAAACTCTACTTGTGAAACACCAGTTTGTATTATGGTTAACTGAGTGTTATTGATCTGTTGATATTGCATTGAAACCTTAAGCTAGTTTTTCATTTACTGAAGTTTAGATAAAATTATCTGTTTATGGTCGATCCCAGATACATTTTATATACATTGTATTTTTTTTTAAATTGATACGAATTAAAAAAATAGTCAAAGAATAACATCAGTTATTTATTTCAAATAATAATTTAAATTTAATTTTTTTTTTCGAAAATGTGCATTTTGTGCATCTATTTTAATAGATTAGCTTTATTTTAAAATGTGAGTGGACGTAAGTTGGAAGCATGCTGCAAATTGATGCCTATATTTAACTATTTTTTTGGATTAGAACAGTTTTTAAACAGCTTATAAAATAAGTTGTAAATAGTTATTATATTTTAATCGTTTATTCTTTTACGTAATTTATCAAATAAAATACTATCTAAATATGATAAAAAATAAGAAAATAGAAAAGATTTATTGGTTTTATTAATTATATAGCGTGATTCAACTTAGATTTCCACACTAAAGTATTAAAAAACACAAAAATTAAAAAAAAACATATTATCCCCCATTTAGTATTTTAGTTTAATTGCATTTTAATATTAAATTGAACTAAAATACTAAATAAAAAATAACATGACTTTTCTTCATCCCTGCACCTCCTTTTAATACTTGCATCTGGAAGCCTAAATTGAATCACTCAATATTTATTTTTAATGAGAATATGTCTAGTGTAAAATCTTTTTTATAATTAATCAGTTAAATAAATACAATATAATCTTTTTTTTATTAACAGTTTCGAAAAATAATACAAGATATTAAAATTGTAATTTTTTATACAAAATTTAGAAATTGTAAGAAAATATACAAGCAAGTACGTTTTGCAATTAACTTTACAGTTTGTATTTAATTGTGTCTCCAACTGTATTTTAATATCTTTGAATTTAATGGAATTCAAGATACATTATTGTCTTAATAAAAAGCGACAGTTTGTCTACAGAATAACCTCTCGACGTTTTAACTCCAGATGTGGTTAGTTGTCTGAAGCTCTAGACATAAAATTACTGCAATACCTCGGTATTTAGTCTGCAGTGTATTTTACGAGGCTATCATATATTTTGTACACAATGAGTTACCGTACTTGTATAGATGTAGTTTGCTTTACTATAAACGTGAACGAAACTATTTTAAACTTTAATAGTCTAAAAGTTTTGATCTTTCAATTAAATTATAAGATACGTTGTATTTAAACCAACAGTGCGCGTGAATATAAATCAGCTACGTGAAACCGTTTAAAACGTTGATGTTGAACGATGATTACTGCACAATACTTTATAAGCTCAAACGGCTTTGTACAAAGGACTTGCTGACAAAAGCGTGTACTGTCACTTGAACACAACATGTTACCGTCGGCTCTAAATAGAAAATAAAGGTTCTTAAGTTGACGGATATCCTACCTGCATCTATTACAGATTGTGGCGTCGTCGGGAAGGACGGTTAGAATGTTGTGGTCGCACGCGTTAAACAACAACCACTCTTAATAGTTTCCTGTAAATTTATCCTTATCTGTATCTTCGTATTAATTAAGAGATCCTTAAACAGCGACGAGAGTGTGTATACATTAAAACGAAATCTACAGGAAAATGAAACACCGACGCGAAAGTATTTGTATGATAGAGATAAAATGTATTGCTAGAAAATTGTGAACAATCCGTGAACAAGAATTTGATATGGAATATAACATCCTTAAATTTACCAGCTGCGCGCAACCAATGACTGATGTGAATGAATATTTTAACATCACCTTAATTATACTTGCAGTTTACAATCGTTAAACAGTTGTTATATGTTACATGATTTCATGTTACTTTGAACAATGGATTTTATCAGATAGTTTTTGTTATATATGTATATATATATATATTAGTGGATTTTTTATCGGTTACTGCAAAATAATATTCTGCACGCGACTTACTCTACAAAACGTATATTAAAACACTAGCTATTTGAACGAACAAATCAGTTTATATTCTACCATTTGAGAAAATATCTAAAAAGTAATGTTGTAATAAAAATCTATTTCAATTATAAACATTTTTTTTAATTTAAAAATTATATGATTTTAAGATGAAATTCAATAGTGATTATTGGATTTCATTACATATAAGAAACAATATTTCTGATTATTGAAAGTATTGTGAAACAGATAAATTAATCATTGAAGTACAAAAAATTATCTCGTTTACAAATACATCGAATTTGTTATTATACCTGAAAATACACGAATAAAAAATATATAGTTGAAAATATATAAATGTGTATTGTCTGTGGTATTTTTAATTTCAGTATATTTTATATCTTCTTCAAGAATTTTTAATATGTCGTTGAATAGTTTTCGAATATAAAAATGTGCAATAGTTATTATTTCATTTCGTTTGTAGTAAAATGCTCGAAATAATTTATTGCTTTTTAAGATTCCCGCATTCACTCTGAAACAAATAACAATATTAATTATATCTTAAATTATTGTTTATTTTATTTTCAGTAAATTGTATTCTTATATTGAAAAAATACATTACATATTTTAATAAAATCCTAAATTTCTATGTATGTATGTGTAAGAACTTATAATCATTTGTATATCTCTTTTTTTTAAAAAAAAACGAAAAAAATTAACTTCTATGCTATTATTTCAAAGATAGACAGGTTTTCAATAAATTCAATTTATATCTGTCAACTTTATAAATAGAATTATAGCTGAATAAAATTGTTCATAAAGAAGTTTAAATTTTATTACTGAAATTTCTTACGTTGATAACATTTAGTGCTAAACTAACCAATAAATGTTTAAATTGACAAGAGAATTGAAATAGTCCTTATATATATATATGAAGTTATTTTCATATAAAAGTTAGATTTGAGAGTTTGTATTCGAGTTTCTTTTCGCAGTTGACAAAAAAAATGAATGTATTTTATCAAATATGAGTAAGTACATAAATCTATTTAAATATCCATTTATATTTTTAATATGTCAGTTAAAATATTTTTAATGTGAAATCTCTATCAAGTATTTGTTTAAATTATTAATAAACATTCACATTTTTTTAAAGTACCTTCTTTTTAGAACTTGTCGTTTTTATACGATTTGAATGAAGACAGCTTTTCACAAAAAAATATTTCTGTTGTATGTGAATTTTATACTCTCATAAATATTTACATGTTGGGAAATGTTTACTGATTTTTTAAACATCTTGTTCTCTCTCTCTCTCTTTATATATATATATATATATATATATATATATATATATATATTATAAGTAATAAACAAGTCTTGATATTCGTGTCGATCTTATATAAAAATTAATAAATGATAATAAATGAAAAAGTGTATGCATATATAATAAACTTAGTACGATATTCGACATTCATAACGATACAAAGTCATCAACAAATAACGACAGAAGAAATGGCCTCTCGAAACGGAAAATTCGGAGATTGCATTCTCTTGTAGACATCTCAATAACTCACAATTATGTAAATTTTTGACGTCGTTGGAAACATCACGCCTGGCATCTAACGTCTGCTTAACGTGCTATATTACGTAACCACGAATGTTGAACGATAATAAATGTTGGACTTATTTTGTATATTTTTTTGTTCGGCTACAATAAGGTTATAAGAATGAAGAGGAGATTGATGGACGAATTTTTACTGTGAAAATTTAGTTAGCGAGTGTCGCCATGCCTATTAAAAGTAAAAATGAAATGTTGGAATGGTAGATTTCAATTTTTTGAAATCGTAATGGAAACGTAAAAACAATTAAAAAATGTTCTTAGCAGAACAATAGGAAATAATTAAAATTATCACTTAATAACTTTAACACAATTAAGTATATGTAAATAATTTTATAGATTTTCTCAATATCTATCTAGAATATGTATGTGATTTCAATGCATATTCAGATTTTCGATTTCAAATTCAAAACATAAGACTAACAAAATAAACGGTAAACCAATATCCTAAGTTTCATTTTTTATTTCTGAACGTGACAAAATCGAATTTTACTAAGCTTTAAAATCAATCTTTTTCCGAATACAAATACTGAAACTACTGCATTTTTGTTTCAAAAAATATGAAAAATTGAGAAGTTAACTTTAAATATTTTTAAATATTTATAAATTGTATCATTATCTTTTGTTTTCGTTACAAAGTATTGAAACTAGTTACACATTTAATATTATTTAGTGACGGATTCAGATGGATAAAAATATAAGCAAGGAAATGTAGTTGAAAACAGTATAATTGTTTAAAATATTAGTATAGAATGAGTGATTAATAAGATACATGAAAAATATAAAGTACTACAAAAAAAAATCATAACTAGTTTTAGACCAGGGATATAGAAACGGAATGGAAATGAATGGAATATGGAATGTATTAGAAAATTATAAAAGAAAAATAAAAAATACAAGGACATTTTGGTTAATATGAAAAAGAAGAATCATCATCTCTTAAATGATTGCGAAGGAACAGAAAGGCATAAAAAAACGCTTAGAAATAAGAAAACAGAATAAAAAATATTACGAATATATTAAGCTAAAGAAACATAAAAGACATGAATTACTCGCTTCCAATAAAAATAATCTCGGATTGAATGTAGCTAGAATTAGATAGACATGATGTGAACAGAAAATAATATACTAAATACTACACTAATTATGTACTTTTTCTCTCTGTCCTTCCTCTACCCCTCTCTCAATATATATTATGTCTTCAAATTAAATTATCAGCTTTAATGTTAACAAATTATGAACTAAATAATAAAATATCAAAAAATAATATGTTAAAAAAATATACTTTTGAATAATATAATTTTTTTTCTAGAATGTATTTTAACCTTTCTAGTAAATTGTTTTAACAAATCAAATATGGTAACAAAAAATATTAACGAGGAATTCAAAAATATACATAACATTATTTTATTAAAATTAAACCTTATTATTTTAAGGTATAATACCTAAGAGATAGTTATTTCTATTTGAAAATTAATGACAAATTCTATTAAGTGTACAAATTAATTCGGTTATAGGAAATGCATGTCTACAGAAAAATGGAATGTATTTCAATCCTCAAAATGTCCCCAATTATTTTGTATAATTGAGCTCCGTCTGTCGGCTAACTGACGAATTCATTATTAAAAAAAAGACGGAGTCTTTGAGTCGATGAAGTCGTAACGCATTCGAATCTCTTTCGATTTAGCATTTTTTGCATTATTTATAAATAACGACACCTTTCCTTAATCCTGAATAAATGATTATTGTGGCTTCGGCAGATTTTTTTTCAAATGGAATGCGAAAAGCATGCAATGCTCAAGATAATGATTTTCGGACATCATATTCATTGCTATTTTGCGAAGTTATAATTGCTTGACCAAATTATAGTGTTTTTAAATGTTAAAGTTGGCACTTTAAAATTCTAAAAAGACAAAAAAGTATTTTAATTTAAAACAGATTTATGATTCAGTCAATTTAAAGGCACAGTTAATTTTTACACCAAATAGATTGACAATATTGAATTGACAATATATTGATTAGTAGAATTTTTGTCAGTTACATGAATATAATAAACATTGAGTTCAATACATATATATATATATATATATATATATATATATATATATATATATATATAATGTGTGTTTTCGTTACTAAAATATAAATTTAACAAGCGTATAAAAGTACATTACGGTTGAACAGTAAGTTCTATTTTAATCTTATATCACTAATAAATAAATTCGAGTTATTCTCTCATTAAAAATTAACTAACTTAAATAATAGCACGTACTGAAGTTACTATCATTTCAAGATTTCGAAGACAAAAAAATGTCTGTCTGAAATGTAATAAGATTTCAGAGAAAAAAAATTACAAACTCCTAATGAGATCCTTTATTATCAAAATATATTTTATCTATCGGTCCGAATATTTTAATATATATTCTATAATGAATAATTTAAATTAAATTGTTTCTCTATGGAGTGTATTAAAATTGAATGAAGATTAGATTAAATTCTACAATGTATATTTATACAGAGATAAATATAGAATAAGTATAAGGTAGCTTTCTAACAAAAGCATTTAAATTTCATATGTTTAACTTTACAAAATACGTGCATTTTCGATTGTGTAGAAGAGAGTGTATCTACTACATACATCGTGTCCTAATTATTCTTTGAAAGCGTACTCGGAAGTATTTCAATTATTTACCAGAAGCCACTTTCAATGCATACTGGAATTCAATGAGATTAAATTTTTAACGAGAGTTAAAATTTTGTGTAAAAGTTGGATAGGTGTATTGGGCACTTGAATATATATGTATACATAATATATATATATATATATATATACATATATATACATACATAATGTATATATAATACAAACGTGCGCATATTTGTGATTTATGCGCTTGTGTGCGTGTATATTCATATGGGTTTATGAATGTTTTGAAGAGGTTTCGAATTTATATTAACATAGTCATATTCACTTATACAATCTGTATCCGTTTGGTTAGTCATGGCGCCGAAACCCTCACCTCCGGCACGAGGGTTGCGAGCTCCCAATGTGAGGGTTTGTTAGATGTCTGTGGTTACTTATACAATGAGATGGGAAAGTGACAGGCATGATTCTCTGGATGTAATGTCACGTGTTCATCATATTACTCGTAATTTATTCATACTAGAGTTTACGTTTTTATTATTCAAATTTGAGATATACCAAATATTATATTTGGAGATAAATATCACAGTTTAGTGTTGTTTGTGTATATGCTTATAATATGCAAGTAAAATTTAAATACAACAAATTAATCTTATTTGGCTAAATTATCAATTTCAGCAAATTTGTTAAAATTAGAGAGGTAATTTTATTCAGAATAATTTAGATTTTAATGTATTTAAATATTATTTCATTAATCTTCAGTATGTTTGAAGTCGCTGTCGTTTATGAATATAATACAAATTGTAATTTTTGATTTTCTTTACTATTACATCCGTTGAATGATAGGATATTCTATAATAAATCATAATATAAAGGATATTATGCAATTTTTGTTATATTTGTAATATTACAAATTGGGAGTAGTATTTGCTTAAGTAATATCAGTCATTTTATTCTTCATACCTTTAATTAATTCTAATTTTCAATGATTCATTGTATGTAATTTAAGAAACAAATTAGTGTAATATCTTATCGATTTCCCTGATAATAATGAAATTATAATAAAATTCTATCGGTTTTCATGTTTTTGTTCGAATATAAAACTTTATAAAGATTAAATAAAATATTGATTATTTTAATATTAAAAAGTTATATTTAACATCAATAAATTTCTTTTAAGATAAATATATAATTTAAATCTAGAATCGAAAAAAACGAATCTCTGACTGACAGTAAAAAACAAAAAATCAATAAATGTAATTTGAAAAATCTCTTAAGTGAAGCGTAAACTATATATTACGAGTTTTCATGTTTAAATCCATACAGATAATGTGAACGTTGTAAAAATAATATTTTCAATGCGATACACTGTCAACCCATATCAATTTCTTATTGCGTATGGAACATATTAGTATAAAACAGATGTTAAATTGAGAGGGAAGTTTTATTAAATGTTTCAAAAATAATGATTTATATCTTCACAACTTTATATAATATTTATGTATTTTTCTATAAAACGTAAATGTTGTTTTTCAATTTTTGTTAAAATATACAGGAAATTTCTTTTATATGGAAATATTTGTAACAGATATTAAATTATATTATCATTTTTTTTTGTTAGTGATAAATCACACTTATTATATTCTGTTGAGTAAAATCTTTTTAATGGTAACTATTACATTTATTTTGATACAAATCCTAGTTATTTGAAATAAGAAGTTTGGATTTTATTGAGTTTTTTTATTAAATTATTTAAATTATATTTTGAGTAAATTAAAATATTCTGTTTATTTTTTTTTCAATAAATAAGAATTGTATACATAAATTGATTTTCAAATCGAGTTTTATTTTGATTTTTATTTTAGAACTTATTTATTTTGTAAATATGAAACAAACTCTTTTCAATTAGGCAATTGTAAACAATTTAAATAAAAATTGTTTAATGAAATCACGGAAATATGTTTTCTACTATAGAATGTGCGTTTTACTTTGAAAAATATCAAAGTAAAGGGAATTGTTTTGATTAGGTATTTTCATAATTTATAGACTCTCCCTTCGATCTAATAACTTTTTGAACTTCGATGTGGTATAAAAGTTGTTCAAGTTCGACTGTAAGTTTGTCAATTTTTTATACAACACCCTTTCTTGATGTTTCTATTACAACTCTAAATTATTTATTGCCTTATACTGTAGGACCTCATTTATACTTTCAGTAAATATTTTAAGTACAAATTCTATGATATTATTTTTTTGAAATTTATTTCATTTTAGAAAAAAATTATAAAAGATTTTTGTAAAAGAAGAAGAAAAGTAATTTTTAGTTTTAATTTTTAAATTTCTGTCTTAAATTTCGTATTGTTTCTGTATGGATGATAGGAAAATTGTTTTTTTTTTTGAAATAGTTCATTAAATAAAATTTTATAATACGTTGAAATATCTCAACGGCAAACTAAGTTATGCAGCCAATTTTTTTAAGTATAAAGAAAATTCAATATACATATTTATAGTCAATGTAAATATTTATAAAACATTATAAAGTAAGTTGTAACTAGAAACTATTTCTATAAAAAGATAATTTTGTTATAGGGATATTTCACTGTTTAATTAATTATTTATTTTTTTATCAAGTTACCAGAAGCAAAATTATAAGCTAAAATTAATGTATGTGAATTAAAATTGCAGTATTTAACATTTTTTTTATAGCAATTAAAGTTTTGTTGCTTTAAAACTGTTTATGCAACAATTACATTTTGAAGGTTGCAATTTTTATCAAAAATTAAAGAAATACTAATGAAAATTTTAATT
>CM068314.1:15636700-15694200 GCA_034766995.1 Acanthacorydalis orientalis
ATATCAAAGGATGAAGAGCACAAGGAGAATACATGAATTAAATCAGAGACATAAAACGAAGGATTGTACTTTATTATATTTACACTCGTTAAGACTAAATTTAAATATGTTTTATATACAGACTGATGTTATCATCATATTCAGTTTTGGATGATAATTTTTTAGATAACCATCTTATATGACTGCTTTTAACTAATAATAAGTAAACGTCATTTTTTAACATTTTTTTTATATTCTTATTCTATTTTATGGTTCTAATTATAGACGAATAAGCTTAAGAAAAGAAACTGGATAGGAAATGGAAGAAATGGCAGTAAATAATTACGACCCCTTTGCCTTTCTTCATGTTTTAATTCCGACTATTGTCAAGGGCGGAGGCCAGAGCCCGAAGAATGAGTGTCATAGCACATTTAAATTAGTTTTTATTAGAAGTTTAAAATAATCACTTTCCTGTTCAGATCCCATTTGCGTATTTTGATTGCTATTTTATTATACAAGATATAATATCTACATTTTCTCTACATATTTATATTTTCATTGAAGGAAAAATATTGCTGTAATTTTTTGATACTATGTACACAAATTTTCGTCGTTTGACGCAATTAATAAGAATTAAAAAATATCTTTACTCTCTCTCCTTTTTCCCTATATATATATAATTTAATTTTTTTTGTTTGAATTATCAATTGAAATATTTTCTCCTGTAAAAATTAACTAACCTTTCAATTAGAGAAAAATCCGTATTGGTAAATTTAAAAATACTGTATTTATTTGCCAGAAAACCAAATAAATTCCATTTTAAAATCATATATATTCATAACGCGAGGGTTTAGAAAAATAATTATATCAACAAAATTTTTACCTAAATATTGTAATAATGTGTTTTTAATTAAGAATGAAAACTAATATAAAAGTCACTTTATTCTTAAATGAAAGATAAATAAATAATTGGTAAGAAGAAGTTTATTGTATGCAGTTATGAAAATAATTATACATTTATAAAAAATTAAAATATGTACTTTTTATGTACTATTTTAATTGAATTGTATGTAGATGTAGGTATTAAATTTGTTTTAGTAACTGAATATGCCCTCTTCAGAATATTTTGAATTTATTTCATTTATTGTATAATTGAAGTAAAAGTTATTGAACTTATTCGATAATTATTATCACAGTTTATTTTTTAAGTAGTTGACAATAAGTAAATTAATCTATTTATCTATCTACTTATGTATATATATATATATATATATATATATCAGTATATATATATATATAGACAAATAAATAGTTATAGGACATCGATATAAAGTTAGTAAATTAACTGTTCTAAAATGAACTTCGTCACATAGTTGTCTATTTCAGATTAATTAATTTATAGGCGAATCGGGATGCAGCAACAAGCAGGAGATTTAATTATTGACAGTTTAGTCTCTAATGAAACTACGTTAGAAAAATAAGAATTTACGAATTATATAAGATGCGAGCTTATATATATATATATATATATATATATATTCGAAACATCTTTATTTTAAAAGCGCTTGTTGTTTAATTAGTTAAATTATAATTTGCATTTTTCTTTTATATCATCGTTCTGTAACTGGGTGGTCATTGTAACTGTAATTTTAAAGATAAAGAAGCTGGTTGACTAATCATTTTAAAAATTATATTGAGTGTTTATATGAAATCAACGAGCGGTATCTATTATTAAAATAAATATATTTATACTATTGACGAGAAATGTTTAAAATAGTATATTCACAAAAGTAATACTCATTTTTAAAATTTAAATTTAGAATAAATTATTGCAGAAAACAAACGTTTTGTAAAGATAAATTATAATGTCTCTAGGCATATTACATTTCTCTTATGTTAGATAAATTAACCTTCAACACAGAAATGTAAAATCATACCATGTTAACAGCTGTACTCATTTGATTATTAGAAGTATTGCATACAAAATATTTATTTATATAAGGTTGGTAAGAAAAAAGTGCGGTTTTCGTTTTCTGAATTCTAACTCTATTTTTTTTTCAATGAAAGTAATGGTTTTCATTTCATTTAGTTTCATTTCATGGTGTTCATGTTAATATCATTTTAAAGTGTATTTTTCGGTTAGTATTTTGGTAACATCGACTTTAGTTTTATTATATGATTTTGCTGTAAGTTTGGCTACTGAGTTAAAGATGGAAATGAAGCAAATAAGATCACTTTTTTGTATGAGTTCTAAATAGATGGTAAAGCAGCAGAAACAGCTCGTAAATTAAATAATGTTTTTGGTGTGCATACTGTTTAGGAAGGTACGGTCCAATGGTATTTCCAAAATTTTTGTGCTGGAGACGAGAGTCTTCAGGATGAAGAAGGTCGCGGGCGTCCTTCTTCGGTTCATAACGACCAACTGAAGGCGTTAGTTGAATTCGAACCACGCACAACAATTCGAGAGCTTGAACGAAAGTTAGGTATTAGTCACTCAATAGTTCTCGACCACTTAAAACCACTTAAATTAAAAAATGTATATGAATTTGAAAGTTACGAGCCGCAATTATTTTTTTAACAACCTAATAATTCAATGTACATACTTCTAATAGTTGACAATTGCTACCGTAATTTAAAGATCATAAAGATGGTCGACAATTAGAACACTCACAAGAAATTTGAAACATAAAAATATTAAACAGTCCTTACTCTTTTATTACCACAAGGATAAACATGTAGTTGCGGAAAAAATTATGCTTCGTGTCAGCTAGTTTATAACAAAAGGATCTATTTTCGTTTCAAAATGTGTTAAAAATAGGCTTTTTTGTATTTTACAGATGAATATAGCTCGACGGAGGGTTAAATAACTGTACATTATATCAATTGAAATCAATTGGTTAAGGTAATACTAACTTACATCTTCTTCCTGTTGAAAACAAAATCATATTTGGTTTTAAATTATTTATTTTACAAGAAGTACATTTTATAAATTTGATTATTAAAAAAAATGTAATTAAATTATATGATATAAGTAATTGGTAGATTATTGATTAAAGGTTAACATTATTTGTAAGAGAATACTTGCAGTGACTAGTAAATAAATTTTAATTATGATTGACAACATTATTAAAATTAATACACGTATGTGTATTTAGACACCAAGGTTAACAAAGTTTAATTGATCTCATGAACATTAATAACGAATCCGATTTTATTAATTGAAATAATATAGTATTACAATCGATATTGTTATTGGTGTCGTTCCGACAGTATACTAACTGGAATAAATTAGAGTTTGTCAAATCAAAGCACTCACCGTTTCTCTCATAGATTTTTGATGGAATTCTAGATAAACTATATTGACGTATTTGATGTCATTCATAATTGATACTTGTTATTGTCATTTTAATTAAATCATTATTGAATATAATGTCAACAGTGTTGTAATTAATTATTGTCAGAATATTTTTATCAGCAAATTAATTACGTGATTTAAAAAATAAACTAGATTTTGTGAAACAATCTGTATATACATATATCTGTATGTGTATATATATATATATCTGTATATATATATATATATATATATATATATTTATACAGATATGTAAATAGTGTGTTTAATGTTAAATAACTGTAGGGATTTTCAAAGTTTATTTTATGAATAGATAAATAATAATTACATTTCTATTTTGCATGTAAAATAGATTCAATATTTTTTGTCATAATTGTAAAAATACAGATTTATTTTTTAATAGTACTTTTTTATTTTTATTTCAATAGAATTATATTTTTAAAATAGTTTCGGATCAATGTATTTTGAATTTAATATTTTATTGTTTTAAAATTGGGCGTATCTGTTTTTTATTAAAATGCTTGACGGGGTTCTTAAGAAGATGATGATTATGAACTCTTTTGTGGTTTGTAGAGATTAGAAATTTATTTGCAAAATTGAATTTAGTCAGTGTCATAAATTGAATTTTGATTGTAAATCATTTTTGTGTTTTATGTATATGAAAAGATTTGTTTTTTTTTTCATTCTGCAAATACATTTTTCAAATAATAATAAAAATAATACCATGAATTTTCTTTGTAGCCAATATAATATATCCAGAATTTAATTCTATTATTTTTACTTCCAATACATTCTTTTAAGAAATAATGACATATGTTTCAGTTAGATTGATGATACTGACACGAAATTATTTTTGATTACAAATATCTTTTGTGTAAAAATTTCAGTAGAACATAACAGAATAATAATTAAATTATTTCTAGAAAATAAATGTAAAAAATAAAAGGTTTTTTATATAAAAAAATAAATTATTTAAAAAGTAAAAAAATGAATTTAATTTTTTAAAAAATAACTAAATAAATGTATTTAATTACTTTTACTTTCTATGGAAGTAATTGCTTCTCTGTAATAATTTATTTACTGAATAAATAACAATTCAGTTTAATTTTTGATTGATATTTAAAAAGAATGCAAGTATTTAACAATTATTTTGTATTTGAAGAATTTAAAATAATTGAATATTAAAAAAGAATTATTTTCTTTATGTTGACTTATGAAATTTTCGAACTTAAATACATACAAGAATATATATATATATATATATATATATATATATATATATATGCGTACATTAAAAGTGATTCATTGGCTTATTTAGGACTCGGAGGAGGAATCGGACAGCTGCTACCGAAATATATTTATGATTGTTTGGTACGCGCCTGGTATGCATATGTTGGTATACCAACTATCTCATTGGAAGATAAACATGAAGGCACTATTTCATTGTACAAGAGAACACATGAGAATGAAAAGTTATTTGTTATATATATTTTCTACAAAGATGGTCCATGACTGAAACTAGAGTATGTTTTTTTTATTTGCTCTCCTTAATATTGAAATTTCTTCCATATTTAATATTAACGTTATAACACAATGGTGAAGTAAAACTCCTACTAAATTCATGTAAATTGATCAAAGATGTAGAAAGTATGAATTTATATCCATTGATTTGCATACAAATGTCTTTAAGTAAAAAAGGAATACAAGCCTCGATTTTAAAGTAATGCATATCTGTGAGGTTATCGCTGCCAATTCACATTTGTAAAGAGTGGTATCTTTTTTTGTTGTACTGTGTTTTTAAAGACAGTAAAAACTTGTCTTCTTCAAAGTAAAAAGAATATTTTCCCTGGTAATATTTTAATTAATTTATTAAATTGAATGAGTATTCGATATATATATATATATATATATATATATATATATATATTCATTTAATAATTGAATAAAATATCTTACTTAACTGGTTGTTTGGAACATTACTTCATTGAGTTGATTATAATGTAATTTCATTTTAATGTAATAATTTTTTACGTAGAAAAATGGAAAAATATATTTTTATTCTCGAAATTGTCAATTTCAAATATAAACAGAGGTAATGAAATAAAAACAACAATATTCGCTTATGATAGGAACTTTATTCTTATATTTTTGCAAAATGAAAATTGAAAAATAAAATAATATGTTTTATGTTAACATACATTTCAATGATAATATTTTTTTGCAAATAAAAATAATTGAATATAAATGTTTATTTTCTTCTATTGGGTTTTATATTAGCTTGATTATGTATTATTAATAAGAGAACATTTTTTGATTTTACCAGGAAGTAAGAAATAATGGAAATTTTAGTTTATAATCGAAATATACTATTTTGTTCTCTTTTTTCACACTTACAATCTGTAGTAATAACTAACTTTGTTTTGTCTTAAAGTGTTTGTAATTTTAAATCTCTTTGAAAGTAAATCATATAGAAGGGGAATGTTTGATAGCTCTGTTCTTCTGTGTTGATACTTCTTCCAGTTACTGAAATTGTAATAATTAACCGATATAATATATTTCTCAAGTTATTAATTTTATATGGTCTTTTGGTTAGCACATTAGCATATATTTCTATAATTGGAGTATAAAAAATCAGCATATTTACAACATTTTTTAATATATTTGGAAAACTTTTTTAAGTAAATATTTACTGAAAGCATGTTTATTTCTGAATACAATCTGTTGTTTATCAAATATAGCAAATTTTCTCATGGATTTGTATAGCTGGAATTTGTGAACGAAAAATCGAAAAAAACTAATTTATTTATTAATTTTTTTTTGTTATTTGCGTGTTCAAAAAGTAGAAATTGCAATAAGAAATAAAATATTTACTAATTAATTGTGAAAATTTATTTTTATCAAATTTATTTATTTTATTTCTCCGAATAATTTATTTTTATCAAAGACATGTTTTGCATTTCGGAAATAGGATTTCTTAGCATCCAGGTAAAAAATAATAGTAATAAAATATTTATTTTCTAATCTGCCAGTCATGTTAGTAATTGTGTTTCTTGAATAATTTTGGCAATAATATAATTCTTGGAATTTTTTTCTGAATATCGCAATTAATAAAGAGTAAATATTTATGATTTTCATAAATGGTATATATATATATATATATATATATATATACATTTTTATTTATATTTATAAATCACTTATTATTTCATTTTAATTATTAACTTTGACTAAATTTAAAACTTTTTGTTTTCTCAAATTTAAACCAAAGCATTTTATCATTCGAATAAACTAATAATATTAATAAATTTAGGTGATGTTATCATCGAAAAAAATCTAAATATTTCCATATATGAAATCAAAATTATTTACTAAAAAAAAAGATTTCATGACGTTGACTTATTGATTTGAGACGAGGTTTTTACGGTACCCAAATATGTTTATCTCTTTTCTTTCTATATATAAAATCAAATTATCCACAGAAATAAAAAAAATCCATGACGTCGACTTATTTACTAGTGACGGGGCTTCTATGATACTCAAATATGTTTATTGTTTCTTTCAGTTACATGAGCATGCTCATAAATGACAAGTGGATGAGCGCAGAAAGCCTGGCGTTTGACGAGAAATGTAAGTAGGGGCGGAGCCCCCTAGTTTAAATATATAAATTTAATTATAATATTTAGGGCACAGATGCTTATCACAATTACTCTGATTATAAAATGTATATTATTAGTTCATGAATCAGTAATTTTAAACATTTGCGGTTGATACTGTACCTGAAATACATCTTCAAATTTGAAATATTAATTTATTGAACATGATATGGTTCAAGAGTTCATAAGAAACTTTAAGAAATACTATTTCAATGTAGGTTAAAATAATCAAGATGTAATAAAGTTTGATATTCATGTAGTACATTTCTTTTCAATAGTTTCTGAACAAATATTCCATTATAAGTTTTATTTAGTGAAAGGATGAAGTCATTTTTAATTTCTGTTATTTAGAAAATAATATATTAACAAAAATATTGTTAAATATATAAAACTCTTATTTGGAGATCTTATATCATGTATTTGTTAAAATACTTTTATTTCGGATAAGGGTATAAACAAAAATTATTGGTTAATTAGTCAGTTGAATGGATATATAAATTAAGCAATTTAATATGAATGTATATAACGAAGAAAACAGTAATGTTATGTAAATAAAAGTAAATATATCAACTAATTAGAAATTATTTCTTGCGATAATTACCTTTCGAGCGCAGTATAAATTCAATATTTATTTTGTTAAATATAAAATATTTCTTAATTAACTTTTCTATGGTTTGTTTATGTATTCCTGTTTACAAGAATATAATGTATTAAATGAATATAACAGTCAATATTATACAATCATTAAAATTCGATTAATATAAGTTTGACAATCATCATGCGCTATTCTAGAATCAATCTGGAATTTGGGAAATTCCGTCTCCTTTTTTTTTTAAAAAAAATACAACTCGGTTCATTGAACGTACGTTGTTTTCAATGAATAATATCTCTTTCAATCCATCTTCGCTGTTACATTGCCGAGAATATTGATAGAGATGGGATTGATTGATAAAAACAAAATTGCAATATCGTCTCATCTTCCAATGGAAAAAAATATTTTCATCATTTCCGAGAAAAGTCATTGAATCTATTCATATAGTCGGTGTAAGCTTTCCTTTGTGTCGATTGTGTTACGTATTACAATAATGTAACAGAAGATATTTTATTCTGTTTAAAAGTGATATAAATGTTTTATCACCTCGATAATTTAATAAACATACATACATTTAAATTGTTAAATAATTATTCCTAAAACACGTATAGTAAATATATTAAATTTGACAAATAGACCTTTTTTTAAAGACATATTTACATAAAAATACAAATTTGTATTTGTATTTTTGGTTTATTATTTATTTGAACAATAATTTCAAATTAGATTGGTATTAATTTATTTCAAGCTTTTGTTTAAACTATTGCATATATTAATTTAACATCAGTTATGATATTATTATAAATAAATATAAATTTTAAAACTGCCTGCATTAAATTTATACACTTGAATTACAAGAACGTTCTCGAAGTCGCTCAATTTGTAAACTTCGAGAACTAATTGTTTGATATTTAAATTAATTATATTGGCCATCATAATATTCGAATGGAAGATTTGCATAAAATGTGTTATTGCCAGGCCGTTTGATTCAACTAAAATATTTTGTAAATGTAGATAATTAATTCTGTTTAGGCAGTTTTTGTAATCATATATTAACATAATTTGTTGCAAAGTTTTAGTGAATTGTCGAGTTGGTATAATTATAAAGTAATTGATTTAAATATGAATTAAATATTAGATGTATCATATATATATATATATATATATATATATATATATATATATATATAAGATATCTCTCTCACACCCTCCCTCTCTCTCTCTATATATATATATATGTAGAGAGAGAAGGAGAGATAGATAATGAGTGAGGAAAGGGACGTACAAAGGTACTGAGTCTGTTTGAACTATATAAATATCATATTGATTTTTTAATTATTTAAACGTTCTTTATTTCTGAAGAAAAATGTATTTCAAAACTAACATATATAACGATTGTATTGTGTAAAATCCAATTTGACTCGCATATTGATTGTTTCCTCAACATACTGTGTACTCTGTTAATTACGAGGGTGGTTTAAAAAGAAACTTGCTCGATATTAGAGACAATAGCTTTAGTTTCAAAGTGTACTTTGTTTTTCGACATAATCCCTTTGAAGTTCAACGCATTTATCCCAACGTGTTTACAACTTCGCCTTTCCTTCCCGGAAGTTGTTTTTTTTGAGGTCCTCAAAACAGCCGTTTATTGCTTTTATCGCCTCTTCATTCAACCCAAATCGTTTTCTAGCCAGAAAAATTTGGGGTTTCAGTAAGAGACTGAAGTCTAAGGGATTCATATCAGACGAGTACGGTGGATACTGGAGGATTTTAAACTTAAATCTGGTTAATTTTTGATGAGTGACAACGCTTAAATGAACCGATGCATTGTCATGGCGAAACAATACTTTTTTTTGGCCATTCCGGAACGTTTTCTGCGGTCGTTGCTTTCAATTTCTTCAAAAGTACTGCATAGTATAGGCTAGTTACTGTTTTTCGCTTTTGAAGATAGCCGATCAAGAAAATTCCTTTCTCCCTCAGCGAGTACACGAATCAAGTTACTCTTCAAACTGCTCTCGTAAATCATGTACGAGTGAACGATAGATTTCACCTTGTGAAGGATTAAAATTTAATCTGAAAGTACTATAAAAAAATAAAAGATTATATCGGAGTAGTTCATGTAAGTTGTTTTTATTGTGGTATCTAGAAATATATGCATGTTTAAAGTATATACATCTCTTTTTATAGAAAATAATAATAAACAATAGAAATAATGATGTTTTTATGAAATAAATCTAAGTGGACTCCTTTAAAAACTTCTTGTCAGAATTATTATACATTTAAATTATTTATTATTTCTTTTTAAAACATTTTCGGTATTCAATAAAGAATTTAAAGATTGACAGAATTAAAAATTAATTTAACTAATTATATTATATAAAGATAAAATATTAATTGAAAATGAAATTAAGGTTTAGATATGGTTTAAAATTATGCATTATACAATTAAAACATTTGTTAATACAGTTTTCAATTCTTAATTTTTAAATCAAAGGTATTTAATTTTTAAAACTATGACATTGACATTGTTTTAAATATTTTTTTAAAAAATAGCAGTCAAAATTGACATTTAGATATTCGTTTCCTTAATAAAACACAATATTAATTAAGTTTGAATTTGTTATATAATAGAAGTTTGAATTTTGAGAGTTTAACGTTTTTAATTCTTGAAAAAAATTTTAAAAGTTGATTTTTAATTATTGATTATATCTGTTTTTAATAAGGTATATATTTATTTCAATGAAATATTATATATATATATATATATATTGCGTGTGTGTGTTAAAATTTAACAATGTGTGGTTATCCGAAAAAAGTTTAATAAAGAATAATATAGAATGTTATTATCGGAACTGAATCGAGTGTAACGAAAAATACTTGACGTACACATGTGATGTAAAGTGGTCGATTGTGGAGAGTGACTCATGGGAAAAAATCTATTAATGGAATATTTATGACAGAAGTTGAATAGAATAAAATATATTTATTTCTTTTGTTAAAAGTGTAATAAGTACTATTATTTTTTCAAAATGAATGAATCAAAATAGATCAAAGGAAAATTACAATTGAGTAAGAAATTGTCGATTAAAAATAGTAAAAATAAATGCAAATAATTTAATTTTAATATCGAATCATTTAAAGCTTCTAGTAAGGTAAAATAAATTTGTCTTTGGGTTGTTAATCACTATTCTTATGACTAGTTTCGTTACTTGTACTATATTTAGGTAGTTTTAAATAATTGTATAATTATCTATAACTATTTCAAGATGGCGCACAAATGACAAACTAGTCGTAGAAAATAAAAAAAAATTGATTCAAAAGGGCAAACTCCTCCGGAATGATACATCAATAAAATCACAGGTATCGACAAAAAAATAAAACTCAATTTTATTTTAAGAATAAATTAACGTTAATAAATTATTTTTTTTAATTTTAGTTTTCAGAGATGTTTTTGAAGTCATTTCCTTCTAAAATTAATTTTGATTAATTCGTTTCTTTTTTTTTTTTAAAAAAATGTACTAGTTAAAAGTTACTAAATTATGATCTAATGAAACAGAAAGAATTATTTTTCAAAAAAATTCCTTCCATCTTAACTTATCAAATTCGTTAAAAAATATAAATGTTGTTTTTCTTGAAAAATTAATTCTTTAATTCAAGAAGAAATGAATCAAATATAGGGATTAAAACAGTAGTTCCTTTTTGTGTATTCATTGTTTGATTCATTTTCAGGCATGTATCTTTTAAAATTAATTTTTATAAGTAAAAATTGCTTACTCCTGTAGGTTAACAATTAAGTAGAACACATTACAGTGTGTTTTTTTTTAAAAAAAGTATTTAAAAATAAAGCTTTTAATTAAAATCCATATTAATAATAATTTAAAATGTTTACTAGAGTAAAAATATATTCAGTATTTAAAACGTCAAATTAGAAATAAATCACTGAAAATGAAATAGAAGTCAATTATTGAAATTCAATCCCTAATTCAAAAATAGAACACATTTATTTTAAATAACGCAAGTATTATGATTCATGTGCACTGTCGTACAAATTAAAATTATTTTAAACGAATACAAACACATATACATATACATACAAACACTGAAACACGTATGCAGATGATGGTTTTGGGGTTTTTAGTTCTGTTTCCGCTTCTGTTAGTAGAGTCGTTACTGTTAAAACCTCGCGTTGTCGCTCTACTGTTTTCGTTTGCCAAATGCTTTCATGATGTGTTCTCGGATTCTCATACATACATTGTTATGTTTTAATGAAAAGTTATTCGTGATGACAAAATTCATTGATCCTCATATGAATATAGAATAGTAATAGTCAAAATATTTTCGAGATTCGAAATTGCAACTGTTATTTATATAATGCTGATTTTTTTTTTATTTTTATAAAATAAATTGACTTTTTTGTATACCAGAGGACTCTGTATCCTACTCGCTACTCTCATCGATACCCGGGGGCTTCGCCCCCGCTTGTTTCGCTCATACCACATATATTCGCTCAATATTGTTATGTACATATATACATATATATATATATATATATATATATATTTATGTGTGTGTTAGTATGTATATATAATCATTCTCGTAAATATACTGAATACTAGTAAGTGTCTTCTTCTCGTAGACATATTACAACGTAGTTGTTTTATAAAGTCGTACATCAATATCATAATTCTTCGTGAAAATTTCATGTAACTTTGGATGTCATCGTTAATAATAATTTAATACAGTCTCTACACATTTTTTTTACTGAAATTTTAGGGACTTTTTTTAAATAGATAGATAATAAAATGTGGAATACAAATATCATAAATAATTGAAGAGAACAAATTATTGTAAATTTAAAATCATCTCTTATTTTCATTTTAAACGTGGATTTTTATGTCTATGGAAATTAAAAATATTATATAATCATATTTGATTAGAATAATCAATCAAGGATTTAAAAAAAAAATGGTTTTATTGTCCCATATTATTATATTGTTTGAAAAGGTTGTTGATATATCATAAAACATTCGATATTTAAACATATTGAAGGAAAATTGATGAAAAAATGTTACCCAACTAAAAGTAAAGCACGGATTTTTTTATTTAATTATCTATATATTCTTTTTCTATATGTATACACAACAGTAACAGATTAATCAACGTTTGTATTCTGTTATAAAAATTAATTTCGATTCTTTGCCCAATCTGGAGAGTATGGAAGATGTTTATGTTTGATGAACTTGTTATTTACTAAATAACGCAACGCAATAGTGGAGGTCTAAATAGAATAATTGCAATGAAAAAGTCACTACGTACGTGTTTGGATTAAATCGAGCCTGATATATCATTTGTTCTATGAAACACTTCATTATTTCTAGATACATTTCCATTCATTGCTCGGATTTATACCTAAATATTTTTACTTTATACTCTTATAATATAAAATCAGTCCAAGAACTTTTTTGCTCTAATGTATATTGATTCTAAATAATTTTAAGTTTGAAGTTGAATTTTTCAAATATTAATTTAAATATGTAGGAAAATCATTGTATAAATTATAATGATTTTTATAAATTTCAAATAAAGAAAACAACAAATATTTTTGTAATATTTAATATTTTATCTCTAAATATTTCATTTTTTTAATGTTAACCTTATTTTAAAACATTATCGAGTTGACATTTATAGTTGACATTTATATTCGTTTGTCAAAACATCTTTAATATTTGAGTCAATCGAAAAGTCTTTTCAATAAAGTTTTCAGAACAATCATATTGAAGTTGACTATTTTGTATAAAAACGAGAGCGTTAAGAACGGGTTTAATTTGACTGATCATATTAAAAAAGTTCTGTTATTAAAACTTTCTATTTTTTCATTTTTTTGTTTAGAAACATAATATTTGAATTCATACTTTATTCTCAATTTTGAGCATTTTTAAAATTGTTTAATAATTCTTGATATATATATATATATATATATATATATATATATATACACTCACACACATATATATATACATGAAAATTATATGTAAAACTTAGTTTAAAAATGATGCTATGTGTTGAACTAATTTACACAATTATAGAGCATATGCGAGATGTGTATATATCGTTGATAATTTGATTGTCCCACCGCAAAATGAAATGCAATTGTGGGTTCAGTATTCAAAATAGGAAGGTGTGCATTTGCGAGTAAACAAAAACATGAGCGTTGGGATTAATTATAGAAAAGACCGAAGAGGCCTTATTCTTGTTTTTGTTGTTCGGTTGATATAAAATGTTAATCTACCCTATGTGTTTGTGTTACAGAATTCACCTCAATTTCCACTGATAACAGTACATTGCGAGTATTCAACTGTTATTACAGAGTGCATGTTTATTTTTATTATCATTTTCCCTACACTTTCCGTTTTTTCCGAACACATACACAAATGTTTTCCGTTTGTTTGTCTTGTAGTACGTTTTATTTTGCAAAAAATCGATTCGTTTTATGTAAAAATCAATCGAAAATCCATCTACGTTCGGGTATTTATTTTTGAAAAATAATATATATTTATTTTACGTATTAACAGAATGAATACGTACACCTACACACATGTGGGTGTACGTCTAAATATAAATAACTGATATTTTTAATCTGAATTATTTTACATACATTGCTAAATTTATATCGATTAATATTTATTTATAATAGTTGAAAATAAAACGTTAAAAACACAAATCAGACTCCTTTTCATTAATTTCAAAAGAAGTTGAGTTCTCACTCCTTAGTGTCACACTAAAGTGTCGGTAGTGCTACTTCCACACGCAACATACATACATACATATATATATATATATATATATATATATATATATATAAAAGAATTGAATTCTAATGCTCATATATCGATATTAAAATTGATTTGCAAAATGGTAAAAAAATGATTGTTCACTGTATTTTAGTAATAGAAACACTTTTAATTTTTGAAAATAAAATGAGAAAATAATTTATTAGATGTTAAGAAAAAATAAAAGCAAATAAATAATTTGCAACGATTTTTAGATTAATTATCGAAAAAAAAATTAATTTTTAAAAAACACTTAAATCTTGATTTCAAAAATAAACGAAAAATCTACATTATATAAGCATTCGTACAAATTTAAGAACAGTTATTAAAATACTATCTAAATTAAGTAATTTGAAATCTGTTTCCGAAATATCAACTGAAAAGCGATGAAAATGAAAAAAATAGCTCTATAGAATTATTTAAAATAAAATAATGTAAAAGTATATGAATTAAAATAAAAATAAAAACACTTTTCTAATACAGAATGCATTCGAATAAAAAGTATACCAATTAATTCTAACACAACTTCACAAAAAGTCAAGTATGTTTTACTTATCGTTTATTGTTTCGTAGTGCAGTTTATGTGCAATTACGGTACCGTTGATACCGAATCCTTATTTTTAATGGCTATTACGTTGTTCTAGTTATAAGTAGGTCGAAGGATTGAATCTCATTCGAGTTAAGGACTTTTTGATTAAGAAACTACTGTACGTCGAACATTATCAGAGTGTAGATGGTATAAATAAATCTAAAAAAATAATAAAAAAGAATCTATTACGTCGATAAAACGTACAGAAAAGAATGATATAAAAATAAGTATTTAGTACCGAATCAATATATTTTTATGTTTTTAATATTAAACTACAAAATATTGTTAATAGTAAATATTTTATAATTATAAAGTAAAATGTTATATTTTAATGTGACATAATTTTAAACAAGTATTAAATATCAGACAACTCGTCTAAATTGTGAGTTAATTATATTTTCATGAAGTAAATTATATATTAGTTCGAAATTAAAATCGTACTTTTTTCTTGAATAGCTAATAAAGTAATGAACGATGCTGTTTTTCTTGGAAACATTTAACTCCATAAGTAATTCAACAGATAAATACTCTTTTTTTCCCGACTGAATTATTAAAAAGTTTCAAGAAGTCTGAAAAATCAAAATTGATACCGATTGTTTCAAAAGATATATATTTTTTAATAATGACGTTACGATTTTAATTTTTAATGAAATTGAGGTTAAATTAAAGTTGGAATTTGTTTGCACATTAAATGTAAACTTAGTTTACTGGAAATAAAAGATAATTTTATTTTTTGATTGTTACTATTTTTAAATGTCATAAATGAAGTTCCATTAGAATTAAAGTTTATTAAAATTAGTGAAATATAATTGTTTTCTGGTTGATGTTTTTCAAGACTGAACTAAGATTTTTTTACATATACTGTTATTATACAGTTAATTTTTTTCTATCGAAGTTAAGTATTGTTTATAATAAATTAACTTTATTATAATTTTTGTTTTTTTAAAATTTAAATTAATGTTTTATTTTTATTGCTTGTAACTATTTTTGATAAAAACTGCTCTGTCAATTATTAAATCGTTGTCTATTTCAGTTATTAGGTTAGTAGAAAAATAATTGCGGTTTTTGCCCTTCAGATTCGTATATATATTTGCTTATTTTCTATCTTTAATTCAGTAGCTCAATTTGAAGCAAAATTAATAATAAAACCAAAGTAAATGTTACCGAAATACAGACCGAAAAATGGATTTATATATTTATTCCTAAATTGTTATATATTTATTCTTATTATTTTCATAATGATAATGATGAAAAGAAAAGTTAGTGTTTTATAATATTTATAAAAGTTAATTCATATTGTAATAATATAAATATATTTTCATTTAAATTAATGCCATGGTTAAATCAAATTGTAACATATTTATTGTCTAAAACTAAATCGTACTCTAAATGTATTTAATTTAGATTTCTTCAATGACAATTTGTTAATTTTTGAAATTATTTTGATAAAATAAATAGTAAAAAATTATAGAAGAATACTAAACATGGATAAATGATGATTTCAATGATGAGTTCCTTTATAAAAAATATCTTAATTGACAGAATACATGTATAAATATCCTAACGAAAAAAATATACACGGAAACGAATCGCAATACGAAATATATTCCTGGATATATAAGCTTTTTGTCAACACTTTCATCAACCAAAATTATTTGAGTTTGTCCTGACATTTATATTAATGCCATCGTTTGTTTCCCTACTGTTATATATATATAGTTCCAATTGAGAATGGCATCTGCTGTTTTATATTAAATATTAAAATTGTATGTGTTCTCGTATACTTTTGTTATACTTTGTATCTTTTTTGTTGCATATTAAATGATTTCACTGTTTGCTTTATCAATACTGAATTTTGTGCCGATGTTTATTTTTAATACTAGATAATAAAAATAAATTATGAATATATTAACTTGAAGTTTATAAATTTAAATAAGAATTTTTTTTAGATTTTGCAAATTGAACTTTTCTGTTCGTTTCATGTACACGTAAAAATACATTATTTATTTTATAAATAAATAATATTATTGTACAGTAATGAAATATAAACTGAAGCAACTTTTTAACTATTTCTCATTGAAAATAAGTATAGTTTTATGTTAATCTATATGAAAATAATTCTATTTTCTAAATAAATTTTATATATTGTTAATTTTCAACCAAACATTTCAGTTTAAAGTGAATTCAATTTGTTTTTAGGTTAATATTTCTTTAATTTATTCCCACTTATATATTTTTTAAATAATGTAAAAAAAATAGTTAATATTAAATATAAATTAATTTATGAAACTGCGGCTAAAGACATTTTCATACACAAATCTTTCTCACATCCTATAAAACACATACATTTTTCGAATTAAAAATGACTAATAAATATTTTTGATTTTTTTTATGCATATTTATTTATTCTCAGAATGTCAAGGTACAATAAAATTTGTACTAGATTTTGTGCTTTGAAGATCACGACATTGACAATAAAATACATACAAGTAATAAACAAAAATGATCAATAGTAATTTATTGATCATTTTTGAGAAGAAATATTGTTGTTCTCTGAGTACGAAAAAAATAAATTTATGAAATGGGAAGTTATTTGTGCTTTTCACCAGTTTTTAGAATTTCTATCATCATATTTGTAATCTGAGACCTATAAGCACTTATTAATAAAATCAAATTAAAATAAAAATGCTTACTTTTTGAGTAGCATTAAAACCTCTACTTTAGATTAAAAAAAAGTAATGATCAGGCGAGTTTGTAACGTCCATCAACTCTAAATACCAATTTTCATCAAAACAGAATTAAAATTAAAATTCTTTTAGTGTTAAAGCCACAATTGAATTTACCAATGTTTGTAGTTTGTTTTTATGAGATTTCTTTTTCTTCCCAACATGCGAATAGGTATTTTTCTTCATACAAAACATTCCTATAAATAAGTAATTATAATTTTTATGGATTATATGAGCTGAACATAGTTTAATTCTTTCTTTTCTATGCCATAGAAATGGATTTCTTAGTTGAATAAATTTTGTGTTCGAATACCAAGCTTTTTCACTAATAGTCATAAATTTTAAATTTCTAGGTCGTCAGAAAGCATGCAATATCGATTATATATATATATATATATAAACATATAATATAAATATATATATATATATATATAATACATACCCCGTTAGTCTTTTTTGTACACAAATATATAATAAAAAACGGAAGAAATAAAGTATTGTAAAATTATAAGGGAATGTATTTATGAATTAAAAGTGTTACAAGGGGAAATATTTATTTATATATATTCACGTATATATATATATATATAATTTTTATACACATGAATGTATATGCAGTGCGTTATCTATACAAATGTGGGTACAATTTTTGTTCCGAATTCCAGTCAAGTGAATTCAGCGTTTTTGGTATTAAAACAATAGATATAAATAAACGAAAATACTTTCGTATTGACAAACGGACAAGCAGACAGAATTGTAAAACCATTTGATCCATGTTTTCATCACTTGCAACATGTATTTGTAAATGTAAATTTATCAACATGTCGAAAAAGGGTTTCTACATGAAATATATATCTGTTCTTTTTACAGCACATATTTAGAAAGTAAATCAGCGTGTAGAAAATATTTCACGCTATTATACATGTTATTTTGTGTTTTTGTAAAGAGGAGTGGAAACAAAATGATTATTTACCTCAGTGTTTGAATTAATGGTATAAAAATGTAAATGTATTTGATTAGAAATTAATAATTAAATATTGATTTAACCGTATACAAATGTTAATACATAAAAAAATATATCAATATTAAGATAAAAATAAATTTATTTTGATAACTAAACGTGAAGCTTCATTTAAGGCTTATATAGATCAGATAGCATAGGATTAATATAAAGGCATGTTTTAATTAGTGGCTTGTACGGCTTAATAAGTATTGGCTTTTATAACTGTCAGTGTACTGTATCGTATAATCATTAAAATATCGTTTGAAATACGTATTTAAAAACATGATTTGTATTCATGAATGTTGTGTTATATGTAGTTATTTTGTAAATTATTTAATAAACGATTGTTTGTATAACATGATAAAATAAATAAATTCGAATATAAAAAAAAGAAAAAAAAACTCACTTCAGTAACAGTAAAAACTTTATACAAATCCAGTATTATTTAAGGTGTATTTACAATCATCCTTAAAGTGTTAATTTACAGAAATATCTTAGTTAGATTTATCTGTACCTTGATGTTTTGAAAATGATGGTATTTCAATAAAAGTGTGCATAAACAGCAATTAAAAATGATCAATAATAATTTATTGAATACTTTAGACCAGAACATTTTTGCGATACGTGGAAAAAAAGAATTTATTGTGAAAGAAAATATAATTTGGAGTTATTGGTTAACTTGAATTGTATAGCTGTTTTATTAAATTTGTTTTGTGCGTTGGTTAATTATAGATGCCATTCCATTTCGCAATTTCTTTTAATTTCTTTGTATATTTTTGAATAAGAAGAATTTTTAGCCTTTTGAGATCAATTTTTGTTGTTTGATCTTTATATTTCTCTACTAAGGTTGAGTAGTTATTATGAATAATATTGTATTTTTTTATTCTTCATGTATTTTTTAATTAGAAATTTTATTAATTGCGAAACCGACTTATATTTTTCTATATTTGATTTTTTCATTGAGTATTTTCGCTTCCTCGAATCACTTTCCAGGGAAGTTATCTTTTGGTATTATTGATATTTTTCATGTATCTGTGGTATTTAGACATCTTTTGTATTATCGTTGTGTTATGGTTGGCCGTACCTGTGGATGGAAGATCCCGCCAAGAATCTTTTCCGTGTGTTAATTTGTGTCTTTATTATCATTTGCTAATCTTCTCAAATAGTGAACATCTGGGAAAAGTTTAATCTCAATAGTTTTATTAGGTATTTTATCAATCTTAATTGGAATTGAATAGTTCTCAAAATATACATTTTGATTATCTTATACCAGTAGTCTTTAAACTTTGTCGATTCACGGAACCCTTAAGATTATAATTTTTTGCGGATCCCCTACCATTCTTAGAGAACTCAAGATGCGTACTCCACAAGTTTTGAAAATCTGCCTTCTTACATGATCAAACTTTTTTATTTACATCTGTTTGTGCGGAGTCATCATGTGTATTCATAAATACAGTTTTACTACATAATAATAAGCAATAATAAGTATTTATAAAAATAAAAGAAATTACTATAAATTAACTATTGAATTTTTAACTTTTCGGGTTTTTTTATTCGTAAATCGTTTCGAATTTTGATTTTGATTCGCGGAATCTCTGTAGAGGTGATCTCTCGGATCTCTGTAGAGGTGGCATGGAACTACAGGGTTCCGTGGAGCACAATTTGAAGAATACTGTCTTATACGAAACATACACTCGATTTAAGCTCCAAGTTAGAATGTACATTAAAAATAAAAAAATGTAAAGAATTATTTATTGCTTAGAAATAATAATTAGATAATTGAATCATTTTTTGTGTAGTAAGATATTTTTGAAATATTTTTTTCATTCTCTAATAAACTATACAATTTGTCTAAATGGCGCTGATACAAAAAAAAGATTATTCTTTACCTTAATCACAAAAAACAGAGAGTCACAGAGCTAGAAATTCTATTGTGAAAATATAATAGTTCAGTGGTATCAAGAAATATTAATGTTACATCATAGTTTCAAGCACAATACTTGTTCTTAGTGATTGAAAAAATAGGAATACTTAAAAGTATCCATTGAGAGAGTAAATAGTATTCTCTAGAGATCGAATCATTTATTGTACTGCGAGTAAATAAATAAGTAGATTTTTTTAATTAAAAAAATAAGAGAATAATTAAACAAAATCAATTTGAGCTAATAGTTTTCAATTTCACGAAATTCGTATTTAGTCTATATACATTTAATAATGGAGTGAAGGACACGGGTCATTTCAGCAAGGACGCAGCCGCACTGTGCATAATTAAACAAAATAACACCTATTAACATTCCAGTATCGTGTTCTAAAGTGATGTAAGTACCTCCAATTAACCCGGACGTCCGAGAGTTAGAAGAGTGTGCTTACTATATATATATATATATATATATATATATATATATATATATATATATATATATATATATATATTAGAGTCCAATGCTGCAACTTAGTGGAATGCCGTAGGCTTGCTGGCGTTCAGTTCATTAGACTTATATCAGTTTCAATCGTTGTTACATCTTGTTAGTATATTATCACATAATTGAATATAATGTATCGATGTTGCGTTCGATGTTCATATTTTGTTAATAATATTGTTTGCTAGTTTGAAAATACAGAGAAGTATAAGGAACATTCAAATTTTTCAGGTAAAAAATGTTTCATAAATCAGTATTTGTTATTATAAATAATCTATCTATCTATTTAATTTAATTGTTAAATAGGGCAAATATTTCTAGAGTCTGAAAGAGAAATAGCGTTTTCAACGAACATTTTTTTATCTCAACAAATAATCAATTTATAAAATAAACAAACGATAGGGGTGTATTTGAATTTCAATAAATAAATCATGAATAACATTAATTTATACAAATGAACGAGGATGTTTGCAGCAATATTTAAATTCACAAATTTACCATAAATTTATACGTTAATGGTGAGTAAAACAATTTAATGAAAATAAATACATTACGTATCGTATATAAATGCTTTGTAATTATGTGCAGCAATTTTATGTTAAAACTGTATACAGCAATGTACAAATAACAGATAAATAATTATGGTTTAATGTTAAGTTATGATATTTCTATTACATGTTATGATTTTTTTAAATTAATCACATTTTCATTTGTGGCTAAATGACTCTTTCGCCCACGGTTATCTGCTACAAACCCCTGTTATGCATGAGATATAATTGGATAATAATCGTGGTAATTAATACACCTGGACATTATACACATTCATTAATCTATGAATGCATATATGAGGTAAATATACATTTTTCATTTAAAAAAATACAAATTGTGCTTTGTAGAACGAATTAATTGCGAGAATTGAAAAAAAACATATTAAAAACATTTGGCGTATTTAATTTTATATCTGATGTTAAAATTCACGTCGAAGTAATATGATATTTTTAAAAATAATATTTGGAATAATCAGTGTCTTCTGCTTATGTTTAAAAGTGAATACACATAATCAGTTGTGGTATTTGTATCTAAATAATTTGTGAAATTTTCATCTTTTATAAATGATTGAAACCGTTATTTATTTTCAAGAAAAGGAAAATGTTAAAAAAATAATTCTTAAAATTTATTTTTGCAAAAATTATAAAATTCTGAAAGGAGCATTGATAAAAACTTTACGAAAATAAATCACATTTAACTGTAGAATTTCTGTGGAATTTTCTCAATTATTTTTTTTTGTTTATTTAAGAGTTTCAAGTTTAACAGAGAGTAAGGATTAGCAAAGTATGTTTAATTATTTATGAAAATATTTAGTTTTTGAAATTTTTACTTGTTAGTAAGAATTTCAATACATATATATATATATATATATTCTCAATAATAAATATATTAGAATATATTTATTATAATATATTATTATATTTATTTTTGAAAATGGAGAATGTGTTAGAAATACGTTTTATCGAAAATATAATTTTAGAATTGCAGTTAGTCACTTTCAGAAATAAATTTTTCACTCAGCTCAGCAAACACAATTTTTTATCAAAAATGTTCAATAATACACAAGAACAATCATTCTCAATCGTTGCTTACATACATTTAGATAACCATCCGACCTTCTTTAGAGCGTTAAGATACAGACACATTTTTGATCAGAATATTTTTTGTTGTTTGTGAGATGACTAAACAACTCATTTATGAAAGCAACTCATTTATTGACTTATTGCTTTTTCACCTGTTAATAAAAATTGTTTTGAATTAGGAGATTTTGTTATTTTTTATATTGTTTCGAAATAATAAAAGCAGTGAGAAATTTAGTAGAGTTTGTTCAGTACTATTTAAATTTATGATCTATTAGCAACAAAACTATTATCTGTATATATATATATATATATATATATATATATATATATATATATATGTATGTATGTATATCTTGTTATAAGGATTGTATTAAATCTTCCTCGTTAATGTCTAGCAATTTAATGTACGGCCAAGAGAGTAGAATTGAGCGACCGTTGTAGTTGCAACCGGGGGTATCCTTCACCGTCCTTATTTACACCGATGAACTGAAGAGTTGATGTTAGATGCAGGACGGCGCTGTGCTCCGGTAAAGCCACGGCGCTCTTCCCTTGTCGACGCCGTCTCGGTCGAAATTCGTCATTGTCACGTTGCGTTACGCAGAAATGGCGTTTCTGCACTAATCTCACCTCTACTAGACGTTCACTGTTCACCGCAATACATTGTTCACGCAAGTGTTGTACAATGTAGTCGTGCGGCTTTAAATCTGATTATGACGTGTAAATGTTGACGTAATTAAAAATATTTATGATAAAAAATTACTTACGTACACCTTTTTTATTTAATATATACATTTTTTTGTTTGAGGTCAAACTTTGCGCCCTCTCTCTCTTTCTTTCTCTCTCTCCATTTCTCTCTCTCCCTTTATATATATATATATACATATATATATATATATATATATACATATGTATGTGTATATATATATATAACGAGGGGTTTAGAAAGTTTTGTCGCACACTAATGCACGTAAATAAACAGACAAAGGATTATCGTCTAGTCTAGATTTTAGTTGTTTCAAATTTCAAACGTTTCACTTTAGCATGCACTAAATATTCGTTCAATAAAGGCAAGAAGGTTTTATAACCACATATGGACGTGATTACAGTTAGACATATTTACAATTTTGATGTATTTTATCAGTAAAGCATAACATATTTTTGTGCTATTCTGTGATAATTGTTATTTTTAATGTCTATAATAGGAGCTATAAAAATTTAAAAGTCTAGTTTAGATTTAGAACAATACAATTCTGGCAGTGTGCCTAAATCCACTATCATAAAAACTGTATGTGAAAAATTACTCACCCCATAAATCCAAAAACTTTTTTTTGCGTCAGAAATGTTTAAGAATTGATTATTAATCTTTTTTATTGTTAGTTATATGCATTGCAATAGCGATGCTAGTATCTTAGCTCTATGATGACAGCACTGCCATTGAAGTGTGTATAAGCAACGATTAAAAATGTTCAGTAATCAATTATGGAATATTTTTGATCAAATTTGTGGTTTGTGGAAACAGTGAGAAAATAATTTGTGAAAGTTAAATTTAGAAATTTTTTTTTAAGTTTCGAACGGTCAGTAGTAAAGGTAATTCTAAAAACGTATTTCCTGTCAAAATTTTAATTAAAGGAATTCGAAATTTAATACACAAGTAGATAATAAATGAATTAAAAATTAATATACTAGTTTTCATATGTATTTCTGTATAATAAATCAAAGTAAGTAGTTAATGCTGCCAATACATTTTGGTAAAAACTGAATCCGTGAAATCAAAGTCGATAAATTCTGTAATCATCGGTGATGAAAGGTGGCTACACTATAATAATATTACAACAAAGTCACGAAGAATGTTATGAATGTTTGAATACGAGAAAGTGTAAAATGTTAGTTAACATGAAAAATGGAATCTGATTTTTTTCATTTTTAAAATCACTTAACTTTTAATTGGATATTTTAGAGATCCAATCGTATTGAAGATACATTTTCTAGGTTAAAACTAATGTTTTAAACATTTCATTTTGAATTTTATTAATAAATAGTTAAAGAACAAAATAAAATTATTTGAAAATACCATATAATGACAGGAATTCGAGCTAACGATTGAAGTTGATAACAATGAAATCTATAGATTTATCATCTATAGAATTGTTATGAATTAAACTAGATAGAAAAATAAAAAAAAATGAATTCAATCAACACAGATTATCTTCGAATAAAACTACAATAGACATTCAATCAAAATGAAACATGAAAAATTGATCCGTTATTAAATAGAATGCTTTAAATATGGAACTGTTTTATAAAGTATAAGAAAGAAAATTGTATAAATTAAAGATATAAAATATCTACTATATATATATATATATATATATATATATATATATATACATATATATATATTGTGTGCGTGTAGTAAAACTATATTGAAATAATGAAAATGTTTAATTATTAAAAAGAGAGATTTATTAGGACGAATCTAAACTTAAAGCAAAATTTATTTTAGTTTACTGTCCCGGTAATAAATTATTGAGAATTAAATTGTATAAATAAATGTTTTATTTTATTTTATAAATAAATATAACAACATTATAATATATTTCAATTAGTGGTTTGGGTCAACACTGTTATAAAATCTACAAACATAAATCAAAAGTCAGAAAGAAGAACAATAGCAAAATTGAAGTTAGGTAGATGGGGCTAAGATTTTGAAAGAGATCAGTATGGAAACAAAATATGCAAACTATATACATAAATTAGATACATATACTAAAAGATTATAAAGGGCTGGAACTATTAAAAGAAAGCTTATTTCCTAATATCCATCAGACTGGCATCAATGAATTTATGGAATCAGTGCCTGTGGCCAACTTAGTAAACTTTTTAAATCATTGCCTCAAAAGAATTAAAACTAAAATATCGTTTAAGTATATGATGTAATAAATAAATAAATGTACAGATATAGTACAGAATAATATGTGAATTATAATTAAAATGTAGTAGAATAGCTAAGTTTTGTATTTATTAAATATCACTTTTCAATTATGTTACTAACCTGTAAAAATAGTGTGAAATATAATATGAATGTATATGAGAATAACAAAGTGTATATCTCAATAAAGAATATAATAAATATTTCAATTAGTAGTAAAATTAACATTTTTTTAAACAAATGTTAAAAGAATATCATCGTTTAATTCTAGATTATAAAACATAAAAAAATAACACGAATAGCCTGTTACATTAATATAGATCAGGAACTGTAGTCATACGAATTAAAGGTAAATTCTCTTCTTCAATGTAAATAAAAATGTATTACTTAATATAGTGCTATAAAAACTTACTTTTTTCGCCATTTTGAACAATGCGCGTGTTATTATAAAGAAATGAATATTTAATTTGAATATCATTATAAAAAAGAAATGTAGAAGAAAAAGAAGGTTTTCTTTTGAATACTGTACTTGAAAACATCCTAAAATTTGAGTAGAGAAAATGAGAAAACCACTGAAATCTCATTTGTGGATGCAAATTTTGACCTGTTTAGTTGTAAGCTTGTGTGTTTTATAATATATATATATATATATGATAAAACATATTCTTGCTTCTTTTAAAAATTGAAGTTGAAATATAGGAATATTCTAAGTAAACAAAATTCTTATCGAAGTCTTTTTACAGTGATTTGTATAATTTTTCAAATAAATTTACAAAGCTGTTGAGAAATTTGTTTAGTGCATTATTAAAAAATAAATCAGTTACAAAAGTGGTTTTAAAAAAATGTTTTAATATTAAATCAGATATAACAGCTTTGTTTATAAATTTTTATGAGTGTTGTCATAACATTTTTTTTTTATTTACTGGATTTCAAAATACATCAATATTGTCTGTTTTTATATATAAAATGAATTTAGTTCTGAAACAAAATACAGTATATTTCATTAATTAATCTAAAATTCACTTCAATTAATCTAAAAAAAAATTATAAAATAAAAAACTTATTTATTAATGTTAAAGTTATGAGAGATAATAAATTAAAGTTTCATTTACAACTGAATATAATGTGAAGAATATTTGATTTCATATCACGTTCATTATTTTATAAAATGAATTTCTGTACAAGTAGAAATATATCAGTTCTTCTATATTCAAATATTTACAGAATAAAGTTTAAATATTTTTAGAAAAGAATGATTAAAACAATATTTCAGGTTTAACACAAATAAATAATTGATAAATATACACAGTTGTGATAGAAAACAATTATTCAACCATTTTTTAAAAAAAAATAAATAAAAATCAAAAACTAGCAAATAAAAAAAGTGAATATATATACTAGTTTTTAAAATTACAATGTAAACTTTCGATAAATGGCATGTTTGGAAAAATTTGTCGGGTAGTATTATATTATTTGAACTAAACTCGTTAACACATTCCATGTAAAGTTGAACAAATATTCGAATTTAATTTTTTGTTTTTGAACAAAAACGTTACTGTGACAGGTATATTTATAGAAAACTTTGAATATATATATATATATATACACATTGTACGATATGCTTTTATAAATAAAACATTTACGAATTGAGTTTTTAATTAACAGTGAGTAAAATAGAATTTTATAGGTCGAAGATAATATATATTTTAAACAATTTTTATTAAAAATACTAAAATAAATATATATTACTTTAAAATATACTTCAGTTTTCAAACGATGTATTTGTTTCTAAATATTTGAAACAAATAAAATTTCTTTAATAAAAAATAGAAACATATCCATATTTGGAATTTTATTGAATAGTCCACCTTCAAGTCAGTCCTGATCATTTTAATTAAAGAATACAATTTTACAAACTTACTCATATCTATGGTAAACAAATAGGATAATATTATAAATTACTAGCTATATTTTCGTCTTACAATAAAATCCTTTATAGATTTATCTTTTATATGGAGACATGTTACTTTCGGCATCATATTTTCTTCATAAATATTTGTTTTCTCATAAATCTACACAAGCACAAACATTACTGTGTGTATATAACGGTAACGTTAAAAAACCATAAGATATTTTATATATTTATATGTGGTTGTCCAATTTAATTATAACTGAATATATTTGTTTCATTTCTTCTACATATATAATATAAAAATATGTTTATTAATTTGAATTAACATGAACTAACTCTTTATTTATTTATGAAAATTTATATGTATTTTTGTATATATATATATATAATTTTATACGTTCCTTTAAAAAAATTCTAAGTCAAATTTCAGTAAAATTTGTATTTTTTTATATTTTGTACAGATTGAATAATGAAATCTTAGAATAAGAAAATAGTACATATATATATATATATATATATATATATATATATATATATATATATGTGTGTGTGTTCAAGTTTTTTTAACAAACTGTACATAAATCTTTACGCTTTACCTAAAAACAGTCTCTACAAATTCAACATTTATCTAAAGTATTTTACTTTTAAAAGAAGTTTGTTTCTTTGTTATGTGTGTGTGTTTTCTTGAGAATTACAAATACGTCTTGTAGATAAAGAATGAGATAAAATAAAATAAATAAAATCTAAAATATAGTTTGTAACAATTTCTTGTTAAAGTTGTATTAAAGAAGTTAATTAATAATCTTACATTTTATCACAGTTAAACAATATTATTTTTATAACTTATGTTTTAAATAAAAATTAAAATGTAGATTAAAGATATTTATCTTTTTGTAATACTTTTATCTAAAAAAATACATCTTATTAGAATTGGTCGTTATGAACTGAAGAAGAAAGCCCGTTACATTCTTCATCTTCAAGACTTTCATTCCCAGTATGAAATTTTTGGAACCACTATTGCACTGTACGTTCCTTAACAGTACTCACACCAAAAATATCGTTTAATTTATGAGTACTTTCTACTGCTTTACCACCCGTTTTAAACTCATATCAAAATTTGTTCTTATTTTCTTTTTCCTATCTTTAATTCAATAGTCCAATGTGAAACAAAATTAATAATAAAACCAAAGTTGACGTTACCAAAATACAGACCGAAAAATGCTATTTAAAATGATATTTAAAATAATATTAACATGAACATGATAAAATGACACTTTCATTGAAAAAAATTAAGATTATAATTTAGAAAACAAAAACCGTAATTATTTTCCTACCAACCTAATAGCTATGGCAATCACTATATTCGCTTTAACAAGTGAATTTTTTATTCACGCCACAAACCATATATTTTTCTCCTGTTTAATTGATTATTTATCATTGTTAATTATTGCTTATGTGCATTTCGATGTCGATTTTATTATTCTCTGACCAAGAAGGCACAGAAAAAATTTTTGAAGTAAATTTTCATACTAATTAGGTTAGTCTTATAAGAGTAATATATAATCGACATCGAAATGCACATAAGAAATAATAAAAAAAATGATAAATAATAAATTATTGAATATTTATGATCAAAAGAAATGTCATACGAGGAATGATAATTTAATCTGCAAAAGTTATCTTCTATAATTCTTTTGAAAGATGTAGACGCCGGTTTACTATCGAATTATGCATTAATATAATGTTGTAATTTTCTAAAAGATAACCTTTTTATATTTTAGTTAGAAAATGTTACGATATTTTACAATGTTGATTTATTTCTATAAAATGAAATTCGCTACAATAACTATTTTTCGTTTGCAAACATATTGTAGCAGTAAAGTTTATAAAATACCATATAAAATAAAAATATATTTTATATTAAAAAGTAAATATAGAGCGAATATCACGATGTTGTAATCACGTAATTCTTGATATCAAACACAAATATATATATATATATATATATATATATATATATATATATATATATATATGGAGTGAATCATTATTGTTCATAGTTTTGCGAATAGTTGTAGTTTTGTACTTCTTATTCTAAAATTTTACAAATAAAATGCACTTTCTTGAATGAACTGTACTACAGACTAAAAAGTCAAATTGACATCTGTACTGAATTTCAAAAAGATGTAACGTTAGGTGCATCGCTAGAATGGGATAACGTCTTTCTTAATATTGAATACATGATGTGAATTTACATAGAATAAAAAGAAAAAGGATAACATAGCTTTTCATCAGAAAATCCCATTTCAATATTATAATAGTTATATTATCGACTTTTTCTATAATTTATTAAAATTATATATAAAATAAACGATTGTGTACATGAAATGAATGAAACTTCTTTATTTGTACATATTTTATTTTATCAATTTCAAAATTTTGTTTATTTCAAAACAAATAGATTAATTTATTCACGACGAAAGCTTCCGTCATACATTTCGTTTGTAGTTTAAATCAATAACTTCCATTCGTAGCGTAAACACATAGCAAAAAAACTTTTGCAATATATGTTGAAAGTTGTGGTCGACTTTCGTTTGAATTTTCCGCAAATATACGAAAACAATTATAGGTGCACATTTTCTCATTAATTGGAAAACCAGGTCCACGTTCAAACCTTGCGAATTGCAAATTAGCATTGGAAAGTACGTTTTGTAAAATTAATTCAATGGACTTGATCTAAATGAACGTCAGGATTGTATAAACGTAGATGATATCCGAGTGCGTGCGATAAAGATATATTTATATGTTTCGTTGTTGATAAAGCATGATCGATATATTCGTTGTGTACTGGATTGAAACTGATGAACGTTTGTAGTAGAGAGAATATCAATTAAGACGCCGACTAAATGAATTCAGTGAATTTGATGATTTTTGATTCGTTTCTTTTGACTTAATTGCTGTGACGAGTAGACTGTGTTTACGTCAAGTGACTCGTAAATTTAATTTAAGATTATATAAATCGTGACATTGTCTAGATATTTTCACAGAACTATTAAAATTCATACAAGTATCTATTAAAAAATATATAAAAAGAACACTGGAAAACTTTAAATAATATTCGAGGATTAGATTCAGAAAAAACTTGTATAAGTTGAACAAGAATAGATTGAAAACAATTACACGATGATCGTTTTCCATATTTATTTTCAAATTTAATCATTTCTTTAGTGTTCACCTCGTAAGGAAAAAACCATTATATTTTTCTTCAAGATACGTTATTTTCAAGTTTTATCACATTGTAGTTTCAAGTTTTGGTAAAGTTTGTTCAATAGTTGTTCTTGGTTTTCTCTCCTCTTATCATTTTCTAGAATATCATTCAGACTTTTCTTGAATTCTTTAATAATTCAGTTCATATTCTGTAATGCAACGGGAACTTCTTCATTATTTTCTTTACTTTTTCTATAACATTTTTTTTTGTTTCATTCCGTACGGACATTGAATTATTAATTTGTAAGTAGTCTTTTGTAATTTCTTTCCTAAACAGGTCTTTTCATTTCATATTTTATTTTTAGTTTTACAAAATGTTGAATCATTTAAATAGGTGTACACAATATACATTTATGAAAACATTCGTTCTTTTCTAAAATAACTGATATAAATGAAATTTGAACGTGAGTCTATTGTTTGGCTCTTCTTCTTAAAGAGATTTACAAAAATATATTATCAGAAAATTGGATTTAATAATAAATGTATTTTTAAAGAAGCAATTAAATGTATCTTAGTACCATTTGTAGAAAACAAAGTAATTACTCGCTCACACACATACATACACACTTATATATATATATATATATATATATACACAGCCATATATAATTATATGGCTGTGTATCTGTTTAAATAAATATGAAATGCATTTTTATTCATCTTTATAATAAATTCCTCTTCAGAACTCAATTTATTTCTATCAAGAGCTTTGTTCTCCTGTTTTAAATTTTTATTTCATCTTTTTTAATCTTTGTATTCTTATTCTCTCTTATTTTTTGAATGCTTTTTGATGTCTTTCTCTCTTTATATATAATATTAATTTTCTTATGTTATATATTCGTTATTCAGTTTGTCTTTGAATAATTTTAGTCTTAAAATTTTAACAACTAAAAGAAAACGAAATATACATAATTTCAAATATTATGTTTATATAATTGAAGAAGGATTATAGATAACAATGCACTTGTAATATTACTTTTCTGACGATATTATTTATATATCACTGTTTTGTTTGCTGAAGGAATGATCGTTGTTACAATATACGTTTACATTCAATTTATATTCACTGTTAAAATGTATTTGTTTTTACTCAATCATGTTTTCATTTTATATTTCAATATTGTATTTGCTATATTCAGTGTATTTATTTATATATATATATATATATATATATATATAAGTTAAAGAATAAAAGGAGAAATTGAAATACTTATTTAGTATTTATTGTATATGTGTGTGCCATTATTATTTTTACATATATACGATACTTAAATAAAGCTATAAGAAATTTACTGAAAAAATCAGCGTTTTTTTTTTGTATTGATATTCTGTTCTGAATGTCACGAATCCTTTTAGAGTCCAGTACAGTTTTTCGAGAATGAAACATGTATTTTTATTTGAGTGGTCAGCAGAATAATCAATAGATTAAAAGTTGTTAGTTTTGGACACTATTCCATTTTTTATTGAGATTGTTGAATTGGTTCCAAAATGGAATGTAGTTCAATAAAAGAGAAAATAATGATATGTATAGCGGTTAAATTTATAGTATTTTAGAAAGCAGTAACTAATAGTTTGTTAAAATGAATTTATATATATATATATATATATAATTTGGAGTAAATTGCGAATTTATTTCAAAATTAATCACTGTAAAAATATTGAAGAATTATTTAATTTACTAAAATAAATTATTATATAATTTATTCATTTATTGTTACTCAGATATAAATAATATTATAAACGTGTATATGAATTAAAATCAACAATACGTTATTGAATATTGAAATGTATATCTTTTTATGCATTTCGATTACAAATTTATTGTATTTACATAAAATATTAAGTTATAATTTATTCTAATTAGTGTTTATTTATAATAGTTATCAAATCGAAAAAAAACTAAAATAGTTTATTGATAACATTTAACATTTTTCATATTCGAATATAGAACAGATCCCTTTTATAACTTTTCATGTAGAAAACATTACAAGTTAACTGAATATTCGCGTTTACATACAATAAATTACTTGTGTGTTTGTTTACCCTCCATGTGTGATATAACGATAGCAAATGTTCGCACGCATGGCAATTTAAAGACACAACGTTCACAAGAACATATGCCTTAGGAAAATTAATTAATATTAGAGCAGTGAATCTTTAAATTAAGCATTTCTCATTTCACGTATGTATTTTTCTTTGCGATGAACGTTTTATCTATTATTTAAAACGGTTTTAATAAATGAAATCTCTGGTTTCGACCAATTTTATATATTTATAGATTTTTCATTTTTACACTTGTGAATTATTAAGATGGTCCGTTTTTTTAATGTAGACTTTTTTTTATTGAAATATTTTATTCCTGAATTTGTTTTTCTTTTAAAAATTTTTACAAATGATTGGAATAGTTTATGTATAGTCTGTTAGTTATTTGAGGTTTGAAGAGTTAGTCAACTAGTTTATGTATAATATAAATAACGACGTATGCAGATGATTTATCACTCACATATCATAACACAAAGAGAAATTTTAAGGAAATGAAATAAATTATAAATATATAAATTTGCATATTTTAAATAATTATATTCACATTTTTTAACAACTCTAATAATTAATAATAAAACTCCTCTAAGAAATAATATCAGTTTAAATTATTTTATAATATTAAGAAAATAGAATCTCTATATAATAGAATCTGTATAAGAATAGGATTTGTACAGTTATTTTAAATTTCTTATAAATTATGTAAGAGCATTTTACTTATTGCATTTTGTTTCCAAGATTCTTATTTATAATTAAATTGAAAAATAACAAGAAGACTTATATAAGTCAATTTTTCCAATAAATGATTTATGACTATATATGACTGACTGAATTAAATAAAAATATATGCAAAGAAAAATTAAGTATTTCAAGTGCCAATCAAAAAAAATTATTCATTCGAGAAGAACATTAATTGCGAGTAAAATCAAACACTCATTTTTTTTTAATTCATAATAAAAAAAGAGTAAGAGGTTCGTTTTAAACTTTGTGAAGTTCTGGTCTTTTCAAAAAAAGATATTGCTTTGAAGTAAATGATTTGTTTTTAATAAATGCCTTTTAATTTTAAAAAAACTTTATATATATATTGTTTTTAATCATAGTAAATATAATATTAATCATAGAAAAATGGTCTTTTTAATTAATCAATATATACACTAAAATCTACTGGTTTTTAATAGTGAAATAAACTAATATAATTGTATAGTATTTTATTTCAAATTAATTTTTATTTTTTTCTTATTTTAATCTATAAAAAAACTACAAAAAATATTTAATGAAAAAATATTTTTTTTAATATAACAGGTATATTTTTAACTTTTTAAGTAGGTAGTTGTTTGGTTTCAAATTTCATAAATAAAGAATAAATAATGTTAGCTTTATATAAATATTTTAAGAAAATCGTTTGACGATAAGATAAATTTATAGATTTGGTACTAATATTTTTGATTAAAAAATAAGATTTAAAAAAGAAGATTTCACAACAAAATATATAAATTCGATTAATTGAAATACTCTTTTGTAAGAAAGTAAAATCATTTTTAATTATATTTTCTCGTTACATATAAATATAATAATTGTAGTATATACGAGTATAATATTAAGAAAATTAATACATTTTAAATATATTAGAAAAAAATTAAAAACTTTTCTTTATTTTCAAATTTGATATTTTTGTGAAATTATTTTGAATCTCTTGGTTTTAAAAAAAGTAATGTTCTGAACATTTATTTAATTTGAAATGGTGAAAATTTATAATTGTTTTATATAAGTTGAAAATTGCAAAAATCTGATTGATAAAGATATTATATTTATAGTATTTGAGTTTGAAATAAACTGAACAATTTTACCATAAGGCCATTGCGTTCTTCAGTGAACACTTTTACATATAGATTCAAGCAGAAAATTTGTGACAATTCGAACTTCTGTTCCTGATAGTAACACCTACTGTTGGATTTATTTTTTCACCTGAATGTATTTACTATTATATTACCAAATATAATGTACTATTTTTAAGTACTGATAGAAAATAGTTTTTATATTTATATTTGAAGATTCAACAGAACAACTTAAAAAACGCTAATATAAAAAAGAAGTAAATATTTTTTATTTACAATTTTGATTTGAGTTGAAACTAAAAAAATATCAATTTTTCAATTACAAAAAATCATATTTTTCTAACTTTTTGTCCACGTCGTTTTTTTATTCTCATTTTACTCATGACTTCCAGTCTGGTGACTGAACATATGTGGTTATGTATAATAGTGTTCATGTGATATAACGTATACTTTCACTGGTTGTTAGCGCATTCTATGGCAAACGTTATAGGTTTTCCAACACTAATTATTGCAGGAGGTTGACACAAGCTCGCCCTAAGTTGTGCTCATGGAAATTTCTGTGGTGCTTCTCTGTATACCCGATAAACATTTACTGGTTTTAATTTATATAATAGGATTATAAGAACTAATGTTCGAATAAATATGTATTTGTTTATGTATATCACGAATCTAAAATAAACACAATTTAATTATATGTACATTTATATTTAAATATAAGCATAATACAAATACATAGATATTTATGGAAAGCTTTATGTATTGAAGTGGCTTTAACTTCACTACATATGTATATATGAATGCTTACATATGCATATACACAATTACATATATATATATATATATATATATATATATATATATATATATATATATATATATATGTATGTACTGAAGTCCTTGAAAAATTATGTACATTGTACTGAAGATATACGTGCTTCTATACATTTATATGCTTGTTTGTATATATTGGGGACTATGTAGTTGTATGGCTTTGTATATTTTTGAACTTTTGACTTTATATATGTATATATATATATATATATATATATATATATATATATATGTATATATATAGATAGAGTTGGGATGCTTATAGAAGTGAGTATACTATTATAAATGAGAATAAATGAAACAAAATAATTTAAGTTCTTTTTCTCTAATAAAATATTTTAAATCAGGATTCAAAAATAAATAAAGATTAGTTTAAACTATAAATTAATTTTAAAGCTGGTTTCCAGTGTTCATGATAATATATAATGTTAGAATTTTTTTGTGTGTAATGTGTTTCTTCCGTAAAAGATGGTTAGAAATATTTCACAGTATTCTTGTCTGCTCTAAGAAACGACTATTTGAAAACAGAATTTCCGGTATAAGGGGTTCTTTTTGTAAAACTAATCTCTGTCGAGACTGGAATAGCTTTAAAAAAAGGATACTTTTTTGTTATTTAAGTAAGAAATCGCTTTTAAAGGCGAATGAACCACTTGATTGGGATGCATAACGTAATGGAAAACCACTACATTAAAGGTTTTAGAGTTATAAAGAAACTATAATTCATATGAGTTGTAGTATGCTAATCCATGATTTACCAACTAAAAGAAGAAGATATAATGTTAGTCACATCATTTTTTTAAGAAACGTGTACTTTTTCGTAAAAACCAGTAATACTAATAAGAAATTCTTCTTTGTATATTTTTGTTAAATTGTATGAATTCACTTATATTTTAATAAAAATGTCAAAATTATTGTCATAATGAAAACATGTAGTATTCTTGTAGGTATATAAATAATTTAAAAAAAAATTATATTCATATAGTTTAATATAAAAAATATTAAATAAATGTAATAATACTTCATATGATGTTAGTGAAATTATTTTAAACTACTTATTAAAAGTATCAGTAGTAAAAAGTATTTTGTGACTTTATATTCTCCATATAAAGGAATTGAAAATAATATACACTTATAAAATATTCATTTTTTCTAAATAGATCTTTTAAATTCAATGATATAGATTAATTTGATGTTTTCGAGTTGAATATAGAGAAAATAGTTTTGGTATTGTCGCTAAATTAATTTTCACTAATTAATAAATTATTATTTTATTTTTACAATCATTTCCATAGATGTATCATTTACTTATTTCATAAACTATACATTTTTTTCTAATCAAAAATGTTCAATAATGTTTTATTGATTATTTTGATTATTCCTTGTATATAATTCAATGGCGATTACGATCGTTTTCAGAGAGATAAGTACAGAAAAGTCTGACTCATCTGAAACAAACTTTTCTGTACCTTAGAGCTCATAGAAAGATTGGATCTGCATAGATATGGATATAAGAAGCAAAAAAAAAAACGAATTATATTTAATTATTGAACATTTTTGATAAGGAAATTTTTGTTATGATTTTGTGGGGTCAACAAAGTTGATTTGTAAATCATCGAGTTTTATTTATTAAACGAGAAAAACGTATTTTAATTTAAAATATTTATAATTTTTATTAAATTATGATTTAAATATGTTATAAAAAATGTTTGTGTGTTTTAGATTAGATTAAAGAATAATTTTTAAATATATTTATAAAATTATTAAAAATCTCATTAAATCAATTGGAAGTTTGTTTTTTTAATCATGTTTTATTTATTTTTTATTTTTGATTATTTTATATTCATTTATTATAAAAAGACCTTTGAATAAATTTTAAAAAGTTAATTAAAAATATAAGTATATTTTAAAAATAAAAATGTTTAAAACTTCCACGTATATTAAAACTGCAAATATTTATATTCAAGAAAATCTACTATAATGAAAAATTAATTATTGTATATAGATTGATGGTAATGGTAATACCGTTAATTGATTTAATATCTTTTTTAAAAAAAATAAGTGGTTATTCGTCCAACAAAAATGTTTTGAATTTACTTGATATTCCATATGATTTTCAAGCAAATATTATCTGTGTTGTGAAATGTAATCAATATTAGTTCTACTGAGTACAGAGCAATATTCCTTTAAACAAGCCGTTGAATAGTGGTATACAAGAAAATTCAAAGCTGATCAAAGCGATCCACATTTAATGTTTAGGGATAAAAGCATTTTTGCGCGATTTTAAACGAAGATGAGGGAATGCAGTGATACGAGGTGTTATGTTCTTGTTCGTAGAAACATGTTTTTTTGTTAATAATTAAGGATTAATTATATAAAAGTATCCTCAGTGAAAATTGTAAATATTATGAAGGAAATAATATTTTAGTAAAAGTCTTTATTAAAGAAAATTAAAATTGTATAATTTAGATTTTATTAGAATATTTCTGAAACTGATATATATATATATATATATATATATATATATATATAATTTGCTTAAAGTGAGGATATAAAATATAAAGTTTGTTGAAAATGTGAGTACAAAATTGAAAAAGTAGCTAAAAAAATAATGAAATAATTTAATCTAATTAATACTTAACAAAATATTTAGAAAATATTTTTTTTGGTTGGTATTTTCTAGCTAGCTTATATTTATAGATGAAATTATTTTCATTAAAGAAAAGACCTAAAATCTATAAAGAATATGTATTATATTAACAGTCATAGAAGTATATTCTATGTAATTTAAGAATATTTTTAAAAAATTATTTTTAAATTTTATATTTTTGTATATGTATTTTCGAAATATTCTTAAAAACAAAAATCGATATCAATAAAAAATGTAATATTTACTGCAGATTGTCAATAAAAATTTAATCAATGAACAATTCTGATAAAAATTCCAATGTTTCGGTTTCGAACGTTAAATAAAACGATCTTAATGAAATCAAAATACCATGACAATTATCGAACGGTATCGTACACATTTCAACTCAGGTAGAATATAACGAGTACGTATCTGCTGAAAACAATTTACTCGTTCCTCGCAAACAAACAAATGGCCAAATAATTGAAAACAGGGAGGACTGGAGTTCAGTGTGAAAAAATAGAATTTAAAGTGAGTATGAAGGGTGTGCTGGTTTGCAGAAACTGTTTTATATAGACATTACAGAAGCAGTTAAGGACTATTAAAAAATATTTATCAAATTATTTCTTCTTTATAATCAAAGTCAAAAATTTGTTAGCCTTAATTTAAATTTTGTCTTTGAGATATTGAATAATTTCTTGATATATTTATATATTTTTTTAATTGAACTACATCTTTTAAAACTCTTAATTATGTTTGTTTTTAAAAACATTGAGTGGATATATTCAGCTAGCTTTATGTATATACGAATGATAAATCTTTTAACAGTATTATGATTCAGATAATTAATTCAATATATAAAAGTAGTACATATTGATACGAATATATATACGATACGATATGAATATCTACATCATTAGATATTCATATAAAAATTAGTAAAGCTGTTTGAAGTATAAAAAAAAATAAATTAGAGAGCTTCAATGAAGTCAAACAATGCCATACACTTTCAATTAAATTGAAGTTAGTTTTGTGAATAAATTATTTTCTCGGAATGAAATATTGGATTCTTTGAATATAAGTTACTGTCAACAAATATTTTCTTTTCATTATTTTGTACACTTGACGTTGTTCAAATGAAGATAAATATGTGTTGAGAATAATTAATACATTATTTTAATTAACACAGCTGTAGAATATTTTTTTGATATATAAAAGTTATATTAAAAATAATTTATTAAGTATAATAAGGCTTCTTTTAATTAATTACAGAAATTATTTTTTTTTAATTTTGACATTAACTTGTAGCTTAAAATCTTAAACTTAAAATGAATATAATTTAAAACGAAATTTATGTATTAAAGCAAGTAACTATCGTAAGAATAATATATAAGCAAACAAGACAACAAAAGGGAAGTTAATTCTTGTTATTTTGTGTTTGATGCGACCACAAATGACAAAAAGGACAAGTTACGTCGTGTATTTTGTAAATGTACGTGTATAATGTATTATTTATTATAACGTAACTTAAAGCAGAATAAATTATTATGTTGTACACGTGTTAATGTGTCTTAATACAGATGCTTTTTGGAAATATGTGTAGGATGATAGGAAGTTTTCATATTTGCAATTATAATAAAGTGAGGTAGACTTAGATGGATTTCGTCAAGGAAAAAGTATTATTTAGTGTTGGAAGTTAGGAAAGATTTTCAAATATGGATATGTAATATATGTTATTTAAAAAAAGTAAATTGTGTAACTTATAAATGTAAATTTCAGAATTTAAGAGAAAATATGAACAGCATTTTTTTTAAAACAATAAAAAATTTAAATATTTTATTCGCATTGGTTGTAATTTTAGTTATATTTATACTTCTTGTCTGTTAGAAAATTAATATTGAAATATTATTATAATATGAGAAAGTATGAGTCATCAATGTTAAACAAATTCAGAAAAAATAATTTAGTTTCCTACATATTAGAAATAAACATATTTATAATGATTAAAAGTAATGTAGTATTCTCATAAGGCAGAGTATTCTCAGGTTTCAATAAATTGATTAAACAGATATTATTTATAAAAAAAATTAAAATTTATAATCTCAACTGATTTTTATAAATGAATTTTATTTTAAGTGTCTGTTGGTTTAACGGAACAATTTATTTGATTAAATATGAATATATATATATATATATATATATATATAATAGTAAAATTTTTAATCTACTTCATATTAAATCTATTCACTACTCTGTATAGAATTATATAATTGAAGTAAAAAATATCAAAGTTTTGAGTAATGATTCAATTAAAACTTTTAATATATTAATAGGTTTTATATTTTAATTGAACTACACAATTTTATGATGTTTAAATTGAGATAATTAATATATATATATATATATATATATATATATATATATATATATATATATATATATCATTAGTTGTATATTTTTCCAATCAGTTTATTGGAAAATAACAACTCAAATATATTGTGAAGTGTTCGAAAATTAATAATTCATTGTATTATGTTTAAATTGTACATAAAATGTCTAATTTTATGTTTTACATAATACTATAAAACTACAGTTGTAGGCGACAATAGCAAGTTTAGTATAATACATTTTCTGACTAGTGTGCTATGAGTTTTGAAATAGACCTTACGCTTTCTGTGACGTTACATTAAGATTGAGATTGCCTTGAAAAGTTTACAGTAAGAATTAATTTTATATAATTTATCTTTTGAAACAAATTAAGTAATACGTTTCAATATATTTTTACTTTGGAACATTTCTATCACATATTCTAAAACTATATAAAGATTATTACATATTCACTTAGTATCGACTGGATTTACGGGTTTCTGTAGTTTGTAATGCACGAATTGTTCAGTTATAAATGTACTAGTGCAGTGAAAGGACATAAAATTTTCTATAGACTTTTTAGAAAAAAGCAGTTATTTTCTGTATAAAGAAAAAGAAGTTTGTTCAACAATATTGATTTAATATATAGAAAAAATATTACACTTGTATTGATTAAATAGAATTTAAAAATTTAATACTTTTCAATCAGATGCTGTTATAATTAATGTCAAGCAAGTCTTCTCCATGAAATAACAATTAACTTTTATTGAATTCAGTGTAGTGTGCATTTTAATTAATGCGTTTTTAAATACTTTTTCATATATTTTGATCGAGTTTTACAGTTTTATATAAAATACAATTATTGTTGAGTGTTTAGTTATAACACAGACATGTCTTAATTAAAATATATTTAGTATTCAATATATAAATAAATCTATAAACATTTTGTACGTTTTTACAATAACTTCAAGTATTCCAATTTATTTGATTCGAACTGCAGAGAATTAAAGGTAATGAATGCAATTATATCATATTTAGATAGTTTGTTTTTTTAAAGTTAATATCTAGATACAAATGATTTCTTGTATTTTCTCATGTTAATTTTATACTTCCATAAATATAAGTTATGAGCTAATAAAGTAATTATTTAATATAATTTTCTTTATATATATATATTGTTTGTTCTAATAATAAAATTTTTCAATTATACTTTTTAAAATATTATTTTATATTAAGAACTTTCCGATACAAAATATATAATAATTGATTTTATAATGTAAGTCGATGGTGTTTCGAAAGAATTCTGTTCCGTATGTTGTGATATTAATTATTTCAATGTAAATTTACATTCTCAACGAATTTGTTTAGGATAATTAAGTAAATATGTGTACTGACTTGTTAATACATTATATAGATAATATTTACTATATACTTGTTATATTTGAGATAACCTTTATGTATCCAAATATATATTATACTTTGATCGTAGCAAATTTACGTACATTTTATATAATCCAATGAACAATCAACATTCTATATTTGTTTTAAATTAACCTTTTTGACGATGTCATAAATTTGGTACTGTTTTATTTATATTCAACACTAAATCTTTGATATATGTATGTAAACGTGTGTCTAAACATATGCTTTTCCTTGAATATAATATGAATACTTTTTGTGATTTTTGTTTCAATTAACTTTTTAGTACTAACAATTTTGTATTAAAGTATTAAATTGGAATTTGCGAGGATTTGTATGGAATTGAATATTATTTCAAAAATTAATTTGATTTTCCGATAAGTTATTTTAAATAAACAGTTTGTATATTACATATATTTTAAAAAAGCTATTACTATAAATGCATACATTTCTTCTATTATTAATATTAATATAATAATCTATTATTTGGTTTTATCAACGTTATTAGTACGTATGTAAGTAAAAATAAGCATTGACATATTAATAAAAAGTAGTGTAAAAATATCAGGATTATTTAAAAGAATGTCCATTTTTCTTATTTAAAAAGTATATATTTTTTACCGGACTTTTATGAGAAAAATGTATATTCTTATGTAGTTCGTAACAACTATTAAGGCCACTTTTAAGTCCTTGTTTTCTATCACTGATACCATTTAGGTATTCTTGAATTATGAATAAAATATATATTTGGAAATTAGAACAGTATTTTTTTTTATTTATTGTATAAAATTTGATTTATCACCAATTAGGCAAATAATAATATTATTAGAGAGAAAAAATTTGCTTATTATATTCATAAAACTAGTTCTTAATAAATGTGTGTTTGCAAGAAGATTTGTTTCAACTAAAATTCATATCAAAATTTGTTTGTTGTAGTCGTGAATTTGTTATATCCGAGTTCGTTATAACCAACAAATATTTTTTTATAATACTTTATGAACGACAATTAAATCTCATGTAACATATATATATATATATATATTAAACAAGATAGAATCTAAGAATGCATAATTAAAAAATCTAGATTTTATGAAAAATTTTAAAATAAATTTGTTTTCAAAACAAGTAGGAAATATTTTGTCAAACATTACTACACTATAATCGTTATATCCGTTCTCGTTATAATTGAATTGAACTATATATATATATGTAATGTAATAAATTTTCAAATATGTCATGTGACATAGGTCAAGTTGAAAGACGTGGAAGATAAAAACCGCGAATGTTTTTTATACCGTTTGCAGTAACAAATTTTACTCGTGTAGCTATAACACTCACCTGTGGCTTTATCAACTTTGAAGTTTCAACTTTAAAAGAAGATTGTATATATTCACACTGTGGCTATCGCATATTGAATGTTCTGATAAATGCGACAAATATTTTCAGTTATTTTTTACCACATGTAGAAGTTAGACTTCTTTTTTATATCTTTATACTACACATATGTGTATATATATATATATATATACATACACACACACACATACACATACACATCTGCACTGGAGTAATTGTAGTCCTTAGAGTGTACTAGAATTATGTGTTTAATGGACATCGGCTTATTAACTGCTATTTAATCTCTCAAACTATGGTCAACGTTCTGGAATGTTAACCACTAAACTATGGTTGTATTAATCATTATATATACATTATCCCTCTCCCTATATATATATATATATATATATATATAGAGAGAGAGAGAGAGAGTTTTCTAAAATATATATTAAAGTTACACTTGGAGTATCTAAAAGTAATTATCACCTAAGAGGAAATTTCTGAAAGCATTGAATGTAAAACAGAAATTCACAGATGTGTAATAAATATATATTCGAACTAAAAATAAAATGCTATTTAAGATCTTTAATTCGAAAAGTAATTAAAGTGATTAATATATATGTGTATATATATATATACACATATATTAATTGCATTGAAATAAAAAAAAACTTAAAACCTGACTAGTCGTTATTTGAACTTTGAATAATCTTACATAATAAACATTGAAGGTTTAACCTTCTTTCTAAGAAACACAATATGTTGGTTAGGTTATGAATTAAATTATTTTTTGTGCTTATTAATTGTTTTATTGAATACTTTAACAGCAAGTTCGGTACACAATTTGTTAATTATTCGAAGAGCAATGATGTTGGTGAATAGTGGCTAGTAGTAAACTAGGAAATACGTTATAAAATTTAAAAAAGTATGCGAATTAATATTTATAATTAATTTAAAGTTTTAAACTGATACCTGTTATGATTAATAATAATTGAATTGATATACTACATATTTCTATTAAGTTCTGTTGTTAAACCGGTGCAAACTAAAAGAATGAAATGTTTTTTGGAATTACTAATTTTTTAACAATTCTTTAAGTTCACTTTTTTATTTATTTATAACCAAAAGTGTATATAAAATATATCTGTAATAAATATATTTAATACCATTTTATTTTATGTATTCACATGGAATCTTTAAAGGTTATATTTAGCACGACCTTTTTATAAGAGAATGTTTTTTAATTGCAAAATAAATTTTAGGATTAATGAAAAGCCTTTATAGTAAATATTTTTCGTCCTAAATTTCAATAAAATAATTTACTTGCATAAAATTTGCTTTTTTTACTTAAAACAAATGTTACTATTTCGTCTATAATAGAAAGGTTGTTGTCAGAAGAGGATTTTATAATGTTATTTTATATATTATTATACACATCAATATTTTAAGTACTAAAAATATTACGAATGTATAAATTGTGATAAAATCTTCAACATATACTCGATTAGGATAAAAAAAAAACTGTACATAAAGTACATTTCATTTTCATATTTGAATAAATAAAATATGAGTTATATATATATATATATATATATAAATAAATACATATATATATATATAAATACATATATATATATATATATATATATATACATACATACATTTGATCGTACTTTCGTTAATCTCTCGACATTTCCTATCGTTAGAGTATTATTTATTACAGAAAAAAGTTGATTGATAAACATTATAAATTGTTTTCAATGAGCTTTCATTTAGATGAGTGATTGATAAACATGTATAAAAATGTAATTTAAGTTTTTATTAAAAATATGCCGTATGAATATTGAACAGAGAATTAGGGAACATAATTTCATCAGTTTTACATATAGGAGATATTAAAGAGACACACACACACACACACACATATATATATATATATATATATATATATAAATTACCCTAAACAAAAAGTTTCGGGAATTTCTATTTTAAAAAAACCGAACAAACCCAATGTTATTTTTTTTTAAATAATATTTGTATTTTTTCCACTGTGATCTATACTAAAAATTTTTACAATTTCTGAAACCACTCTTGAACGGCTGATGTTTTTGTAAAAAAATTTTGTTTTCGGCGAATTTTTTTATTATGTCTAAATTTATTAGCAACGAGTTTGTATTAATTTTTGTTTCAATAATGAAATTCTTGTCTTGCTTTGAGTATTTGCTTGAAGCGATCCGTAAAAATCGGTTGATTTTACATCACAATAATGCGCTGACTCCTCACTTCAATGCTTGTACGCAATTTTTTGGCCAAAAATTCGCCCAACATCATTTTACATGCGCCTTATTCGCTTGATCAAGTTCCGTGTGACATTTTTCTATTTCTTAAACTCAAATTGCTACTGCGAGGACGCCGTTCTGAATCGGTTGATACCATTAAGAAAAAATACTGGATGAGCTGAAGGGCATACTGTCAATTGTTTATGATCGATATATCGAAGATTGGTTGAAGTGTTGGTATAAGCCTATTACAAACGATGGAGAATACTTTGCAAGAAATAAAATTTGATGAATAATCAAATATTTTGCTTTTTATTTGCAAATTCCTGGAACTTTTTAATGAAAGTAGTATGTGTATGTGTGCTTATCTATGTATATATTACTTAATCCATTGGTTGGGGTAAAAATGTTCAACTAGATAATTGAAAATGTGAACGTGTTCTGTATTTTTTACTAATATATATATATATATATATAATGTTTAATTTACTGTAAAATTACAATTTTTTTCTATCTATAAAGATAAATCCAATACTTGATGAAAAGTTAACTTGTATTTTATAATGAGTTTATATATTGATACGACTAACTTTAATTCTATAAATTATAATAGAAAATTATAATTCTTTTTTTAAAAAAAATCGGAATTTGTTAAATTTTTCGTAGTTATATATTTTGATTAAGTACTGGACGGAATTTAGCTTTAACGTTTACATTTTTTTTATAATTTTAAAGTTTTAATTGCTTCGTTACCAAAGCATGTCTAAAGTGATTTTAATTATGAAATTATAAACATAAAAAAATAATAAAAAAATTATATCAGTCATTAAATAATGTTAGATTGTTTATTAATGTGGCTTGATTATGGATCTGAAAATATGAGATATGCGCATTTTGATTTCATTTTAATCTTCTGTAATTGAAACTCTAAAAGTTCAGTCTTGAAAAATTGTTTTTAATTTAAAATATATTGATACAATATTTTAATTTAACGATATTTCTATACTGTAATCATTTGTAGAATCTAAAATGTAATGCGAAATCTACTCGCATATGACAAAAGTTAAATTTATTTCCAGAAAACATGAAGTTAAAATAATGGTTTCATGTATTCTAATGATATTATTTTGAATAAAGTATTCACAGGAAAACAAAATAATAGTAATAAGAAATTGTGTCATTTTTTTTATTATTTTCGATTCAATTGTAAAATCTTAAAAGTATTTTAAAATGATATTTTCATTTGTATGCAGAAAAAAGAAATCAATACAAAATATATTTAAATTTTTAATTTTTAGCTTAATATTTTTACGCGATGAACTACAAAAAATATTTGATCAAATATCCAAACAACCATAATATTTTATAGTAAATTATTAATCATTTTTGATTCTTGGTTATGTGCATTTTGGTGCCAATACAATCATCTTCAGAACGTGAATGTAAAGAAATTTTCTATAACTAATGTTTTGTGAAGAACGGTCGGCAACTCATTTGGAAAATTGAATTTAGCTACAATACCAGAACTATATTATTACAAAATATCTTAAAAGTGTATTATAATTAACATACTTTTTCATACTTTTTTTCATTAACTCTATCGGTGTATGCTAGTATTAAAACTAACTGCTATGCAGTGCGGTTCAATTTTTGAAAGAATTTCAGCATGAGATTATTTATTATTTTGTTGTTATTAAGTTTTAAAATAATAGTATTATCAAAAATCAAGTTAAAATTTTTTATGAAAAGCTTTTCCTTAAAAAAAGGGTTGTAATTAAATGATGTATGGTTGTAACTTAAAAAAAATCCTGTAATATCTTTTATGTTGAGTGAATGATGACTACTTGTCAACCCATGTATAGATGTACGATGCAGGGCTTGGACTAATTTACAAGAGATTAAAAATTAATATTTAAAGTGTTATTTCTGAGATACTTTTATATACACACTAAATTGAAAATAATTATACTAATTTTATGTCAAAATTTGTTGATATAAAACTAAATAATACAGAATACACTCTATATATAACAGTGCGGAATGTAAAAAAGATTCAGATATTAAAAAAAAAGAGTTAGTATCAAATTATCAATACATAGTCTCCAGTTAGAATATCTTACACAATTCAATATGTGATATTATAATTCATCATATTAATCGTTGAATAAATTATAAAAATATCTTTAAATTCTTTTTCTTTATTTCGGTTCCTTCTGTATATAACTGATAAATAGCATATGTTATTATGAAGAAATTCTATAAACTGAAAAAGTCTTAATAATTGAGATAATGTTGTAATCGAGAGAATATGAAATTATTACCGAGTTAGTCACGATAAAGTACAAAACTTACAGGTCGTGATTAGTAACATATAATACTGAACGATTTGTAATATAAGATGACAGTATCCGACAATTTTGTTTGATGTTTAGTAGACAAACCACGGACTGGAAAATTGCGTCACTTTCGTAAACTTCTCTGTGTGACAATACGAGAAAACCGCTACTAATCCAGATTACGATCGTCGAAATACTAGCAAAACGTTGGAATACTGGAGAAATTCAATTAGGATTTCATTTTACTATATATATATATATATGCATGTGTGTATGTATGTATATATATATATATATATATACAGACATATATATTTGTTCGTCATATGGGTCTTTTTATGTACGTATGCTTACGTTTGAATTCACATATAGGATTGTAGGACTTTTTGGGATTAAATCATTTCCCAACATTATTTTTACATGGTATTTTACTCAGATTAATAGTTTTATGTTATTATTAGATCTTTCTAAAATAAAACGATCTTTAAATTATCTCATTTTAAAATCACACCACTAAAAGTTGTAGGAAATTATCTTATGCTCGATGATATATATATGCACACGTGTGTGTATGCATGAATTTGTGTATGTGTGTATATGTATGTGTATATGTTTGTGTGTGTATGTATGGTATATATAAACATACACACTTAAGTACAAAGTTGTTCTTGACATATGCGAGTATTGTCTGGACAATTATGCTTACTAAAACACATCGCCTGTAAATGTTTCAAAACAGTGTTAGTGTAAATTGTTTGAACAGAAACATTTAGCACAATATATAATTATTGTTGAAATAATTTGTTCGAGCTTTTTGTAATTTAATCATGTTTCTTTAATAATAATTCTCTGAAATTTTTTGAAAATTTATGATGTAAAATATTATATTTTAGTACATCATATTAAAATTATTATACATTTTTTTATGTGAAAAATGTTGTTTGAGGAGAATGAAAAATTCATTTGTGAAAGTGAATATGTTGAAGTATCAGAAACTATATGGTGAAAATATTATTATTTTTTACAATGTAATGTGAAATGAAATATTTTATAAAAGTGAAAAATCAATTTTATGAAAAGATTATCATTGTATTGTTTTTCAATAAAATTGTTTTACAGGCGAGATTGAGAGTTCATTATGAGAACAATTGTAAAAAGTCATGAATTTATATACATATATCTATAATGTCATATATGTACATATATTTTATATAACACTTAAAACGCATACGTAGCAGAAAAACCAATATTATGACACATATATAATGTATTAAAACAAATATCTGTAAATAATACGCGTCATTTCATGTGACAAATTGACATCGAGATTTTTGTGTCATATAATGAATTTGAAATAGGTATACGATCGATAAAAGTACGTTCAATCGTGTATATAAAAACGTTGCCCGATATCGTTTGCCAATAAAAAATTGACGTGTTTACATCACTCAAACAAAGTCTTCATGGCGATTCTGAATACACGTACAGATTATTCAAACGTGTAGGTGGACAAATGGAAGCCATGTTGACAAAATACAATGTCATACATATCACTGCTACTTCCTACTGTTCTTGTTTATCTAATGAAAATATGAGTCGATTTATTTATCTTTTTTCAGATTTTTTTTATTATTTTTCCAGTATTGATTTTCATTTTCTACGATAAATGAGATAGATTTTTAATTAAATTGGTATTTTTTCAAATGTAAAAATCGTTTTTTTTAATAAGACTTAAAATATATGTGAAAAAAATTTTAATTGATTCTTAAAATAGTGTTTTTGACTCCATACACTGAAATATTCACTCATACCGGCTGCAAATATGTAATTGGAATATTTATATTATATTGTAAACACATAACGATGTATATTGAATTCAGTCATTGATTATTAATTTAAATTACATAATCATAATTAAAAAAAAACACTTCTCATACTCGATCAAAAATCTGCAATATTAATTGTTTACTCGACCTGCAACCCTCGCATATCAGACCCCAACTAGGAGGCTAAATTACAGTATATAAAGCTCAGCTGAAGTAATAAACAGGTACGTACAGTTGATACCGATAGCTGAACTGTGGATTCAGTATGAATCAATTTCCGAGATGGTTCATTATTTTAATGTAACTCGAATATTTAGTGGTTTTCCAACATCATATTTGCGTGTATGTACACATAATGATAACAAATGTACATATGTTCAATTTATAACAGGAAGAGTTCCGGTGAAAATTTAATATTTAAAAATATTGTAATAAATTATTAACCTGTACATAAAATCGATTTTAACAAAAATAAAAAAAAACGAAGCATTTAAACAATTTTAATAAAACATTTACAAATAGTAAATTAAATTATACGTAGTTCCATAGTATTAAAATAATGTTATTTGTTCTCTACACAGTTTTAGTATAAAACTTGTGCTTAAAATTATTACATGGAGAGTTTATTGTATGGCGTTGATTTTAATGAAAATTTGTAATTTTAACTTTTATATTACGGTGCACGCATAATATTGTACGAACAATGTAAAAAAAATATTTCACGAGAACAATGTTTAAACGATGATAATTACAGTGTTGCATTTTACATGTACCTACTGCGGTTTTTCTCATTTAATATTTATTACTTTATGCTAAAGCAGTTAATAAGAGTGTATACTAAAATAGTCTATAAAATAAAAAATAAATACTGAAATGAATATATAATGAGCAATAAAAAAGAAATTATTTATGGTCGAATTTAATTAAAAACAAAGTAATTTTGCTTTAAAATGTGTTTTAGAAGTTTAAAAAAAGTCAAAATATTTAAAATTGTAAAAATTTGCACGCAACAGAAAAATTATTCGTCTATATTATAATAATATAATATTAATAATTGAACAATTATAGAACTTTTCTAAGAGAAATAAATATTTAATATATTTACATTTATTCTTTTTATTGTTTTTGTTAAATTAAATTTCTAATTGAAATTTTCTTTATGAAATATATTCAAAAACATATTAAACCTTCAAACAAGCTAGTGAATTATTATTTCTATTTTTATTCAAGAAACTGTTTTAATGAAAAACAGAAATGAGAATCAAAAGTGTTAATATCACAAATTTACTTTCACTATATATATATATATATATATATAATGTATAATTTACGAGTTATATAACAGAACATATTGTATTATGAAGAGACTCTATTAAATATTATGAATATTTTTGCACTGAAAATTAGCAATTTCATTCAATTTTCAGTTAAAATATCTTATTTTCTTCTCTTATGCGTATGCTTTTATATATAATAATCAAAATATGAATTATTTTTAAACAGAAATCTTCTTGTCAGTTAGGTATTCATTCTTTTGTACGAATATATATATATATATATACATAAATATATATATATACATATATATATATATATATATATATATATATATATATATATAATTTGCAGTTAGAGTAGAAATTTAAAATGTTTCATTTATAAACTTGAATTATCATTATAATATTTAATCAAACTATGTCAAAGAAATATGTCAAATGATTAAATATTTAAGTTATTTAATATCGAAATTGACTACCATTTATTGATTTTGAAATCTGTTGAGTTTGATTTTATATTAAATATAGTTGAGTGCATTTACACAATTGAATATTTCTGTACACTTTTAATCCTTTATGATCCGAGCTGGTATTATGAATAATACATTTTATTTTAAGATTCTTTATTACATTGTTCGTTATTGTTTGTAAAATCATGTGTAACATCATGTTGTGTGAGTTTGTTTCTTCTACGATAATTTTTAATTTTCGTTACCTTCAGACAGAACTTAAACTGATCCTGGAATGTAATTTTTGAAAAAATAAAATTCAGAATCTTTCAAACCAGTGATAAAAGAAACCAAACGTTCTTGTAATCTAGATTATTTGTATAAATCAACGGTAATTAAAATATCATTCTTAAAAATAATCAGTTAGCAATTATTGAAGTGATTGTATAGAATATTGATTTGTGTTTTCATAAATGAATTTTCTCTCACTTCACAAACAACAATATTTTTTGTTCAAAAATGTCCAATAAATAATTACTGATCATTTTTAATTGTTACTTGTATGCTTTATTGTGGTAATACTTTTATCCCTAAAACGCGTGGATAGAAAAAATCTATTAAATAAATGATTACTGAGCATATTAAATTAAAATAATTAAAACGTTGTTATATAAATTAAAACAAATTGTATTATAGGATTGCATTTCTTTATAGGATGTTAAAATATAATTGTCTCAAAAATGAGGTTTATTATCTTCAGGTAGATTTTAAACTGTTCAAAAAGTTGAAAATCTAATCGAAGATGATAAAAGTAAAAAGTGTGGTTAGAAGAAGCGAACACATATAATCTAAAGGATTTAAACGTTTTTAGGTTGTTTTAGATCAAAAACAATGTAAAAAAATATGAAAAGTTGATGTATTTTGTGTCTATATTTATTTGAAATTAATATAAATGTATCATGAATCAAGATCTGTATGAACATAAAATCAAACTTTGCCAAAAAATTACTTATACGGTAATAATGTAAAAAATATTGTTTTTCAGTCACATTGTGCACAACAAATTATACTGAACTGTCAATTTCTAAAAAGTTATGTAGTTTAATAAATATTGAAAATTTTAATTAAATAAGAGATGTGATTAATAATATTAAATTTTAGATATTTTATCTCATATACCTACAGGAAGAACAGAAAAAAAATAACGATTCATCTGTAATCACTAGAATAAATAATACAATTTTTATTATAAGTAATATTTGTTTCATTTCAAATGATTTTAGGAATGAAATTCTATAAAACATATATTTGAACAAAGTAAACTGAAATATTAAAGCATAAAAATTGTATTATTTAAGCATAAATATTTAAGCATAAACTATTCCAAGCTTGTGTTTATTTGAATACTTTAAAAATAATCACGGAAATTGTCCGACAGTGCCATGGAGGCGTATTTGCAAATTTGTTTTTGCGGTAGTTAAAATATTTAAAAAATTAGCTAGTGTATCGAGAAAAGATAGAGTGGTACTTTGAAAACTATTGTTTACATACACCACTTTCCGTATTGTTATACGTTAATGTTATTGTATTTTATTTATTAAATTCCTAGACAGAATGTTTATTGAAACATATTCTTTGAAATAAATCATTCATTCGTGACAGTTATTAGGAAAGTATTTTCTGACATAATATTTCAGTGCATGTTTTTAAAAATTTGGTTTCAAACATTGAATATAAAAAGTAGTTTTTTGTTGGTTGAAAAGATATTTATATATATATATATATATATACTACAATAAAATTAAATATGTATTTTCTTGAAGATCCTAGACATTATATGAAATGCTGGCAGGACATATACTTACTTAATAACACTCATTTTGCTATCAAATTTCAAGTAATGATCATCCATTTCGACGTATTGTGTTTTCAGTCGCTTAACACGACGACCTTCTGGAATTTAAAAAAAATGTCCACTGAAACGTTTTAAAAAATGAACACTGCACTAGCTGACAGATTTTCAGCATTATTATTATCTGTACTCTATTTTTATTATTATTGTTATCTGTATTTTAATATTATTACGTATTTTAGTAATTTGAAAAAACGAATAACGTGAAATTATTCCATATTTTCTATACAAATTATAAAACTAATGGTAAAATCGTTTTTTTTCCCAGAAAACGGTGTTTAACTTTTTTTACCATATTTATCAAACAACCCACGTACATATATACATACATATATGTATATATATATATATATATATATATATATATATATCTTACAAGTATTACATATTTTTATTCTATGTACTCTAGTTGTCTTGTAAATCATTATTTTTAAGCAAATAATTTACATCAATAAGCATATAAAATAATATACAAAGTACTAATCGAAGAGAAATGATGAATATGTCCATATATATAATAAAAAGTAAAATATCTCAAGTATAAATTTATTAACATTTACTTTATTTCAATAAAATGTCATGGTGAGAATGAAATAAAATTTATTTTTTTTGTTTTCTCACACAAAAAAAAAATTAAAACTTGCTAATAGAATAGAAAAATATTTTGTTAATAATTATTGTAATGAAATTTTAGTGAAATTTTTTTTATTGAATTATTTACATGTTTTATTGTCAGGATAATTCATTTTAATAGAAACTCTTTCAACTATTTAATAAATGTTGTATTTTGAAAAGCGTAACGATGTTTATTTAAAATAATGCTCTCTAGTTAACTTCAATTTAATTAAAATTGTTGTTTCATATACGTAGATTAAACTGAAACCGTACACAGTTAACAATTACAGACTACGGAAATTAGAAATTTTTGTTATATTATTTAAGTTCAATAGGAAATAAGTATTTTCGAACTGAATAATGAGAAACATAAATTTAACGAAGTATAATAATTTGTACTCACCCAATGTATTTTACTTAAATTTAGTACAGAACCCTTTACTAAAAAAATGGTAATTTTTGGTATATATTTCAACAGTTTCTTTTAAGTAAGCAGCTGTTTCACTATATATATTTTTTTGCTCACTGACCCCATTGTACGATTTATCATTTTCCGCAAATAACCTTGAAATGACTTTCATAAAAAAGTTCTTAGGTGTATATAAGGAATTCATGTACGCACTCGATCCTCTCCCTGTTTTTGCTTTGTGCCACTATTCTCTTGCATATTTTAACAGAAGAAGGGAGGCATACACGTTACAGTGTCACAGTATCATTTCCATATGAATGTCACCCACATATTTTTGCTTTTTGTGATGAAGGAGACGTTTATCAAAATAACATTCAGGAATGATGTATCTCAGCCGGTCTGGCGCCAATAAAAAATCTAACTTTATTATAAAATGAATAAGGTGTACAATCGCATATAAAATATATAATAGTGTTAAAAAATTTAGTAATTGATATCAATAACCATATAAAAGATTTCATATATTTTTTCTGTTTTAATTTACACAAGTATATTTTTTACTTTGAAAAAATTCTATTTTAATGCCGATATTATTTAAATAATTCAGTGGTTATAATGAAATATATAAAAAATGACGTGAATAAAATAATAAAAAAATTATCACTTTTTAATAATTCCTAGACATTCATTTCGTTATTAGTCATTTGTAATTAAACAGACAGTAGATGAAATTCTATTAAAAAAATTTGCATATAATTGTCACTAGTTAATGAGGTGTCTAGACATTTATACATGACTAAGCGTCTTTTTTAACATGATTCTCTTGAGAATCATCGAAATTCTTTGTATTTGACACGTAAACATAATATAATATTCTGTATATATATATATATATATATATAGATAAAGATAAAGATAAAGAGAGCGAGAGAGAGAGAAAGAAAATGTATTTGTAGAGGCTTTTCCCAATCCTCTAATTATGTTTTTAAATTAATGATAACTGTTAATTCTATTTGCATATTTTTATAATTTGTTTCAAGTAACAGTGTCCGTTATTGCTGCAAATGAAAATTATTTACATAATTCTCGTGCATTGTATTTCAATTGATTTGAACTTGAAAAAGGCGACATATCGTATTCATTAATATTTTGTTGTTACATTCGTTCCTTTTCAAATGACGTACATGTATATCATGTTATATTTTTTCTATTAAGTGTTTATTAGGAATTTATTTATTTATTTTTATATTAAAGCTTATTTTTCATGATATTTTCCATATATTAAAAGTCAAATCATGTGATACTAGTTTATTTGTATTATATTTTTGAAAAAAGTTAAAAAAATTACGTCGTAATTGAAATCAATAAACAATATAATCAATCAAACGAAATTTTTGCATGAAAAAAGTTCTTTTTATGCCTAAAATGCTTTTGCTGGAGAAGATTCTCGTTTATTGTAATTATTTTATAACAAAATATATATGGGATATAATATAAAATATTCACTCGTATAAATTCGGAGGAAAAATTTTTGAAGTCCTAGATAAATTTAATTAAAAATTCAGAATTAAAAAAATATTTTTATTAATTTATATAAATTTGTGATTAAAATAAAATTTGTACTTTTTGATTAAATAAAACATATTATTATAACTTAAATATAAATTTAGAAACTTGTATTATAATATATTCTAACTTTTATGAATCTATCTATTTATATATGATTTATTATACAAATAAAATAAAAAAAAGATTATTTTACTTCTATTATGCAAGTATGTTACCAAATAAATCATAAAAATAAGAACTAAAATATAACAGGAAGAATAATGGAAGTCCTTTCACTATTGTTTTAAATAAGAAGAGGAAAAATACTACATTTTCATTCTTCTTTATATAAAGTTTTTAAACAGGATTTGCATTGGTCTGATTTTGTAGTAGTGAATGGTAGATGTGATCTCTGTTGTTAAAAGAGGGTAGAGTTAAGGGCATACTCAAAATGTATTCATTGAAAAGTTGTGGTTTTGTGTGTGTGAATGAAAAAAATCTTTCAGTATTACCTAATGAAATAGAATATGAATACTAAATGAAAATTCATACATGTTCCGTTAAACATAAAAAAGTGTATCATAAGTCTGGTTTTTACAGAAATATGAATATTTAAAATTATGATAAAATAAAATTGAAAAATAAATATTTAAAAAATTAACTAATGTAAGTACATATTCATAATTCGACTAGTGTTCACTAATTTCCTGTTTCAACTCATTCTTTATTGATTTAATTGTAGATGATAATAGCTTGGTAATAACTTTGATAATAGCTTATGTGCACTTTGATGGTTGTCTTCATTAAAACCAACAAAAGAAGTTGGAATCGCTGTTGAATTGAATGTATGTTATAAAAATAATCAGTTATTGAAATGTTAATCAGAATTTTTTTTGACGTATTATAGAGAAAATAATTTGTGAAATAAAACATTTATTCATCTTTCCAAAATTTTCAAACATAAATAATTTGTTTTGTTAATAGTCAGACTTTTTTATTTCTTAAAAATCATTCATATTTATAGAACAGTTTCTACATTTGACATTTAAAAAAAATTAGTTAGTAAAGGAACTGTTCGAATAAAAGAAGCAGAAGTTTATTATTAAATATAAATCTACTTAAAAAATCAATTCCCATCATTGGATGAAATTAAATGCCTTTTTGTATACTAGATTAAATATTTATTTTAATATACAATTTGTAATAAAAAATTAATAATTTAATTAAAAAAATTTCATTTTCAATGAATACTATTTTTTTATTTCCAGAAAAATAATGAAAAAGCATTTCAACTTGGAACTTCAAAGGTTCCAGACACTCACTCTTGTCAAGGATAACTGTTAAATACGTCAAGGCGTTCAAGAGCTGCAGTGCCTGTGTCGCTCCGGGTCGCAAAATCGTAATAGTTCGTCGTCGTTTCTGGGTTCCAGTAGGCGGTTGAGAGACGAAGCGAGGCGAGTAAAGGAAAGCCGGGCGCTGCGACGCCTGCACCGACGCTACGGCGCGACTTTCA
>CM068314.1:15699200-15809200 GCA_034766995.1 Acanthacorydalis orientalis
TAAATTTATTAAAGCTGGCCGTATTTTTAAAACTATTTCTGGATTAAATATGTTGTTTCAAAATAACTGCGTACAAAATAATTGAAATAAGTTCAGTTTCATTTCAAAATAATTCGAGTTTTTAACATAACTAGCAAAAATAAAAATTACATATAAATATTAAAATTTTAATTTATTAATTCTCTCTATACTCATTTTACCTAATACATGCACACATGTACTTATATATATATATATGTGTGTGTGTGTGTGTATATATATATATATATATATATACACGTGTATGTGCTCGGAAAAGAATTTCACCAATTTGTTACATTTATTGAAAATAAATCCTTTTTATTATTTAGTTGATTATCATCATCACTTATTTAGTGCAATTAAAATTTAATAAATAATTAAATGAGTTATTTTATATTTAATGTGTTTTTTGGTAGCTGTTGGTTATGTGCTATTTAAATTATTCAATTATTTTTATTATTTGCCATCAATGTGACTGTTACATTTAAAATAGGTATACATACAACATATGTGTCATCAAAAATCCATTTGTATTTTTGCATACATTTTAATGTTTGTTTTGACGGCAATAATTTATATTTACATTCAGAAAATAAGCACTGAGTAACTTCCTCATGGTTTAAATAATTCTTCTTAATAAAATGATCTTGACGTAATGTCCATTGAATCTGATTACACAATACAATTTGTATAAATTATTCCGTATTTTTCATCAAAGCAAGCATAAAATTATACTTTTTTCACAAGAATAACTTGAATTAAGTCTGTTCAAAACATTGCTGTTCCCAATGTTAAGCTTTGATGTAACATACGAAAATAAAATCCATCTTGATTCTTTTGTGAGATTAACTGCGAAATTAACCACGAGTCAGTATTGTACTTTAATGACCAGCAGATTTTGTGACAATGTACGAAGTGTATGTCCTTATCTTCTTTTTGTCGTTTCGATAGAAGAAAACTTTGAATTTATCCCAGAAGGTCTCGATATTATTTGCTTTGTTCTCGACTCTTTTAATATTGCAGCAAAGTTTGAAAACAACTCTATACAACTGAACTTTATATATATATATATATATATATATATATATATATATATATGTATTTGTTCTGATATGAATTGTATACTTTATTGTTTACCGTGATATGCATGTTTTCTATTTAAATATTTGATACGAAGATGTTCTTTTGAGGAAATTGAATAAGAAATGAATTGTCAGTTGAGAAAATATTTATTCTTATTTCTTTCAAAGATTTGTTTTTAAAACAAATATTTATTAAGAATATTTATTTTGAGCAACAACTGCATTATACATTTAAATTATAATTCATATTATATATTATTAAAGAACTTACTTTTATTTAAATATCTAAGTATTTTTTTTAATAAAGTCAATAAGTTGTTATCGAACAAACGTACCGTATAATCAGAAACAGTATAATAAAACCTTCATAAATTACTATAAACCTTTAATCCTAGCATATAAATTACATTATTATAAAAGACTTAAATTATGTATTATTGGAAAATATAAATACTTACATTTGAAATAATTTCAAAAAGGAATAACAGGAGTTTATAGATGATTTCTATTAGAAACGCTGCAATTATTATGAAATCATATAATTATATTTTAGTAATTAGACAGTATGCGAATAATTGAAAATTTAAATATTGAAATAAAACCACTATTTAGTTGAAATAGCATTTTTAGAAAAAACTTCTCGAAAATTCAATTAACACTCAATTATAAAAAAATATTAAAATCGAAAAACATTAAGTGTATTTGTAAATAAATTATGTATAGTTCTCATTACTAAGGATATACAGTTATTTCTTTGTGAGTCTTTATTATTAGATTTTTGTTAACAAATAAATTATATAAGCTTTGACTTTTGATTTCTTTGTTTTAAAAGTTGCTTAAAGTTTTGTTATTGTAGAATACAATAAATAGTAATTTCTAAATTTAAAAACTTGTCAATATTCACTGTAGAGCAGCTTGTTATTTATATTTAGACTGTGACAATTTACTATAAAATATAGTTATGCATGCACGGGTGCTTCAACGTAAAGTTTCTGACGCCTCCAGTTAGAGAAAATTTGTTTAATGAATAACATAATTGATTAAAAGCACTTAAACCATTACAATTTGTCTGAACTCTATTGTGATTGCTTTTATGAACTTGAGATATTCAAATTTAATTATTTTTAGAGTATTTATTTTTTATTTCAGAAATTTAAAAACTTAAACGGGTTTTTATTTTTCTTTCTACTATTTCATTAAAAAATATTTTCTTATTTATATTATTCGATAAAAAACTATCTTTTGTTATGATTATTATTTTTATATTGAAGAACGCATTTCAATAAAAATAGTTACAATACAATTTTGATACTGTTTCTAAATTCATTTTCACAAATCAATTTTCCAATCATTCACAAATCACGATTTTTTTAGAAGTTTTCTTTGATCAGAAAAAAAATATTTTTAAGGGGATAAATTAATTTATTCATAGTACCAAAAATATATTTTAACTGAAAACTTTGTAATTAAATGTGTATTTATTTGATAATTGAATTGATTACATAGATATTAAATAAAATTACACAATTTGAATATAATTAAATATGTCGAATCAGATTTTTATGAAAGAAAATGTTTTAAACTTCTTTGACAGTATTCTATCTATAAGATAATATTTTTTACCGAATAAATGAGAAAAATACTCGATTTCTGATCGTTTAAGAATGATATGAATGTTTATTTTGAAAATGAATTGCTAGCTTTGTGATTTTTATATTTATCTTAGTTAACGTAAGTGCTTTTTTTAATTCTAGATGTTGAAAAATGCTCAAGGAATATTTTGCATACCTAATAGTTAATATAATTTAAATAAGAAATAGAATTACAAGCATTTTTTTTCAATCTTATTTCAATATTAGATCTGAACACTTGATTAAACATGTAAACGTTTTTCAATTCTTTTTAATTTAGTATAGTTGAAAAGTAAAAATCACGAATGAAATTATTTTTTTATATAGTATTACCAATAGAGGGATAGAGAAATTGTCAATTTTATTTTTGATAAAAAAATAAGCTATGAAAATTGTCATTAGTTTGGCAGGAAAATAATTACTGTTTTTTTTTCATAAATTTTTACCTTAATTTTTTCAATGAAAGTGTTCATGTTAATATCATTTTAAGGAGCATTTTTCGGTCTACATTTTGGTAACATCGACGTTTGTTTTCTACCAGCATAATATTATGAATAGACGTTTATTACGAATGTTAAAACTACAAATTAAATCGTTTACATAAAAACGTTTTCTTTTGTAAATGAAACTTTTTGCTAAGATATAAAATTCAATTCATATATTTTTAGAAACTGTATTGTGTACATAAATTCCATTCGAGTTCAATGAATTTATTAATTTACAATTATTGGATTCGAAAATTATTCCAGAAAATTTTAATTTTCAAAACGAGAAAAAAAGATGTGATATTTGACACACACACACACTCGTTAACATATCTGCGCGAGCAGTAGAAAATGGATGAGGGTAATTGAAAAAAAAAACACGCAGGATAAAATTCAACAACATACAGAGGCATTAGATGGGTGTACGATTGTATATGTTAAGCTGTATGTAATACATTCTATTAATGATGAAACATATTTTTTGAATATGGACAAAAAATCATTTATGAACATGTTGGATTACAAAATCGAATCAAATAATCATGCTATTGCAGTAGAGCATTTGATATTGAGTGGAGAAACATGTATTGGCGTTTCAACTCATTGATAATTTTGGGTTGGGTGGCTGTATGATTCTCATTCGGGTTATGACAATGTATTTTTGATATGATAGGAATTGAGATCGATTGTTCGGTAAGCATGCACAAAAATATAATTTTTTTCATATAAAAACAAGAATATAAGGCTAGACTTGCATTTATATATATGCCAGTTTGAAAAATCCAAATTGATATTTAATTATATCTACATTTCATAACTCCGAAGTTTATTACTAGTGGTAAATAAGTAGATAACTAAAATATCAAACTCAATAAAAGTTTTAAAGATTGTAGTTTTCAACTAATAAATATTATTGGATCATTATCAAAGGATTATAAATACGAAGTATGGTCTATAAAGAGCAAAAAATAATTAAGTTGCTGAATATATTGTATAAAAAATTTTTAATTAGTTTAAATTACTAAAGTTATTATTAAAACACAACCTTTTATACATATTATTTATAATATATCTACTATATATATATATATATTCCTTGAAAAAAGTATTGTAACATTTTTGATACTATGAAGATGGCATAATATAGTTCTTATACTGACTAAATTCACTTTCATAATAGAAAGCTTTTTAAAAATTAATTTTTTTTCCGATTTGTATACTAAAAAAATTCTTTTGTAGAATATAAAGATAAGATTTACTTTTTCGTTAAAATATTTTTTTTCTTTGAAATTAATTAGCGGATATCTTATTTTTTTTCAATTCGATCGTAATTAATGTATAAATATCAAAAATTGTAGATGTGAAATTTATTTAATATTTATTTTATAAAAAATAAATATTTATATAAAATAGAATTAATGTATATGATTAAGTATTTGTGTTTGCAGTAAAAAGAAATAAATAGTACTATTTATTTTATTCATTACTTTTATGAAATATTTTTTTATTTATCCAATTATGTGCCACTTTTAAGCTCATTTTTAGTATCGATTTGATCTGTTTTGAAGATTATTTGTCATCTATTGACAATAGAGAACGGGCTATAACTACCGTTCATTTTTTCTCTTTTCAAGTTTATAATTGAAATTATATAAAAATGAATTTGGGTCGTCATTTTATAAAAGTTCATTTTATATAAATTCAGTAATAAATTAACTATTACCTACGTTCAGTCATAAAAACAATAACTTTTTTAATCACCGGTCATTTTGACCGTGCACGGTAGGAATAGGTATATAAAAAGTGTCGGTAGGTTTAGTGTTAAGAATAAACGAATTTTAATGAAAATTAAATTTTAATTATGAGTCTTTAAAAATTCGGAATTTTACTAACCACAAAGACAAGACTACTAATTTACTTGCAAAAGTTTGTTTCAGTAACAAATCTTTTAATTATCACACTTTTTTCAATTTGTTTTTTGAAGTTTTCATTGAAAAAGGTATATAATTAATTGCATACCAAGTTTTAGTATTAAAAACAAATAAAAACACATCAAGAATCAGATTTTTATAATTTCAGACTTTAATTTTATAGTATTATTATCGATAGAATGACAGATTCTTTATGTATATAAAAAAAATATTATATATATTAAAAAAAAAATTAAATTGTTTAATTTTCCTAAAATTTTTTTTTTAAAAGTAAATATTTTTTTCCTAATGAAGATTTCAATTAAATATAACAGTATAACTAAAACACACACTATATTATAAATATTTCTTGTTAAATATAGAAATGTTCAGTAGCCAACGTTTTCATAAATTTCATTTTTAATTTAGAATCCGTAACCGTTTTACTTACGAAAGGAAAGATTGTTGTTTTTTGATTAAATTCATTTCAAGTTTGATAATTAAAAAATCATAAAGAGAAAAGCTTACAAAAATGTATCCAGTTGTTAAAAGCATTTCAAAATAATATTCGAATATTGTTAAAATAAAACTCTAATAATAATGACATATAATTTAATCGTATTCAGTTATAAACCATATAATGTACATATTTAACTAGATTATATTTAAAATATAATAATTTTTTAATAATTTTTATATATTTTTATTTAATCATTTATCTATTAATTTACAATAATAAGTTTTGATATGAAAAATATTAAATTTATTGAAGTTTTTCGAATTAATAATTATTATTTAAATATAAATACTATTATAATAGTTTTTTGACTTTGACTTCCATTAGTGTGTTGTCATGATAGTCCTAATGAATCACTCGAGTTCTTACCTGACACCACTAAGGAAGTTTCTAAATAAACTATATATGTTTATCCACAAGTTACTCGAAGGAAAGTTTTAGAGCTGAAACTAGTAGAAACTAAGATTTGAGTGTTTCACCAGACCACAATCATCAGGAAAAAACTATTATTGATAATGTATATATATGAAATAAAAAAGTAGATATATAGTAACATATGTTATATTAAAAATAGTATTTTAACTTTCACAAATGAATTTTTTGTACCTTGCCGCTGTGAAGATGATAGCATCAGCATTGTAATGTATTCAAGTAACAATCAAAAAAAAATATTGAATCTTTCTGATCAGAACATATTTTTGTTGTCTGTGAGGTGAAAAAAGAACTTTGTGAAAGTAAATTTAAGAACTGTATTGCAATAATATTTTCACTAAAAAATGTATATTCGTACATTTTAAATTAAAAATATTCAAAATATCTCAAGCTTTTCGAGTTTAAAAAATATGTGTCAGAATAATTAAATCGTTGTTAATTTTTAATACTATTTTTTGATTAAATTAAAGATATACGAAATAATTTGAAAGATGCATTATCTGCATAGTGATATCACATATATAGGAAGGTAGAATCTCAATAATAAACTTTTACATGTATTTCCTAGTAATTTGTAGTATGCCGAGAAGAAACTTCATTTACACTAACACCGTAGAGAGTTCAAGCAAACTATTATACTTGGTATCTCTGTTTTGAAATGTATTTCATTAAAATTTAACATTTAGTAACGTATATATGATTTTTAATATTCCGAATAAATTTTATTAAATTAAAATCATTTCATAATTAATATTAAAAATTTTCAAGTAGGAAGTTTAATTTGAGATGCCCACATAATAAAAGAGTAATGAATTTTATTAAATAACAAATTGAACTTCCATGTAAATAATTTTGTATTATTAATAATAATGTATATATTCTATTGCCTGCTTTAATGTTTTTCAGATTCTCTCTCTTTCTCTCTCTCTCTCTCTCTATATATATATATATGTATACATTCATCAGATATATATATATATATATATATATATATATATATATATATATATGTTTTTGTATTGTACTATAGTTGATTTTGGTATTTATTTGTGTAAAAAGTTCATTGAATTTTATTCCATACGTATTATTTTTGTACTTTATTTTTATTATTTAATTGTAAAAACATTTATTTTTTTTAAGAATTTTAAAAAAAATGTTTTTATCGTATTTGAGTTTGTGTTTTATATGTAAATTCTACTTCAAAGAGCAGACCTTTTTTTAAAACGTATACAATTTTTCATTAGTTATTTAAGGTAATTATGTAAAATAATACTTTTGACACCAATGATATTCATTTTTACAAATTCACTCTCCATTTTTCACAAACCACACAATTTGTTTTGATTAAAAAATATTGATAATTAATGACAGATTATTTTCATTGTTATTTATTGGATTTTCAATGTCGATATCATTAGTTTCAGAATGTTGAGTTATAGAAATAACTTTAAATTGTAGATATTCGCAAAAATGTAAGAATAATTTTAAGCAATGAAAAAATTAATTTGATATAGAAAATGTATTTTATAAAAAAAGAACAGAGAAAATTATCCAGTAAGTCCCATTACAAAAAAAATATTTTACAAACTTTTAATTTCATATATTAATTATAAACAAATTAGTAAAATTTAAATAATGATATAACAATTTTAAATAAGGTTACGTTTGAAAAATGTGATTCTCTTACTTTGAACATATATTTGACACAGTGTAATTTTTCCATCTGAGCTATCTGGAACAACTGAAGTTGTATCAATGTTGCAGACAAAAATAGTAAAATAAATATGTCCAAAATTTATTATAGAAATGAAAACATCTAAGCAAATCTAAAGTTTAGTGTGAGGATAATGAAGTTGAACAGTTATGGTATTTATGATAAAATACATTATTTTTAAAGTCTGATTTCACTATAATCTCAAATTAAAATTTTAATCAGTTACAAGAAATTAATAGTTTTGCTATACATGTATATATATATAATTTCAAAAATAAAATGCAAATAGATTGAATAATTATTTAGTTTATTTACAAATATTTGAATGAAAATTATCCTCATGTGCAAATTACTGATAAATACATGAATTTTTTCTTTAAAATTCTTATTCAGCTGTGTCTAACTAAATTCCTCTATATAGTAATAAATATTATTGTGCAGAGGTATTTTTTTAATTCAAAATTAAGAAAAAAAGTATTCCCATATTAATAATTTATTTAAAATAGCACTTTAAACCGCAAAAAATATAATTAAGAATTTAAGAGTGTCTGTAGAGACATCTGCCTTGAAGAAATACAGTATTCATTTATAATATATGTGAATATACATATAAAAATACACAAACAATCTAGTTTGGAGCCTGCATATGACATGAAGTCCGGTAGAAACGTGTTCTATGAAAAACAACACTTTTATCTATAGTAAATACCCAGTTTCAATCTGCTATTGAACGGTTTTATTGGAGAAAGCAATCATAGGTGTTTTAAGATGTGAACAGTGCACTATATACTAAAATTTAGTGTCTCTGTTAAATATCGATTCTTTTCTCGAAAGCTTTTTATGATTTCCTGATTTAATTTCGATTGTGTAGATTCTGTTATATTATAAAAGAAGTTTAATTGATTAAAACTATTTACATTTCTATATTATTTAATGATTAAAATATATTATATGTTCTAATGATATCTTAATTTTCACTTTTGGTTTTTTTATAAGTAATTTATTATTACAGATTTAGTTCATTTATGTTATTTTATAATTTTTTTTCTTGTGTTTTGTCGTTCAAAATATATCAAAAAAATATTTTTAGTAACATACATAACTCACACATGCATACATTCACACACGTATATGTATATATATATATATATATATATATATATATATACATATATATATATATATATATATATATATATATATATATATAAAGAAAGATGTCAATAAAAATAAACATTAAAGCAATATTATGTTTAATAAAAAAATATTTATTTTACCTTGAAGTTGAAAGCTACATACATAAAAGTTCGATTAACAGTAGATCAATAAAACATGTAGTGGAAGTACAAAAAATACAAAACATGTAATAACAATTATAAATAGGTTCTGGTATGTGTATATATATATATATATACACATACATGCGTACATACATACATACAGTAACGTACACAGGAATTAAGTAATACTCCATTTACAAGATTCAGTAAAAATAATAAGAACAATAATATTTTAGTGAAATGAATTGACAATTAAATTATAATTCAGATAATGTAAATTATTTTAAAACCTCAACCCAAATTTAAGTATTCATTTTTCCAAAATAAAAAAATATCAGGAACTTAGAACTGAATTCATACAGAATTTTTATGAAATTACGATTCAAGATTTTTTATAATAAATATTGATAAATAATTTTCAAGAAAATAATGATAATAAATCTATAATTGAATAACAATTTTCACACATTATTTTATGTAATATGTTAAATAATTTGTTCATTTTGTTATGAAAATTATTAAACATATTACACAAAATAATATGTGAAAATTATTATTCAATTATAGATTCATTATCATTATTTTTTGCAAATTATTTATTAATATTTATTATAAAAAAATCTTGAATCGTAATTTCATAAAAATTCTGTTCCAAGTCCCTGATATTTTTTATTTTGGATAATGAATATTTGAATTTGGGTTAAAGTATTAAAATAATTTATATTGAAAGAATAGTGATTAAATTTAAATAAATAATTAATAAAACTTAAACGGATTTTTTATCGTATTTATATATAAAAATTATTAAAATTGTATATTTAATTAAAAAATTGTTTTTGATTATGGTCTTTAATGGTATGAAATTAATAAATTTTAACATGTTTCCTATAAATGTGATGTTGAATATTATATATTTTTAACAAGTTACTAATAAAGTGTTTTAAATTAAGCACATTTTTGAAAAGTGAACTATTTGTATCTTCTATTTAAAAAATGTTACTGGTATAAAAACTATTGATTGGTATTAATTTTCAAATATGAAAATATGAATCGAAGATTAATCAATTTTCACATAATAATTAACAGTAACCATCTGTACACAAAACAAACTTTTCTTTTCGCGAGAAAATGTTTGCATGGAGTGAAGTTATTCGTACGCTAGCAAAAAAATATATTAGCCATTAAGTGTGAAATAAGATGCGGGCAAAAAAAGTTATCATAAAATGTTATATAATCTATTTATACCACAGCCAAAAACACTTTGAAATATTCACTCAATTTATTCGAAGCTTAATGGTATTCTTTTATACATTGAATTTTATTAATAAAAATTCTGTTGAAAGTCGTTCCATTTTATTATTGCATGTATGTTTTATAAATCCGAACAATAAATTATATTAAAACAATATCGGTTGTAGTCGTGTCGATAAATGATTTCTGTTATGGTGTGTTGGATTATTTAATATGAATGATTATTTATTTCCATGTTTTTACAGATTTTGATTCGATTTTCAATATAAAAAAAACATTCACATTTAAAAAAATGATTGATTGACAAGAACTAATTTTATAACATGATTAAAACTCATATATAGTTGAAATTAAAATACAGATCAAATTAGTAATACTGAAAAGTAATTGGAAATATTTAATTATTTATTAATTAAGATATAGTTTTCAACTTTTAGTTCATTTAAATAAAGATTTGTTTTTTTAAAATTAATCTTATTTTTTAATAGTTAATCGCGATTTATTTTATTTTTTAGTTATTTTTTATTCTAATATTGATTTTATTAAGATGGCCTATTTATAAAAATATTTCTTTTTAATTGATACAATGAAATTTAATTGATATACTGAACAGTTGATAATATTTGATTAATAAATTTAATTTCAATATAAAATTTGTAATAATAAAAAACTTTCTGTATTATTTTCTTAATAGTTTTCATCCTTTTAAACTATCTGAGTGTTTGTTCCATTACTAGTTTTGGTGCTATCTTCACGTAGATATGTATTTATCATATCTATCTACGTGACGATACTAGTAATGGAGACTTTCAGATGATCCAAAATAATGAAAATCATCAGGACAACGCTTTAAGTGGCTCACAGATATAAAAATATATAATTATAATTTTATATTGTATATCAGTTATGAAAATAATTATCAATTATGGAAAAAGTAATAAATTAAAGGAAAGAATTGAGAGAAATTCTATTTAATTAGTGTCCATTATTAGAATTTCTTATAGGAAATAGTTGTATTTAGGAACTAATGTGTGAAAAAATAAATGAAATTGATTTAGTATACAAGTTAAATTTAATGAAAATGAATTGAAAAATACTTCATTGAATTGGAAATACAAGAAAGAGAAATAAATACTAATATAAAGAATTCTGTAAATATCCAGAATACCAACTTTTATTTTCTTTGAAAAGAAAAAATAAATTCTTTTTTTATTACAAATAAATTTCAATACAAAAAGTAAATAGTGATTTTATTTATTTAAACAAGATTTCATATATATTTATTTAATAAACTATTTAAATGTGAGAATTTCGTTTAAACCAAGCAATATTTTATGAAAACACATACAGAAAACTTGTCTTATAAAATGTAAATAAATACTTGAAAAGCACACAAATTTCTTCAAACCAAAATGAATTATTAACTTTTCACATTCTTCGTTTTTTAAAAAAATAAACTGTCCCTAACTTTTATATATACTCAGTACAGTACACATGAGATAATAGCATTTAATAATACAAACAATTTGAAATTTGTTTGAAGATAATGTGATTTTCTCGACAAGTATTATTCAGAATGCTCAAAAGCAAGTGGTGTGAATGGTAATTTTTCAAATGGTATGCGAACACGCTATATACTGCGTCAGTTATCTCGGCTTTATATGTTTGTATAGAGAACATGAATAATCATGCATATATATATATATATATATATATATATATATATATATATATGTATTAACCAGCACATGAATGAACAATATTCGTTGTATTTCAAAAATTATAACGAGATTTTTTTAAAAATAATATTTTTTATATTATGGAAGATAAAAATTAATTTTTTGTATAAATTACTAATAAAGTACATTTTTCTGAATTAAATAAACATTATTCACATAAAATAATAAACATGATAGACATTTAACTGAAATTTACTATACCTTTTATTTATTAATAAATGAAATATCTTTCTCTACACTTTAGTTATTTATTTTAAGTAAATGTTTAGAATTTTATTCAAGTTTAATATATATATATATATATATATATATATATATATATATGTATGTATGTATATATATATATATATATATGTGGATGGATTAAATTTTACACGAAGTCAGTATACATTTTCGAAACTTATATTTTATGAAACAGCTTGTTCAATACTGTCTCCTTTGTGTATAATCACACGCTGTAGACAACTTGTGTACTACGGTTTGTAAGATATCTTGGGAAATCGGGAGGACTTCACGTTCTATAGTTACTTTCGAAGACTCCAGACGTGCGTGGATTTAAGTTAAAGGAATTGTTTTTAATATCCTTATTTATTTATTTATTTGTATATATATATATATATATATATATATATATATATATATATATATATATATATATATATATATATATATATATATATATATATAAAGAATGAACAAATATATATATATATATATATATAGGTATGTATGTATGTATACCCACAGAGACATGTGTACTGACATTTTAAAAGATACACATACACGTTATTTTGTAGATTAATTTTAATTCCCTGTTGTCAAGTATTTCAATATTAAAAAATACATTGAGTCTTTCATATAATTTATTTTATAATTTCAAGACCTGAAATGATGTTCATGATACAGTTTTTAAGACAAATGTAATTTATTTAATTTTATTAAATGAATAAATGTATATTTTAATTATTTTTTTAATATTATTATTTATTGTAACGATTCTCATAATTTATTGCAACCTTGTAACATTCATAAAGAAATTTTGATTCAAAATCCCTTTTAGCTTCATTAATAAAATTCTAAGATAAAAATTGTACAATAATAAAATATTTGTATCTCATATATTATAAGGCTGATAGGAAAATAATTGCGGTTTTTATTTTATGAATTCTAATTTTATTTTTTTTTCAATGAAAGTGTCATTTCATCGAGTTCAAGTTAATATCATTTTAAAATACATTTTTCAATCTATATTTTGTTAACATCGATTTTGGTTTTATTATTAATTTTGCTTCAAATTAAGTTATTGAATTAAAAATGGAAATGTAGCAAATAAGAGAAAATTTTTTGTACGAGTTGTAAACGGGTGGTAAAGCTAAGAAACTGCTTGTAAACTAAACGATGGTTTTGGTGTGGCTACTGTTTTAGAACGTACGGTGCAATGGAGGTTTCAAAAATTTTTCTCTAGGACAAGAGCCTTCAAGATGAAGAATATAGCTGGTGTTCTTTTTCAACATATAAGTATATTAAGTGAAATAATAAGAATTTTTATTTATACTATTTATTTATAAACAATTTCCAATTTCAAAAACGAATTCCTATTTCAAGCTTCACAAACTTTTCTTATCAAAACGTTTAACAATTTGATGAGCTAATATTTTGACAAGATTTTTCAGAGTAGTGATTCATTTATAAAAATGAATTAACTAAAACACTAAAACTATAATTGTGAATTTTATGTATTGTTTATTGCGTTTGAAGAGAACAAATATCTTTAATAATTTATATTAGGTTTAAAGTTCTTGATTTCATCTTCTCTTAAATTTTACTTGACCGCTTCGTTTTTATGATAAAATAATCAATTAATAAATTTAGTTTTTAATTCAAAAATAATTATAAACATTTACTTTGAAAGAATTTACATTTAATTATTAAAAAATATAAATTAAATTTTTAATAAAAATATTTATAATTATTTTTTTATTGTTTATTTTAGATCAAAATCATAAACTGACAGTTGTGTTGATGCCTTGTCAAATATTTGTTAATTACATGCAATAAAGTACTAAACATCTGCTATGTGTAATATATATATATATATATATATATATATATATATATATATATATATATATATATATATATATAAAAGTTAATTAAACAAACGTGAAATATAAAACCATATGTTCTACAATAAAACCACATTTTTTTTAAAAAAAAAACTAACATGCCGGTCGAAACAGGAAGAAAATTCTTCTGTAATTCATATGAAGTAAAGGCAATTTTATTATTTTATTAAGATGTATATTTGTGAAACATCTCATGTTAAACAAGTGAGGCACATTCCAAAAATTTTTATCGCATACCATAATTCACGTCAGTTAGGTCAGGTATTTCAAACTTGTGGCCTACAAGAAAAGGTTCACCTCGAGGGCTACAATTGATGGCGGTAGGACACAAATATTACACCACAGACGTTCAAGTTGAGTGTTGTGAGGGAAATATTACACGAATTAAATAATAATTTTGTATAATGTAAATTTTCTTACACTTCTTTAATGTATGATCTTCTATTGATAAATAGTATATTTGGTGTATAATTATTAATTTCTATTATAAATTAATAAAAAGCATTATATTAGTGTTAGACATATTATAAATATTCCTATTTTTATAATATTATTTTTTTAAACATATTGTTTAGTTTATATATAAACTATATTAGTTAGTATTTTTTATATGACACTTATATGTAGAATTTTAATGCATTTTTTAAAATACATTTTTAAATCTCTATTGTAAAAGAAATCAAACATTTAATTTTTTCCTAGTATGTTTTATTTATTTTTTAAAATGAACATAATAGTTTATTATTGATAAATAGTAAGTAACTAATTAATTGATTTATGAAACATTATTTTAATATTAATTAAAAATAAATTTATTAATTAATTTCCGATTAATCTTTTTATTTTTCTGCATTTATTTCCATTTTTATTGCCAAATTTCGCGAAAAGAAATTGAAAAACGAATTTTAATGTCCGTAGTCAAATACTTTATATATATATATATATATATATAATCATTTATTAATTAACTAAATGGTAGAAAATTGTCCGGAATCATCTATTAAAATATTATTTAATTATGTAAAATATATACAAATGTAAAAAGTATATTAATCTAATTAGTTAAATTTATTTTACTTAACTTGTCATTAGAGTGTATCTTTGACGATAATCAAAGATCTTTTATGCTCTTAAATGTCATTTAAAGTACACATTACTGCTGCAGTTATTCCTCCTTTTCCCTCTAATGTTTTCCTTTCAGAACGACCCTTTAAACATCGTCGTCAATGCTTTTAGTTTGTATTCATGTTCCTAATTGAAAAATAACTAAATTCTCATCGCTTCTTTTCGTTAGAACCTATCTTTTATTGATTCCTTTGAACATATCTCTTTATTTTGTTATTATTGCTACTTACTCAAATTATGCTTTTTGAACTGCCTTTTTCAGTTGCAAAGACGTTTAAGTTTATATATATATATATATATATATATATAATATTTTTAAATTTGTTTCTAGAGAACTATTTAAATTAATATACTTTTTTGAATCATAATTTCACGATTTTTTTATTAAAATCTTAAACTAATAATTTATTTTTGTATATTTCGATTTAAATAGAATTTTTTATTACATTATTTTCCTGTTTACAGTCACACATGCCCTGAAACACACACACACACATATATATATATATATATATATATACATACAATCTGTTATAGTAAGAATGGTTATAATCAGTTCATGGTTATAGCGACTTAACTTTCATATGAATTTCGGTTAATTTGAATATAAACTAGAGTATAATGAGCTTATTTTACAGATATATCGAAAAAAATTAGTTCTTTTAAGGATTTGAATATTTACCTAATTAGTAGTAAAATCTAATTGTACAAAAATTTAAAGTTAAATGACTTGGATATTCTTAGAAACAAAAATATCAATCTATAAACCTATATATATATATATATATATATGTTGTTTAAATTAAAATCCTATGTTAATTAAAATACAAATTTGTTTGTATGTCAAGTGATGAACATTGAACAATGGTCGTTTTGACCGAGTACGATTACATTAACGAATGTATATATATATATAAGAAAATACAAAATATATAAAAAAATATTCCATAAATTAGTTTGAATTTTATTATTTCATATCAGATTGGAATTTTTATCCACACTATTGAAATTGTTCACACCTTTTTAAAATGAATATAATTGTAGTTATGCATTAAATTCATATTTTATAGTATATTTATATGATAATATTTATTTCAGAGGCTATTTCAGCTTCTAGAAAAAAATATAATCTGTTTGTCTCCAGAAAATATACAATGTGTCTAAATTTCTAAATAAGTTTTGTTTACACTGCATAATACTAATAATCTATCTTCATATGTTAATTAAAAAAAATATTTTCCATTAAACCAAATTTGTTGACGTTACTTAGGTAAATTTTCACGTCATTACATCATTAAATTGCGTAATACAAACCCGTGCGCTATGTAAGGTATGCACATTAAACATACCTGCGCATAACTTACAACGAAATTCTCAATAAATTTCTATCATACAGTTACGAAAGTGGGAATTCGGTGCAGGTGAAAGATTTCCAATCTTGTATGTACATTTACCTGATCAGATAAGTCTTTCGGTTGAATGTTAAAGCTTACAATTTGGCAGGTGTTCAATACGGATGCATATATTCGTGTTAGTCGTATAAATGATACTACTCATACTTGTATATTTCAATGTTAGGAATTTCGCATTGTGGAGTACGGATTTTTTGAAAAAACTAAAAACCATTGTTGAGTATTACAATTGTAATTGAAACGAAAGTGTTATAAATGTGTTTGTGATTTTTTAAAATAGGTTAAAAATTGAAACAAAGTTTTTACACATTCATATATATATATATATATATATATATATGTATATGAGAGAAAGAGAGAGAATAATCGTGTAACATTATATTTTCATTTTTCTGTGTAGTTTTTTATATAATTTCGAAAAAAAATTCTTTGTGCTGAACAATGAATATATATATATATATATACATGTATTATTTTTTTCTAAAGTAAATTTTAATTTAAACGAGATGAATTTTTTATTTGTATGTAGCCAAGAGTTTGATCGTTCTTTCTATTTTTATACATTTTGCTGTTTCACTATACTTTTTCTATTTCAGTATTTATACGTTAACAAGAAATAAAAGAATATATCTTGAACCACTGACAGTTTTTTCGTTCTTTTTAAAGCACTATTTCATTGTAGTAAAAACTTAATCATTATCTTTCATTTTTTACAATGTACTGTATTTTGAAAGCTTTAAAAATATAGTAGATAGACGGTAATAGATTGTTACTAAAGGAGATGAGACAGAAGAGTCAACTTAATTTTCGTGATTGTCTAAGTTAATTTCTGATAAAACAATGTCATACTAATTTAATCTTTCAGAATACTTTGAAATCTTATAGCTCAGTGTTTTATATTTGTTGTAGTAATTCATGATGTATTTTTTAATTTAATTTCTGCAAATATATTATTGAATTAATTTCTCGTATGAAAATTATTTAGTTAGTTTTATATTACTTAAATTTATTACACTATTATTAGATTGAAGTAAAGAAAATATGTAGACAAAGTAACAAACAAATTTTAAAAAATCTTTGCAATAGTTAAAGTATTGAAATTTTAACACTTACGAGTATATTATTGTCTTTAAATTTTTATTTAACGTTTTACATTTTATAGAATTATTTTAATTCAATTATAAATGTACCAAATTAAACTTTAAGCAATTAGACTTTCAACTCAAGAATTAAAATTTAGTAATCAAAATTTACCTTAAGTAGTTGAGAAGTCTACTTGAAAGCTTAAATTTAAGTTTAATTTCAAGAATAATAAATATTTACTTAAATTAACACATTTTAGGTAATAATTGGTACTGAAAATACAGATTCGATTTCAGGCCATATTAAAGAACATAAAATCAACTAGTAATATCTGATATATCAAATAATTGTTTGACTGTAAATGCCGATATTAAAAATATAAATATATTAAACTAGGTAAGCTCTTACATTTTGAAGAAATCACATTCATGTAAAATGTAGCAAAATAGCTTTTATAAAATTATTCGTTTGATAATAAATATAAAATATATTTAGTTTGCTTTAAAGCAAGGTAATTCTCATTTTTATAATATTTATGTGGGTTTTTTATCTTCTTTATTCTCATTTATATATATATATATATATATATATATATATATATATATATATAAATAAATTTGAATATAAGTACACGTATATAAAAGAAACCTACAAGGAATTGTTTAGTAAGACGTAGGAGAAGAAATCAATTGAATGTGGGAATATATTTTACTTGGCTTATGTTATTTCTCATTGAGGAAAATATGTATCTCGAAATTCACTCACCTTAAATATAATATCATGAAACTGTTTTAATATTCTATGTATATATATATGTATGTATATATATATATATATATATATATATATATATATATAATGTATATGTTAGAGTGTGAACTAGTCAAATATTTGTGTAAATGCTAAGTAAAAACAGATATAATTTAGCATTCTAAGAGTACTGTAAATATATGACTTCTAAATATGAGTTTATTTTTTTATTATATATATATATATATATATATATATATATATATATATATATAAATCGTTGGATTTAAATACACTTATTAAAAATTATATGTTAAAACAAAAATGAGAGAGCAAATTTCGTTTTATTTAGAGTATTAAATTACTTTATCACTTTTTGTTTTAGTTTATATAAATAAATCGTTAATAATTATAAATTTCAAGAAAAACAATAAGTAAATGAATGTGTGTATATATATATATATATATATATGAATGTATATGTAGGTATATATATATATATATATATATATATATCTATTTATTTATGATTATATATGTAAATGTAGAAACGATATGCTTTTACGAAATTATTTCTCTAAATGTAGGATAAAGAAAAGTAATTATTATATATTTTGAAATTATATATTATATAAGAAATAATTATAAACAGTAATATAAGATAATAAATATTGGAGAGCGCGTGAATCATTTATAAAATATTAGTTAATAAAACAAAATAGATTAAATTGTCACTTAGAGTAGACGAAGAACGCGAAATTCAGATAAAATCACGAAAAGTAAAAGTAAAGAAAATTGACTATTTCCGTGATTTATTGTCGCAGGAGATTTTCTTCCAAAAAATGTTAATCCTTAAATGAAAACTAGTATCATGAAATATATATCTTTTCAAATAATTTATCGTTTTCTTTTTACTAAACGAATAAATCAGTCGAATAATATTAGCTTTTGCATTAAGTATTTCATGCGTTATATAAACACATTTATCCTATATCTATATATATATATATGATTTAGTAAAACATGTAATAAACTTCTAAAACTTAATAATAGTTACTTATTTCAAGCTGATATGGGTGTCGTCAACTTTTCTTTCTAATCTACACGAAATAAAATAATAAATAAATTCGCTGAATAAATAATGTATGTATTTATAGTTGAGAAAACTTTGTCACATTTTTTTCATACTTTATGTAAGAATAAAAGTTTGATAATAAATTATTAAATAAACTTCTTGAAACAACTAGTCATGAATGAAAATAGTGTAAGATGGACGATTTTCAGTTTATATATCAAAAATGATAAAATTTAGATATCTTTATACGAATATTATATTATATTTTACAGTTAGTGTAAATATTTATCTCAGTACCTATATTGAAATAAGATTTTTGATTAAAGTTTTTAAAAACTAAGAGGAAAATATTTATTTATTCAAGTTAAATATTATTAGAAATTTGATATTGTTGGAAGTTATTTTTTTTAAAATTTCTTCTATAAGATTTTTAATATCAAAAATCAAACTTTAATACTTATCCTTATATCACATGTACCTTATATCATACTAATTCTTAAAAAACATAAGAACTCAGCCTATTCAATGTTTATTTCTAAATATATACAATGTCGATTAAACTTATCTATACCAAAATATATGAAATTTTAATAAGGCAAAAATCATTTTGTATATATTTACATAAAATCTACATCTGTTTTACATTGAAAATATTTTTGTATTATTCTAAACATTTCTGTACTAAGATAATAATTTGATTCATTTTAACTGGCTGGAACTTAAATCTTAAAAAGAATTTCTTTCACGAATGACTTCTTTTTCAACCAACAAATTACAATTTTTTTTATTGCAATCGTTCAATTTTCTTATTCCAGATATAGTGTTCTAAAAATATTTTTTTTATTATATATTGCTAAATGTAAAAAAATTAAATGGAATTATTGTTTTTTTAATGTTATAAATTGATTGAATTTCAATGTTTATAGGATAGAATTTTAATAACAAAATTCTGTAATCTTTATTGAAAATTTTTTATAAGATTTTTAAAATTGAAAATAAAACAAATATGAATCTTTATTTATTATTAAATTGCATAAAAATGAAATCTTCTAATTTTTTAATTCAAAATATCTAGGACATGTAAATCTATTAAGAAGATAATTTTATTAATTTTGCATACACTTTAATGAACTGACGGAGTTTTATATGTTACTTCGTTATATAAGTTCTTCCTCTATTCAGTTTTATTAAATGTACAAATTAACTTAATGACTTTTTCATAGAAAATGTATGTTTACAGAAAAATAGAATAACATGTTACATTTACATTTACAAATGTTACATTTCAATCTTCAAAATATCCCCAATTATTTTGTTAACTTTGCTTCATTTGTCGGGTAACTGACGAATCACTTAATAAAAAATTGCAGATTCGAGTTGATGAAGTATTAATGCATTTTACTACCTCTTTCACTGTTTTAGTACGTTTTGCATGTTTTATGCATCACTACATCTTTACTCAAAGCTGAACAAAAAAAATAGATTTTTTTCATGATCACAAATTAATTTTCCAGTGAGAATATCTAATTTCTAAAATTATATTTTGAAAAACCGTTACAGGATTATCTTTTCACAAATAAATAATTAATTAAAACCAGAACAGAAAAATTATTAAATAACATATAATAAAAATTATACATTAATACAACAAAATACATACACATATCGACATTTAATTAATATAAATGAAAAGAATTCTTCAATAAATTATTATTTTTTATGATATTATTTGACTGAAAATATTTTATGGCATACGAATTGTTTCAAGGTTTTATATCCCTTCAGTTCTAATAAAGAAAGAAATCAATGGCGAAAAGGCAAATATCCGAGGTAGAAAATACGGGCACATATCGATAGCTTCGAGCTGTTAAATGTAAGTGACGCTATTGGAAAAGAAAATAAACGCACCACCACCAGTGGTCCGTGTTACGAATCATCAAAATATAACTGTAGAAATTCGATTTAAAAAAAGTCTGTGTACGTATTCGAGCAGGTTTGTTCACATTTATATATATATATATATATATATATATATATATATAAAGTGTATATAAAGTGTATATAAACAACAAATTCTACATATATATTATTTTCTGCTAACGAGCAGACTTTTGTCAAAATACACAAATTGATAAATTTCTACGCTAATTTATTTTAACGCAACATAAATTGACTGATCACATTTCACTGCTAAATTTAGCGTGAAATTGTATTTGAAATAAAAATTCTATTTAATACGCCATGAAAGATTTATATAAAAGCTTCTGTATTCACGTTGTATCATGAATTTGTATTTTGATTCAACAACTTTATTTTCAGATAATTTATTAAATTATATGAATTATGTTATGTATTAAAATGTGTACGTTTTTATAAATTAATTTAAAGTAATTTTTATAAACTTCTTTATTATTATAAGTTTTTTTCTCAAGTGATTATATTAAAATATTTAATAACATTCATTACAGTATTAATATATTTCTGTCATAAGAGAATAATTAATTAGTTTAAAAATTTATTACATTAAATAAGAGAGAAAATCATTTTCAAAATTGACTTGCATTGAAAAAATACTTTTAAGTGTTTTTTCTAATAGAAATTACATGCGAATAGAGAATATCTTTTTTAATAAAAAAATGTATTTGCATGTTAGTTCACAATGCATTTTATTATTCATGATGATATGGATCCTATAGTTATGTTTTTTTGAAACGATAACAAACAGTGTGTCTATATATATATATATACTAACAACTATATTCCTTATACGATCTTAAATCAAAATTGTGAAATTAACATTAAAAAAATTATAAATCATTAAAAGAATATATATCAGGTTAGCAGGAAAATAATTGAGATTTTTTCTGAATTCTAACCTTAATTTTTTCAATAAAAGTGTTATTTCATCATTTATATATATATATATATATATATATATATATATATATATATATATATATATATATATATGCTTGCATACAAACATTATCATTATTTTCAATTTGTATTGATAAATTGCTTCTGAGATAAGATTTCATGTTCTATACTTGTGAGCTTTGGTATTTTTCAAGATAAATATATTTATTTTTATTTTTGAAGACGTTTCGCTTTTGAAAACATTTTATAATCATACATTGTATGTTATAGATTAATAAAAATGTTTTTAATTATTAAATCTTCTTCAAGTCTTTTTAAAAATATTTATAAACATTTGAAAATTGTTAAATGTGTATGAAGACGATTAATATTAGGTTGGTAGAAAAATAGTTGCAGTTTATGATCTTTAAATTCATATACATTTTTCTCTTTTTTGATTTTCCTAGCTGCTTTCAGTGGTCCAGAACCGTTGAATAGCAACTCCTCACTTTTGTGCAAGTTCTCGAATTATTGTGCGTGGTTTTGATTTAACTAATGCTTTTAGTTGGTCAATATAAACTGAAGGACGCCCATGACCTTCTCCATCTTCAAGGCTCTCATCCCCAACACGAAATTTTTGGTACCACTAATGTACCGTACGTTCCAAAACAGTAGTAGTAGCAAAAGTATTGTTTAGTTTTCGAGCAGCTTCTCTGCTTTACCACCCGTTTTGAATTCTTACAAAAATTTTTCTTTTATTTGCTTCTTTTCCATCTTTAATTAAATAGCTCAATTTGAAGCAAAATTAATAACAAAACCAAAATCGGTGTTACCAAAATATACATTGAAAAATGTATTTTAAAATGATATTAACATGAACACGATGAAATGACACTTTCATTGAAAAAAAATTCCAATTCGTAATATTTTCCTGCTGATCTAAAATAAATTGTTCTAATGATTTTTAATTTTTTTATGTCAATATCACAATTTTGATTTAAGATCGTATAAATAATATGTTTGTTACTAAATAATTAAATATTGTTTTTCTCGTATGATTTTTTCATCACATCTGTTTTATCTTGTACGCTGAATTTAAGTTTCGCATCGAATCTACATTTTCTTCCTCACCGTGCGTTTTCATCTCGATTATGCGCTGTTCTCTTGAATCTACACTGTCGTTTCGAATATTTAACGTAATTGTGAGCAACTGACTGACCTAGTTTTATCAAATTTTGCATACTTACATACAGTATAAGTCTTAATGATCGCGTTAAAATTCTTTGAAATATTTACCTACTTAATTTGGAGATTGCTTATTTGATTTCGACATTTGTTTTGTATTTCTTTTATTATTTTATATCGTTAAGACATTTATAGTAAAAGTCAATGTTGAAAGTACAATATTTAATACTTAATTATTTTATATTCAGGAATCTTAATTTCGAGCCAATATTTTTTCATAGAAAAGCACAGTGTTGTTAAAAAATTAGTTAAATATTTTATAAATAAATTTATAAATTCTTATTTTATATATATATATATATATATATATACATACATACATATGGTATGTATGTATATATAAATGAAACAGAGTTGACAAGACACTCGTTTGGTGTTGTGAGGGTGAAAGTTACGACAGTAGGCGATCATGTTGAATGAGGCTTTCAGGAGTTTCCTTATTTGTTTTACCAAATGGATTTAAACTAGCGTATATACGTGATCACGTACGTAAATTGGCTGTTAGCGTCTGCACACAAAATTGTATTTTCACAATCCATTTGAAACAGTTTTGTCTCCACGCATGTTTAAAATATAGTTAGACAGTGAAGAAAAGAAAGCACGAGCAAGAGTTTGTTTTATCATAATAATAAAATGTTAAACAGAACATTATCTAGTTATCTAACTAATATGAAGAAATCTAAAATTGTATTTCTTTTTATTTAATTCAGTTTTCTCATACCTTTGATTTGTATTCGGTTAGCTATAAAAAACGAAAGGTTTGAACATATTCAACACAAATATATGTATTTTTATTTCGTAAGAACTAGAACACTGTAACTAAATGATTTTTCGTCAATAATTCTCTTACTGCATCCCAAACCATATATATTTTTAAAATACAGAAAAATCTCTTTTTTTGCATTTTTACGCTCTGAAGATAATGGTATCATCAGCAAATTATGCATAAATAAAAATTAAAAATAATAAATATTCAATTATTGAACACCTTTAATATTTTTTTTTGGTTTTCGAGAGAGGGAAAAATTCATCTAAGAAACTTTTCTTTTTGATTTTGTAATTTTTTCCCATAAAGAAAAAAAGAAGTAATTCTTTGATTAGATTCCTTTAATGTGGACTACTATTCAAAAGATTTAAATTAAGAAAAAAAAGTTGCAAGTTTCTTTTTTTCTAATATTTTTCATCCGAGTGCTTCAATTTTTTCACTTTGAATATCCAACCTGAAATATCTATTTAAAAAGAAATAAATAGCACTCCTTTGCATTCATTTAACATCTCGTTTCATAGTATATATACATATATTAAATTCACTACCACAATATTGAAATAACGGTATTACTAAATATAAGTTAAAAATTGAAATTGTTTAATTTACATTTTCTATTTATACTTTTGACTATGAAAAATGTATCGAGTTGAAAAACTTATAGATCAAGGTAATTTTTCATTTTAAAATTGAAATTTTATTATGATACCTACGAAACTAAGTATAGAATAATATAATGTTAACTGAACTTTTGAAAAAAAAAGAAATATTTTTCAATAATTTTGTTTTATTTAATATGAAAAATATATTTATAAAAAAAAAATATAACTTAGATATAAATGAATATTTCCATTTATATTCTAATTTATAAATTTATTTCTCAATAACCATATAAAAGTAATCAAATAATTTCAAATGAGATTAACATATAGTATCTATACATTTTTGGTAATACTTTTAGATTATTTTTTACTGAAATCCTCTCCTTGGCGTTGAATTTACATACACCACGGCTCAACATATTTCCACAGTAATCGTAAATCATAATATAATATATTTATATAAAATGTAAAACGTATGCAATCAACAAAACCGTAAAGAATATCATATTTCATTTTTTTAAACCACGCGATAGTAGCGCAATGAATTACTAAATGCAAATACTTAATGAATAACAAATAGTTACACAGTACATATCACGCATAGATAACTGTTTTACATTTTCATGTACACGTATCAATATGTAAATGTAATACATGATCGACGAGTATATTATTTATATATATGTGCGTATATATATATATATATATATATATATATATATATATATATATATATATATATATATTATACGTAATCAGACCAAGTAGCAGTTTTTACAGAATTACATTTATTCATACTATGAATAAAAACATTTTCATGTAAAATTGTATTGTACATTATGTTACATAAAATACACCTTTTGTAAAAAATATACGGACTGTTAATATAATTTTTAACATAAGTCCATTTCAAAAAACCGAGCTTTTGGTCTTTTAGTTATCTGCAATTAATAGTTTTTCGAACTAAGACTTATATTTATAAAAAATTGGGCATATTTCTTAAATGTTGAAATAAATTTTAGTTTTATAAAAGCATTATTGTTTGAATCCTAAATAACAGAAAAAACTATTGAAATTTTTGAAATTGTCAATTGTTAAAAAAAAATCTGAGTTCATTTTACATTTTGTAACACTGAAAAAGCAATGAAAGTGGTTGGGAAGTTGAGGTGTTAATATCAGTATTTCAATTTTAGTTATAAAATTATTTAATTTTTATTTATTATCAAAATCTAGTTAGTATAGAGACTAATAAAATCTAAATGAGAATTTAGAAAATAAAACTTCTATTTGAAAAAAACAGGCCCTTAAGAATAGATTAATGAAGGGAATTCAATTAATTCGAGAAGAAATAGTCTGTTTCTTATTAAAAATTTTACCTTTTGATTTTAAATGTTCATAACAAATTTATTTACCTTTATTATTATTTTTTTTTATGGTATTCATTTTATGTATTAATATCTGTTAGCTTTATAGTAATTAGTTTTTTAGCCTTTAATAAATTTTCATATCATGATTTTTTTATGTTAGAAATATGATTTCGATTTTGTGGAATCAAAACTTTTTGAAACTAATTTATTATTTTAAATGAAATAATTACTGAATTTAAAATTTCATTACATTGTTAATAATTTTAGAAAATTATTTGAGATTTTTTTAAAAGCCAATTTTTCATAAATAATATTTTCGAAAGTATTAAATTTTTATAAAATATTCTTTGAATTTATTTGAGTGCAATTCTTTCGGGTCAGTTTTTTTCTAATCTGTTCAAGTCTGTTCAGGTTTGTTAAGGTCTGTTCAAGTCTGGTTAAGCCTGTTCATGTTTGTTTAGTTATGTTTACGTCTGTTCAGGTGTGTTCAGATGTGGTCAGGTTTTAGGGATGTCTTTTTAGGTTTGGACTAGTCTGGTTAGATCTATTTGCTGAAGTGTCTGGTTAGGTCTGATCAGATTAAATTTAATCAATTCAAAGCAAGTTTAAAAAATGATTTCAAAGAATTTATTTTCTAATAATTACAATTTTGTAGCATTGTATCTTGGAAGACATGTATTTTTGTATAATATATATTCAAGAATTGTGTTTTAGAAGGTTATTTTGTGAATAATTTATAGCAAGTTTTATAGAATCAATTAAACAATCGTATAGTCGAAATAAGTTTGTTTCTACTTCGTTAACAAACAAAGATACAAATAAATTTAACTATAAAGCATATCAAAACTTATACTCGTATACATACACACACACTCATATATATATATATATGTATATATATGTATATATATATATATATATATATACAAACTATTTGACAAAGTTGAATGAAACAATATAAAGCTGTTAATCAGTTGGTATTGTTTCAAAACCACTTCTGCACGCTATAATGCACGATCACATTCTATTATTATTGTTTTGAAATAGAGCTGTATAAATTGTAAGTATGTCTAAACTATATAAATGCATGCATTTAATGTACAAAACGTTCTACATATAGATAATTAGAAAGGAAATTTAGTGCAGTGCTTTCTGTAATAATATTAATTTACATTGAATAATTTGGATACATTCATTTTTTTATTTATAGATAGTTTTCAATTCAAACGTGTATTTAATATCAATTAAATATTTTTAAAATCAATAATTGAATTGCATTCATTGACTTAATACTTTGAACACTGCAAAATATTTTTCAGTAATAATTATTAATATTGACATGAGCCATACTTATATTTTTTGTGTTGAATGAAATAGTAAGATTCACTTGTGTAAATGAATTTAGCCACTGTGATAAAATTATAATTATACTAATTCTATAAAAATATACCATAGACTAAATTTATTTATTAAAGACAAAAAATGATTTATGAAAAACAGTTTTATATTTTGTAATTTTCATTTAAAATCTTTTAAAATTAATACAAGTAAATTAATATAATAATATGCATTTTTAATTAAATTTTTAATATAATAAATATAAGGATTATTTGAAATGAATAATAACCATTCAGTAGATTTTTTTTTTGTAAAATTCTATCAAATTTTATAAACCAGATGCTTCAAGAACATATTTTCGCAATAAATTTCGTTAAATTATATTTTTCCCTCCATCCGGAATCCTGTATTGAATTTTGTATGTATTCGAGACGAACAAAAAACGTGTCGTTTATAAAATAGGCACTTTTGTGCATATATGACAGAGGCGTATAATGTAGAACATTTTGAAATATCTTGAATTATTATCATTTTTCTGAAATAGGAAATATTAGTAAACGAACTATTTTGCTGAAAAGTTATTAATTAGTAAATAATATCTTTGTTGATAGAATCAACAAAGATAGTATTTCTCAAAGCTCATACAGAGTATAGGCTTTCAGACACCAATGTTAAATGTTTTGATGGTCGAGAAACTATTCATTGTTGCAAATCTTGCAAAATGTGTCTATTTTGATTACACACAGTGGAGTATTGTGAATATACCACGACCGTTCTGTATTATATGGCTAGAAAGGCCAGTCTAGTACCCGTGTATGTCAAAATATAACAAATTAAGCTAAACAAGAGTAAGTGTTATCTGTACAAAGTTTATGTTCTGTTCAACACGTTGAACTTGTGACTCTCGAAGGTTCGACCCTTGTCGAGCGTTGACCTCGAAATATTTGAACCATATAAAATCATTGACCGAACTGATCGGTATACTATTAAAGTTTAACTTACATTTCTGGTTCAGATAGTAAGAAAAAAAACATAGATTTTCGTAAAGAGTAAATGAATGTTACATACAAATAAACATATATTATTTATTTTCTATTCGTATAATAAAAATTATTAATATAATTTTTAGTGTTGGTTAATAACTTTTCTATAAAAAATATCCATTAATTTTTTTAAGTAAAATGTCTGATAGTTTTTCAAAAACAATAATAATAATATTTATTTTGAATTTTAAAAGTTCTTGATATCTAATTTACGAAAAATGATACTATTTTTACTAGTCAATTATTAATTCAACTCAAAAAAAATTGATCTAGAATTTTTAACAATTGATTTATTGTTGTTCTTGCACACTTAGAAGGCGGTAACATTATTCTGAAAGTTCTAAGGCAGAGAAGAATCTTTTTAAGTTACAGATTTTTTTTATAATTTAGAGCTCTGAGAATGATGAAATTAGCATCGAAATACACATAAGCAACAATCAAAAACATCAATAATTAATTATTGAATATTTTTTTTATCAAGAAAAAAAAGGTGCTTTGAAGTCAGAGTGAAAATTTGATTTATGAAAGTTAATTTTTAGTGTCAAATATTACAATGTGTAATATTTCAAAAAAGTATGTCAGTATATTTCAAAATTTTTATAAATTATTTTTTCTGTACCTTATTGCTTTGAAGATGATGGCTTTGTCGTTGAAGTAACAATCAAAATTGATTAATAAACATTAATTAGGAAAAATCTGTGGTTTTAGATGCGAAAGAAAAATTCACTTACGGAAATGAATAAATACAATAGTCATAATGATAGAATTGTGAATTTTTAGATTTTTAATTTAGTCGTTAATGACATACTATTATCTTATTTTTAATTTGTAAATTATTTTTTTATTATCTGGACCATCGTTACGAGAGAAAGGCTATTGCCGAGTCTTTTGACTTCGGTCTTTTTATCGAAAAAGATTTCTTCAAACTACAAGCCTTTAGTAACTAATTATTTTAAAAAAATATACTTCAAAAGATACAATATTGTCATTTACATATATAATAAAAAAAGTACATAAACAAAAAAATTAAATACCGTGTATTTTTTTGATAATAAGTTCAATTATAATCTTTAATAATCCATTAATGGAACATTTATGACAAATAATTATTGTTTGTCTTCCTTAAGGTATTTTTTTATCTATTATATATATATATATATATATATATATATATATATTTCTATTTAAATAAATAAGTTAGAATTTTACTTTTATTTAGTACAGCAGATTTCGAAAAGAGAATCTTGAAAACTAAACGCAGCTCAGACCTATTTCATCTTTTGAAAAACATGTATATGAATCAATATTTTTAGTTTCTTTTATGAAATCTTAAATCTTTTTCGGTTATAGAAAAATGAAATAAATTAATAAAAAATCAATATTGGTAATTATAAAGTTGAAGGTGTTTTCATTCAAGGAATAAAAATTGCTACGCCTAAATTTGTATGAATAAAACTGCAGATTATCATATAATATTAAAATATTTTTAAATTATTTTCATTTCGTGTCTCCCAGTGTTTGTTTTGTTAAGTTTTACTATTTTATATAAAAACCATGTTTTTATAATAAAAAGTAACAAGTTTGAAAAACATAACATATTAAATGAAACGTTTTGGAAGTAAAAACTTTTTAATGGAAAAAAAATTACTGTTGTAATAGATTCTAATTATGAAATATTTCTAAAATTAAAGTACTGAAACCTGAATTAATAGTAAAACCTGCACATAATAACATTATAGGATGTTTAAATGGATTTCTAAATCATTTAAATTATTATGAAAAGTTAAATATTTACTATTAAAAATTAAATCTATATTCTAATAATTAATTAATCCGTTGACTATTTATATGTAAAATAGTAAAAAATAAATTAGTTCTAAAGAAAAAAAAATAGTTTGATATAAAGATATTTTTTAATTAAATTTTATATCGTTTTCGAACAATGATTGTAAGTGGATAGTAAAAGGTAGAAAAGTATATGAGAGAGATTTTTTTTGAGTATTGATCCATTCTACGAGTCAAAAAAGCTATAGACGTTCAAAGCTTGTAAGACATAACAAAGGACTGGATAAGATTTCAAGACCATGGTATTGTGACGACGTAAGATTCATTGTATGTAACAGTATGGTATCTTTAAATGGTTTTTGTGTGTAAACATTTTGAGGTAAAGGGAATTCCAGAGATTTTTTATTTTATTCTTATGAATGGACATGCTTTGACTGAAGAACTTGATCTCGATTTTTTTAATTGTTTAGCAGAGTTTATGTAATCAAGATTTTGTATATATTTTCACACAGGATACTTTTTTTATTTATATATTCTTTATAGAAGCACTTACCAGCTTCATTTTAAAAAAAATACTGTTTTCAATTTTTACATATTTACTAAGGGGCTCTTCCCTCTGCTCGCTGCGTTCATTAATCCCCGAAAAGCGTCGCCCCGCTCTCGTTGATGCTCTCTCCGCTCTAACAAATACCATAAATTAACAAATTATAGAAACAAATTATTTGCATAAAGTTTGTATTGAAAAAGTTTATAAAAATTAACATTACCAAATACAATGTTAAAATGTGTAATAATTTTTTTACTCTAAAGCTTCAGTGAATACAATATTTTGAATAAATTTCTTACAAGCTTTAAACTGAAATCCTATAACCTTTTTTCATTGTACATCGTGAAGCAGAACACTGATCACTGGTCATGTGAGTGATATCAACCAATCAGTACAGAGAACTTGAGACCGATGTAACCAATCAGATAATGAATAAAACGCACGCATAGCGACAGGACCATTTTTTACTTATATATATATATATATGCTGAATCCAGATTTATACATTATATTTGATTTTGGATGATATTATTTGTTTATTGTTTTGAGTTAAAACTCTTATTGTAAAACAAGATGGAGTAAAAATGCAATTAAAATAGAATACAGTGGCGCTTATTACACTTCTGCGCACTCTTAGTACATTTTAATGTTATTTCAGAGATGGAAACGTTCCAATAATACATGTAAATACTTGATTATTATAATTAAAATTATTTGTAAAAAATATAAATTATATTTTACGACTAACTTTCTTTGAAACTAAAAATTAATCGTGATTTTAAACGAGCTAACTTCAAATAAAACTTTTATATGAAATATTTTAATTAAATATGTAAGTTCGTAGAAAGCATTTTAATTTTTTTATGTATGGTTGAAAGAAAAGAGGTCACTTTTACATTTGGATTATGTAGAAATAAAGTTTGCATCTATTTATATAATTAAGTTACTTAAAAGTACTTTAATCGAAAAAATTCAATAAAAGATTCGTTCCATTTTCTTCTATTGATATAAATGATCGCAAATTGAAATTAAAACCAAGGATAAAAAAATGGTTTCGATAAGAATTTATATTCAACGAACGTTTTACAGCTTAGACTAAATTACAATCTTGCAACTTAATACTACTGCTTTCTTGTATAAAAGCTTTCAATAATAGATTGAAATGGGAAATGTGTGATAGTTGAAAGCGCTGTTCCTAAACAGAACCTCTGTCACTAGTTTTTCTGTCCTAAGCAGGGTATTATTGTTATTAAAAGAGAAGACCCATCTGTTATCTTGTCACAAATCATTTACTAAGTTAAATAATGAGAAAGAGAATTGATTCTTTTTTGTCGTTATTTACATCAAATAAAAGTCAGTAATTGTCTTTTTCATATTGCTTTTAATTAAAACTTGATTACAACTCGTTTGAAATTATTAATATTTACTTAATATAAATATATTCTGAAGAAAGTAGTTAAAAATCAAATTCACTATTGTATTAATTTTTTTTAGTTACAAGTATTATTCTTGAACACTGAAACATTTGCAAGGAAATTAGAGAGGTAAAATTATCATTCGAGACATATATTATATAATTGCATTCGTTGCATTCAGTTAATTACAGTCACTTTATAAGTGACAGTTCATACTTGGAAGTATCGACTAAGGTTAATTAGGTCAAAAAATATATAATTTATTAAGTCTCACTTCGAATACTTAATATATTAGAACTGAACTATTTAAACTCATAATTTAATTAGAATTTTCATTAAAATCATACGATTTATTTTATATCAACACTATTCGATTTATTTTTCAGCTTGTAACGTCTATTTGAAAACAAAATAATGAAATCGTACCAAATTCTGGTTAGAAGTGTAAAAGTGTAATTAAGTATATTGAAATATAGTTTTTTTAAAAACACAAATTACTTGAAATTCGTTTTATTTGTGCATAATTAAATTTTATAACTAATTAAAGATAAATTATAATTGATATTAAATTATCAATTAATACAATTTATTAATTATCGATTCATTTCTTAACTTTGTCTTAGAGTAAAGTTTAACTATATCTTATATTTAATGTGTGAATTTTATTGAAAATTGTATAGTGTCTGTTGGGTACACATTCAGTTTAACATTTTTTAATAGAAAAATATTAAATATGATCCTAGTTTATGCAATAATGTAAAAAAAAGACAAGAAATCCGCCAGTAAACTTGCAATAATAAAACCTAATCAATGAAATTAATTATAAAATATATATGAAGTCCGTTTACAGAATACCAAAAGGTCTCGTAGATGAAGTTCGAGTTTATTTTTCCGCTACGGAAGATCCGTTTTATAAAATTGTGTAAATAAAAGTGTGAATCAAATGCTTACGAAGCTATTTTCGTCCCTTTTCACGTGCCATTAACAAAAAGATAGTCACAACAACACCCTCATTTTCTTTCAAAGACACACATTGCATATTAAATGTAGTCTTTTCAAGTTTCATTAGTTAGTCCGTAAATTGTATCGCTTTATATTTTTGTCGCATGTTTTGCCATTCCATCGCTATTTGTTTCATATTCTCTTGTTCTTTAATGTTCGTTCTATTAATGTTTATTACATTTTATTATTAAGATGATTTCTATGTAATCAACAATATATATATATATATATATACTTGAAACGAATGGCAATGTAAGACATTTAGTATAACCTGAGAACAAAGAGGTTTAATTGCTTAACATTTGAAAACTCTACAAAATATTTTATATATTAATATTCTTTTATATATGAAGAAATTTTAATAAAATTCTGTATATTTTGTTAATTTTCTATTGTTCAGATAATAATTTGTTTTCTTATTGTTTTCGGAGTGTACAAAATATATTGTAATTTCTTTTCTTTCTACAAAAACGTATAACAGTAAATAATCTCCTATAAATAAGAAAACTGACAGGAAATCTTAGAAAGAAGAATAATTATATTTCAATTTATTATTAAATGTATTCATTGAAGAAAATGAATAAAGTAGGATGAAAAGACTCTTAATATGAGAATTTATTGATTTTATTTAATAAGAATTTTTCTCTATTATAATTTTACCAGCGTGGTACAATTTCTTATGGTTTGTAGAGTAGTGAAAATTTATTCATGAAAGAAAATTATTTTTTACATCATACATTTTATAATTTTTAATCAATTTTGAAGTTATTTTTTCAGTAATTGAAGAATCCTTAAATTGTCTTCAAACCAAATTTATTATTTGTTAATAGAAATAACGCAATATTCAAACAACGCGGTTTCCATATAACATCGAGCAAAATTAGCGACAACCCTCCTATAACGCGTTACTATTATAACACTGTTTCTATATAATACAACTTAATTAGCTTAAGCAGTCTCCTTATAGCATGAATTTTTCTATTATTGACAATAATGATGAAGGTTAATAAAGTGTTTGATTCAAGCTTTAAGTTCCTTGCTTTTGTTGGAAAATAGTTTTTTAGTTTATATTTCATTTCGTTTTTTTTTTTAATTTTCTTATATGAACTCTTAAATTCAATAAAAATAATTTGAAATATGTAAACATATATTTATTGTCTTTTGTATCTATCAACTTTTTTTTCATAACGGTATTCATCATAACATGGTGCTCTATGAATGCAGTTTTCATATAAAGTAGAACGAATAAACCTGATTTATGTGTATTTACTTCCGAGTTTTACTTAACGCGGTTTCCATATAACGCGATTCGAATTAATCCTTATAGGTCGGGTGATTGTATTCGATTTGAGAAATTTTATGAAAAAATTAATTCAGTACGGAATTTTTAACTCAGTGATTACGAATAACTTAAATTAATAAATGTATTTGTAACTTTGTATTTTATGTATAGCAAAGTTTTTTGTATAATTTAATTAATTTATATATATATATATATATATATATATATATATATATATATGTGTATATATATATAGAGAGAGAGAGGGTGTGGAAGTGTGAGAAAGAAAGTGAGAAATTGATTTATCCGTTATAAAAAAGTAAATAAATGATAAATTAGTATTGTTTGTTAATTGTAAAGCTTTTAAGATGTCAGTAGTTATTTTTAAATATCAAATAATCAATTTCGAATCGGTTTTAATCGTTTCTGTTTTAAAATGCCATTCTAAGGTTTTAGTGTTTTATTATTTGAATTATCTATTTATCAATCATATATATATATATATATATATATATATATATATGTGTGTATATATATATACACATATGAATGTATATTGTAGTTAAAGGTTAAATGTTGTAAATGTGTATGTAGAGATATGTTGAAAATATGGACATTCTGAAAATAGCTAACACGCGCAAACAAAAAATAACGTGTATTGTATGTATTGGATGTCGATTAATAATACTTTAAATGAAAGTAAATAAATGGTATAATGTTTACGTGATACGCTACTGATAGACAGTATGTGTATACCTATCGCTTTGTTATCTGTATATGTATCTACGTGTATGTGTGCATGTACTCGGCAATTGGTGAACAGATTGGGCCGGTGATTTCTAGCCCGGGGGACAGATTGCGACCATCCTGTGTCGCTCGTTTGTTTAGTACACCGATACATACAACAATGGGGATATACATAGGTGTGTGCGGTGGTTGCGGCTTCGAGAGTAATATTGCAACGGAATGCTTGGAATCGACGCCATGTACCATCGAATAGAATGTCATTCCAGGACTAAATAATAATGTGCATCAGTGCGACTACAATTTACTTGTTCTGTATTCATGTACTTTTTTACGAATCAGACGAAAAAATTTTTAATTATTTTGTTGGAAAAGAACATATGTATCTCATATATTAAATGCAGATTTTTTTATGTAAACAAAAAATACATTCCATACAAATATTGTTAAATACACATACATAGGTACATATATATATATATATATATATATATATATATATATATATATATATAAAACCACTAAAATTTAATCTCAAATCATAGAGCAACCAAAAATGTATATATATATTTTTTTCGATAAATCTCAGTCAGTTATAATTAAAGTATTAATGATAAAACCAAATAAAGCAACTCTATTTCTTTTAAAAAATAAAAAATATTTATTGCATTATATATTTATATTTATTTAGAGGGTTACAATTTGAGTATTAAATGATTTACAGTTTTTTCTGTACCTTGGCGCTTTGAGGATGATGGCATCATCATCCAAATGCGCATAAGTAACAATACAAATGATTAATAGTGTTTTATTGAATATTTATGATTGGGTATTTTTGTAGTTGGTATGATGAAACACTTAATTAATTTGTAAAATTGAATTTAGCCACAGTGTCAGAACTGTATTACGATTTACAAAATTTATGAATTTAAATGTCAGTGTCAGATCGAAAAAATATTGTTTTTAGGTTTCAAAACATTTAACATTTTATACAAATATGATGGATTATGAACTTTAATTCAGTTTGTATAAACATTAAACCAATAAAGTTTCTACGAGAATTTTATCTTAAAAATGATAATTGAATAAGGGAAAAGTAGACAAGTGTTAACTCTTTAATGTCACATTTTGAACATATGCTTTTAGCGAATTCAATTCAACAGTTCTTCCAGTATCAACCAGAACATGCAATCTGTTTTTGTATGAAATATATTTCACTTATTTCCAATAAGAACATCAAAAAATCGTCCACGTGACAGTCTCAAGTCGTAAACTTTCAAAGTTATTAAAGTTCAGATTGTTATCGTTCGTTTCAGGTTTTCTCCTATAGTTGTACTCGTTTCTAACTCATGTTGTGATTTTCATCGTTTCGTCATTCTCAGAAATAATGTTTTATTTATTCACAATCACATATACATAAATACATTAATATATATATATATATATATATATATATATATATATATATATATATATGTCTATATTTATATATAAACATTTATAGGAAATAAATTATGAACAATAAGGATGACGTATGAATCTTTAGAAATAGTTTTAATTAAAAAATAAACATTACTTTTTTATATTAAATAAATTTTTTTGTTAGAAATGTTTAATTTATCTATAATTACTTTTATATTTTAATATAGTAGTTGTAAAAGATAATTGTTAAAAATGTTCATTTAGCTGAAATCATTTAAACATAATCAACATATTGCACATCTCAAGTGTTCAAGACATAGGACAAAATAATTTTTTATGTCAGAATCGCAAAAAAATTCTTATAGTTTTTATCTTTAAAATTAAAAAATAAATCGAATATCGTAAATTGATTTGGCATTAAATTATATATATATATATATATATATATATATATATATAATTTAATATATATATATAATTATATATATATATATATATATATATATATATATATGTATATATATAATAAAAAAAATGTTTCATTGAACAGTCATTTTGCATCAGTATCAAAATATCTACACTCATTTTACAAAAAAATGATTAAATATCTTGGAATAGGAACATTAAATTTATTTACAAACAAATGTTACAAATTAAGAAAAAGTCTTAAATATTTATATAGAAATATATAAATATTTTATAAAGTACGTATATACAAGATTGATTTTCTATATTTTCTTTAATATATTTTATAAAAAAATATACTGAAAAACATTTTAAAATAAAATTTTCTTTAATTATAATATTTTTTGCTACTGTAAGGTTTTTCATTCGTAAGAACATTTTTTGCTACCTTAACAGTAATTGAAAATTGTCAAAAGATATTATTTTTTTCCTTTTGAACAAGCAGATATATTTCTTTTATACATTTCTTAGTAATTTGAAATCAGATATAAAATATTTACTATTTGATGTACATTTTATGTTTATTAAAATTATATCATTTTTCAGAATTCTCTGAATTCATTTATAAATGTTTCACTCAATTCTATGAAATAAATATGCTATCATACTTTTATATTTTGTGAAAAGATACAGTTTTTTTTAATAGTAGAATTTTATATGTTTAGAAAAACGTTCTCTACTACTTATTATAAAAAAAATTAATTGTTCCGTAAGAAATTTTATATGAATTTACATACTTTTTAATTTTTATCACGTCTGTATTTTTTTTTTCATAATTATAAATTGTTACACACCTTTTAAATACTTATAGTGTGTCATCAAAATAGTATGATAATCTTTTATATATTCTTAATATACTTTTAATAAATATTTTTTAAAACTTTATATCGATTTTTGGTATGTAGAATTATTTTAATAAATTATGAAAGTGTAGTTATATGAATATTTTATATAAATATAAAACTAATATAATAATTTTTCAAATAAATCATCAAGTATTTAAAAAAAGAAAATATATATGAATAGTTAAATTATTTTTTGTATAAGAAACAGGCAATTATTTTGCATATATTATATTTATGTATTAGTATCAAATAGAAATATTTTAGTATTTATTTGTTTTGATTTAAAAAAATCATTAATTATATGAATATTTAAATAATACATTTTTCGTTAAATATATTTTACAGCCAGATTCTTAAAAAAGAATCCATTGAATGTATTTTTCAGTTTTCAATATTTAAATATGTTTAGATTTTTTTTCATTTCATTCTTTAACATTATATTAATTAATTTAATGTTTACAGAAATAAATATTCTATTATATTTCAAATTAGTTTAATGAAAATTTAGTCAATATTGATTTATGCTCTTATGTTAATAATATATATATATATATATATCATTATAATAAATTCGTTATTTTTTTATTATATTTTATAAAAGTAGATAAAACTTCTTACAAGGTTATAAACACCATAATAGGAACCTTAGAATTGCATGTAGCTGACTTTTAAAAAATTAAAAAATATATAAAAAAATCTCCATGCCTTATGATAATTGAGTAGTGTATTTCAGACATGTTTTTTATTTTTTATTTATGAGTGACACATCAGCGTGTTGCCAGTTAATTAATTTTGCACGTCAATGTCTGGGGTTTCAAAACGTTTTTCAGTGAAAACAAAATTACATTAATATTTAATACCCGGTATTTAAAACGATATATTTTAGGGATTTAGAATTCATTTAGTCACCAAGTTAATCCCTTAATCATTAAAAGAGTAATTCATTGAATGTAATTATACATTTTCTGGCTCCAAATTAACAGGTAAATGTTATTTTTTGAATGTTAACTGAATTTTGAGTGTATGTTTAAACAGAATTAAATTAAACAAAAATAAGTTTAAATTGGTAAAGAATTCAGGTTTGACTCATGGCTTTATTTTATAATTGATAGTTTTTAATGTTTTATTAGGTTTAAAATTTCACTGAAAATCATTATGAAGATTAATTGTCGTTGTTCAATTAGTAATAATATAAATAATCGTGTTTCTTATAGCATTTCTGAAAGTATTTAAAAATAATCATTATTTTTAAGAAAAAAAATAATTTACAAATTTATATACGTATTAATGTATTATAATTTAATTTTTGTAATGAAAATTTAATTATCTTATTATTATTGTTTATTCGAATCAGTTTAAAAAATAGCTATTAAAATATTGAAATATTTACTTAGTGTTCATTTTATTTTAATTAACTTTACTCGTAATAGAAAGGGGCCGGCAAACTTAATTTAGCATTTCAAGTGGTCACTGGATTATACAGTTTCAAAGAAACACTCTAATATATTTTAATTAAAAAAAGAAACCTTGCATTTTAATACCAGATGTGATTATAATTTATATTACAAACATTAGGAACGTAGTATATAATACTATTTACGTTAATATTACTGTGTATATATATATATATATATATATATATATATATATATATATATAATTAGAATATTGAAATTTCTGCTCTGCTTCCACGCGTACAGTAATTTATTTGTATTTAGACGCAGTTATGCCATCCACACAGTTTACATTATCTTCATAATATGTACTATCCTACTAATTGTTAACATTAGTGGTCTCATCAAACACCATGTGCTGGTAAACCCATATTTTAGTAGGTTATGTGCGTAAATATTTTAAATTCCATTCAACATTATAGCCGAAATACATTCATAAATATTATTCACAACAAAAAATTGTATTTAGAGAAAGTAAACCATATGTATCGAATTATTGATGTTTTTATTTCTCATTACAAATACATTTTTAAATTGAAAATCTGATTGAAATTACTTTTCAATTAAAAATAACGAAATGTTGGTTGTTTCAATAAATGTTATTTAAAAAAGTTCAATATTTTTTTTTCAAAATAATATTCTGTGTACAATAATTTAAATTGATTGAAATAATTTTTATGTGAATATGAAAATCTTTATTTAATTATATATCAATTTCCATATAAAAAAGATAGATGGTTTTCACAAGTATTCATTAAAAAAAATGATAATTTTAACTTACTCGTTTCCAAATATACAAACTTTTACAATAACATGTTCAACCTCCAACTGTCATTTATATTCCTTGTAAACTTTTCATATATTTCACAAAAGTCTGAGAAGTTGTTATTACAGTTTTATCTTTTTTATATATCACGAATATGTTCTCAAAACGAATATATAATTATATAAGTAAACTATGTCAAAAAAAGTAATAGTAATGACAAATACAAATGAGGTTTAAAATTGGAATACAATTTATTGTAATAAAATATGTTAAACAATTGAAAAATAAAAGCAATTTTATATAAAAGAATATCAAAACTATTTTTTTACTTTCATTAATCAAAATAACATGTATTCTATTTCTTATATTACAATATTTTTATTTCTAAATGAACAGTATTTAAGTTAAACAAATTCTAAAAATATAACACCTAAATACAATAAAAAAAAAATAATTACAAATATTTACATTTAAAACATTTTATTTTATTGGATTTTTATCTAATTTTTTTAATGTATGTAACAAGATTTAGCTAATAAATTTTGTTGATTTTACTTTCAAATTCTTACAAGAAAATACAAATCAATGTATGTGATTTTTTTAAGACAAATAATATAGACAGATAAAATAGTGTTCGATAATAAGAATAGAATGTAATTCCTAAAATACAAAGTGTTAATAGAATACATCTTTTATATTCATATAAATCTACCTATATTTAATAGTTATATTTGTTTTTTTTTTAAAAAAAAAGTATTTTAAAGATAATACTGATATAATTGATAAATGTTATTAAATGTTAAAAAATATATAAATATGAACCTTCAACAGGTCTGCCAATAAACTTTTATTTTTGAAAAATTACAAGATTCAAAGGTTGTGGCTTTCAAAGTAGTTCGCATTGACTCTAACCTATTTCTCATTTATTTTCTTCCACGCTTTTTGAATGTTCTTTTTTGAATAATTTTAAGATATTCTGTAATACTTTTGTGTTCCATGCCGTTAAAGTAAGTTCATTTAAAGAAGTTTATTTTATTTTTTTTTAATAAAAAGAAAACCACGATTGTCGAAACATGGTGAACATAGCGAGTGTCTTATCTTTCAAAAATTATTTTTGTCTTGGATCACAGTTTACAAGAATATTTCTGACCAAAAATGCTTAATAAATTGTTATTGATAATTTTTGATTGTTGTTTATGAGCATTTTAGAAGACTATGTTTTTAGAATATTAAAGTGAAGAAAAATCTTTCAGATATTTCTACAGGTCTGTTAGGATTTGATAGATTTCTCTCTCTCTCTCTTCGTATTTAAATCTTGAATAAATCTCTTGCGAAGTGATTATTTAATTCATACATCTATTTTTTACTTGCTATCTCTATTTAGAAGGCACTATTACTGTCTAATTTGTTTAAGAAAGGCAAATCAAATTTCAACTTTTCATTTGATTTGCACATGAAAACTTTGACACTATTTTTATGCACATTTTCTTCATATTAAAATTCAAATTAAAATCTTTCAATTTATTCCTTATACATGTTTAGTATCTGATATCATTCTAGTAATGAAATTAGTATCACTATGTATTGAATTTCGAAATTTTTCGATGTGTTTAACAGTTTTTATAGTTTTGAGTCTACTCAATTGTAGATTACAATGCATTTCTCTTTTTTTTACAGTTTTCTTCTCTCTAATTTCTACAAATCTTTTATTCTATTCATAAATGAGCGCATAAATTATTGTTGTATTATCAAAAATATCTCTTAACTTATCGGAAAATTTAGTTACAAGTTTATTATTATTTAGTTAGAAATCTGATGTTAATTTGCTTCTTTAAATTTCTATCATACACATAAATTACAGAAAGGGTGATAAAATTCATCTTATAAAATTGGATGTAACAAAAATATTATTTTTCTAATTCGAAGAACAGAAGTTTGTTAGAACCGGGAAATACACCATTAAAAAACTTTGTAATCTGTTAGGTTGTGAAAGAAGTATTTTGTAAGGTATTCATTTAGTCGTTTTTGTCTTGCTACACTTTGTAATTATTAAATTAATTATGAGAAAAATCTTTTAATAAAAACGTGCGTCCATGATGTGTTTGAACATTGTCGAAAAATATAAACTTTGTTATTTTTTATGTAATCATTTTATAACTCGTTATATTTCAAGACAAAAAAGTAATAAAAGATTAATGTTTTTTTAGTACCGAGAAAATCGTAAATGTGGTTTTAACGACTGTACGTTTAAACGATGTGGAATTTCCAATTACCTGTAATCAACTAAAACTTGCTGAAAGTTGTAAAGCTGAAACAATTTTACAGATTTGTCAACAGCAGGAATTATGTACACTTTTGAATAATTTTATCTTATGAAATATGTAAGTGCTGCTTCGTTTATCGTTTACTATAATTTTTTCAATATAAAAAAGTATTTGTGTATTTATTATTTACTGACACGTATATAATTTCATCGAGTAAGTTATTCATATTGAATATATAATAATGATGTTATTTTAAATCTAAATTGTTATTTTATTACACAAAAAAGTTCGATATTTTAACGAGATATAAGTAATGGGAATTCTGTACCGTATTTGAATTATTCAGTTTTTGTAAAATAAAATTATATTTTATTCCAGGAAAGTAGTAACTTTGATATTTTTCATCGGTTATAGTCAATTACATTTTTATTTGTGATCATATTTTAATAAAAAAAGATATTTTCACTGAAATTCAGTTCCAAGTTCAAGGATATCAAATATTGCTAATAATATTTTATGATAAAAACCTTGAATTTTATTTGAAACTGATACGTGTTAGTGATTTGGTCAAGAAGCATTTTTCTTTGAAACAATTACATATAATAGGCCCATCGTGACACTTTCAGCTGTCAATAATATTTTTTTATATTTGAATGGTTCCCAAGGAGCTTCCCTTAAAATATAATAGAATCGCTAGTAAAACTTCTTAACGTTTTCTTTGAAATCATGATTCAGTGATGTAAATTTTATTCATCGATTCAAAACAAACTTTTCTTCTTTGTGTATCACATTATGTTAACTATATTAGTAAATTGAATATCAGACACAGAAAACATCCACGATAAAATTATTTTAATGTATTAAATTTTTTATAAATATTTATTGAATGAATTCGATCAATTTCCATTATAGTTTTGTTATCAATTTTGAGCTTCAATTTACTGTTTCTGAGATGTAAAAACCATAACCAATATTATATTGTCAGCGGTAATATTGATTTATACTGTTTTGTTACTTAATGTAAAAAGGGCTATATTTTTAATACAACTGTTCTTAAAAAGAAATAAAAAAAATAGTTAATTTATTTTGAAATCATATTTATTTAACCAATCTTACAAAACTATTTATTAAAACTTTCTAAGAAATACTTTCATAAAAAAAAAATTAATAACTATTTAGTTTTCGTTTAATGATAACCATTATATACATATATATATATATATATATATATATATATATATATATATATATATATATATACATATATATATATATATATATATATATATATATATATATATATATATATATATGTATATATGAATTTTTATTAGCCCAGCTGCTTTATACTGAAGGCGAGTTTTAGACAATTGTCGAGATTTTTCACGAAATCATGAAGTAGGTCAAATTTTATTAAGTGTACAAATTAATTCGGTACTTTTTTTATAGAAAATGAATATTTTAAGAAAAATGGAAAACATTCTAATCTTCAAAATATCCTCCATTATTTCATGTAACTTTGCTTCATCTGTCTTATAACTGACTAATTCCTTGCCGAAATAAGATGGCGGTTTTGAGTCGATGAAGTCATAATGCATTTTCGAAGCTCTTCGGCTGTTTTAGCATTTTTACATCCCTTATGCAACACAAAAACCGATTTTGATTTTTATCAATTAATGAAAATATAATACAGAAATGATTCTTTACTATTGATTACTATTTACTTGCAATAAATATAGAATTAACTTATGATAATCTTTTTATTAATAAAGAAATGAATAAAAATAATATAATGAAAATATCTAATATTTTTATTCCTATATTTGGAAAAAAATATTAAATAATAATTTGTAATTTTAAAATTAGTAAATATATAAGGATCAGAAAGAAAATATATAATTTAGTATTCATCGAAGTATTCATAAATATAACAACAAAATTTTGAAGTATATGGAAAAAAATAATGAATTTAATTAAAACGAAATTAATTAAATGATACAATTAAGATAATCAATTAACTCTCTTGCTTTTCAGAAAAATTCGTCTTTTGAAATGTGACAATTAAGTTTTCTGCTCTTGTACTGTAATTAAAAAAAAACTCTGAAGACAAAAATGAGGATAAGTTATTATATTTCTAGATGGAACTTCATTGTTGTTAAATTTAAGTTTTTTTATAAGTATTCATTAGATATATATATATATATATATATATATATATATATATATATATATATTAAAACTACACATATAGTTCAAAAAACTAATCTTTTTTCATTTTGAAAGGAACACTTATTGTTTTTCGAACACTGGAGAAATATTGTAATATTTTTTAAAAATTACTATGATATATAATTTCTAAGTTTTATTGATTATTTTTATAATTAATAGGTCAATTTCATTTTAATTCAAAAATATATCATAAAACTTTATGTAATTAAAATTTAATAAAAATTTGGTTAATATTTATGTGCATTTAGAAGGCGACGTTATTATATTTAAGTACAGAAATTAAACAATAGTCAAAAATCAATTATTGATAATTTTTAATCAGATTTTTTATGGTTTGTAGGACGAGAAAATAATTTAGTTGTAAAAGCCAATTTAGCCACAGTGGTAAAATTGTATTGGAAGAACTCTATCTTTAAAAATATCTAGTTTAATTTTCCTACTAAATATATCAGTACATTTAAATAAATAAATTATAACTTGATTATAAACGAAAAATACATCTTAATTGTTATTTAAATGATCTTGAGATCTTATTAAAAGTGATCAATTACATTACGTTCTATCTAAAGATTCTAATTGACTGTTGATTTATTTCATATTGAATGATTTTAACCTTGATCAAGTGCAATAATTTACAGATAATTGATTTCTTTACAGATAAATTGTGTCATATATATTAATTTTTCATGATAAACCATATATAAAATACTCAATTGAGTAAAAAATGATGGTATGCAGTTCATCGCATCGAAAAGTAAATTTATTCGCTTCACGAATAAAAAGAACTTCGCCTATTCATTTTATTCTATCGGTGAGGTTTTTTTTAAAGTTCATTGATTCGTGTTTTTACCTGAATATGGTATGAAATTGAACGAAGTCTTTGAAAATTATACTTTTAATACTGTATTTGAACCTTTTAGCTACTGTGTTCTCTTCTGTATATACATTTTCTTTTCATAAGATAAAAACAAGTCCTTTAAAAATATTATTATTTTTATTGCCTTTATTTTTTAATTAGTAGTTATAATTACTGATATTTTAATAGTATTATATTTTTTAAATTATTTTTAAAGTGTTTTCGTTTAAAAGCTATATAATTTAAAAATGAAAAAATATGAATATAATTTAGAGGGTTCTTAAATTTCAATTTACATTCACAAATGAATTTTCAAGTATCACAAAATTCAATATTTATTCACTGATTATTTTAACAACAGCCCATATATATTTTGATGGTGTTTTTATCATTTTCAGAGTAGTGCGCTGTTAAAAAATGGTTTTCTTATTCATAATAAAAATGAACAATAATCACTGATTGAATAATTTATTCAAAAAAAATATTTCCTCTACGGAGAGTAAAAATTCATTTTTATCCCAACATCGGAAACAAAGTTTTAAAATCTTATTTAGTTATTAGAATGTTAATACGTTTTTCTAAATAAAAGTAAAAGTAGTTTTTTCTGGTCAAAAATGTTCAATAATTCATAAGTGATCATTTTGATTGTCGTTTATAAACATTTCAATGGCGATACTATTATTTTCATATCGTCAAGGTAGGATTTTTTACAATTTGCAGGGTGGAAAAGAATTCATCTGTGAAAGAAATAACCAAGGGATAGAATAGACATAAATTCTATACACTTTCCTATTTAGAACAGTTGTACAATAATAGTCAGATTTTTAAAACAATAAGCTAATGCAGATCGATATAAATCTGAATATAAGAAAATATTATGAAATAACTGAATATTTTTGATTACTTTTTGCACGCATTATTATAACACTATCAAAATTAGAAAGGCAATTTTTCTATATCTTAGCGTTCTGAATATGATGTCATTTTCACTTAAATATGTGTAAATAACACTTAGAATTACAAATAATTAATTATCAAACATGTTTTCTCAGAAACTGTGTGTGGTATAAGAAAATGAATAATTCATCTGTGAAAATTAGAAAGTTGATATTATTTAAAAGTGAAATTTTAATACAATATATATATATATATAACTAACTTCTTACTTTGATTAATCTTCGTGTTTAACAATAAATCTGCTTCAAAGTTGAAAACATAATTTTAATTAAAATAATTGCGCTCGTAATGAGAAAACATTATTATTTGAAGCGTGTATGGATTAAAATATGAAATTTATTTTAACTTGTTAGACACATTTATGAATAATATTTGTTTGTATATAATGTAAATAATGTAATAATACATTATTTAGAATTTTATTAAAAAATATTAAAATATAATTCTAAAACAATTCAAAATGTTGTTGTTTGTAAAAATTGTAACATTTACAGATTTTGTTAATATCAAAAACTTGCGTTTCAATAAATTCAATAGATTGAATGAGCAAATAAGTGATTGTTTAGTAAAAGAAATCTGTTATGAAATATATAGTGATACAGTAACAATTTTGGTACTACGGATAAATTTTTACACTTTTTGCAATGATCACTCTTCATATGATAAAAAATTCCTTCTCAGAATCTTTAACAATATTTATTGATAATTTTAATTGGTATATTCATTTTTTTCATACTATGGAAAAATAGAAAACCAATATATATTAACCTGGTAGAAATGTAATTGCGGTTTATGACCTTTAAATTCATACAAATTTTTTAATTTAAATGTTTTAAGTGGACGAACTGTTGGATGACTAACGCCTAACTTTTGTGCAAGCTCTCGAGTTGTGCGTGGTTCTGATTTAACTAATGCATTCAGTTGGTCGTTATGAACTAAAGGACATCCGCGAACTTCTTCATCTTCAAGGCTCTCGTTCCTAGCGCGACATTTTTGGAATCACCATTACACCGTGCGTTTCTTATCAGTACCCACACTGGAAATATCGTTTTGTTTACAAGCCGTTTCTGTTGCTTTACCATCCATTTTGAACTCATACAAAAATGCTCTTATTTGCTTATTTTTCATCTTTAATTTAATATCCCAATTTGAAGTAAAATTAATAATAAAACCAAAGTCGATTTTATCAAAATAAAAACCGAAAAATGCACTTTAAAATGGTATTAACATGAACACGATGAAATAAAACTTTCAGTGAAAAAATTAAGGTTAGAATTTAAAAAACAAAAACCGTAATTATTTTCCTACCAACCAAACATATATATATATATATATATATATAATGTTAATAAAATTAATAATTTGGGCGAATTTGTTGTTAAAATTGAAATAATATTTGGATAGTGTGGTGGATGAGGCTTTATAAATGTCACGAGTTATGTTTCTTATTTAAATTATTGTTGCTTTTATTAAAATATTTAAGCACATTTATGGGTCATTTCACTTATAAATAATTTATTTTGAAGCAAAAGAGAGTGAAACTGAATATCTTTTTGTATATATTTGACTATATGTAAATATATTTATATACAATAATTTTTAAGTCCTATTTGATGTTTAAATGAAGTTGTATGGAATAAATGAATGCAATGATTTTATATAAACATATATTTGATGAATATTTAGAAAAGTACTTTAATATTAAATGTGCATATAGTTTTATTCTAATATATATTAATAAAATTCTCTTCCTAAGTGTTTTTCCACTATTTATATACTAAGAGATATAAACTGCTCTGAATTCTATTGTTTATCTTGCTATTTTCTTTTCAACAAAGTTGCTGAACATGACTTTTGTTTCGTTGAAGTTTATTTCGAGTGAGTTCGGTCATTTTACATGGCATTGAAACTTTTCCCCCTGTTTTGGAATGCAGAGTGCGTTGTTACTTGATGTGTGCGTGCTTTTCTTCTTTTCGAAAAAAAAATATATAGACTGGATGATATATACAGAAGAAATATATATGAAAGCGACGAATGAGTTGACAGTGCAAAAGTGACATTAAATCGACAATTTCAAAACCCATCTAAATTTGTAAACACGCATAATAATTGCATACAAAGCGAAATGGTCGATATGAACGCATAGACTGGAAGACTACCTATATCCTATATCACACTGATTGTGCGAGTAATGGGTTGTTTTGTGAATGAATGTCCACATCGTGTTGACAGTAGGGTAATCGAATAACAATTTATGAACATGATGATTGTTGTAAGGATTGCCTATTAACCCAGATATTATGGTTGAGTTGTGATTTTCCCTCTATCTGTTACATGGATGCTACAATGATACGTATCTACGACACAATGCGTACTAAATTTTACGTAGACGGTGGATTAAACGTTTGCCTTCAGCTATTTATTATTCAAATATATGTACTGCTTACGCGGGGCTGTATAATTATGAGTGATATTAATTCGCGTGTATATATTTTTTTAATATATGTAAACTAATTCTGTATGCGGTATTACAGCTACGGTGTTGATGAAAAATTATCAGAGACTAAAATTCTGTGTATTTTTATTTATAGTCACCTTCTCTGCCTATTATTATTTTTTAAATGATTATTTAGAAATATTTATATTTATAATTATAAATTATTGTTGGAATTATTTAAGTTATATGCACATTTAAAATGTTTTTATATCCATAAATTCTGAATGAATTATTTTTAGGACTTTTTGGATTAAACGCACATTGATCAATTAAAGCTGTTTAAGAATGAAAGTTTTTATCAAAAATATGTTTGTTCAAATAATTTTATACTTATTTTTTAAAAGAAAAAACTGTTTGTCTAAAGTAAAAACATTTCCTTTAAACAATGAATAATGTTTACTGGGAATATATTACATCCCAGTTGTAATTTTTCACTGTCTTCAGAAGATGCGGTTATATTTCTGCAATCTTCTTGCAATGGATTTATTTTTTTGACAAAAGGATAAAAAGTCAGAAATAAAAATAAACTGAAAAAATGTTTTGTAAAACTTTATTTATGTATTAAGAAGTGATGAGAAATGTTTATATTTTTATCAAAGTGAGTTTCTATTTATTTTGTTATCTTTTAAACTTAATTAGTGACAAAATTACAAAATATAATCTGTTTTATTTTATCAAGTTTTCCAAAATATTGACTGCCATGTTCTCATAATGACGTTATTTTAATGTTCAATTATAAATTTATGGCATATTTTTGAAACGAATATTTAAGTCGGAACTATTTTCATATTTTTATTTTTGTTTTTACAAACAGAGATAATAAGTTACTAGAAAAATAATTGCGGTGTATGACCTTCAAATTCATATATATTTTATAATTTAAATGGTCCAGAACTGTTGGAACACTAACGCCTAACTTTTGTTCAAGCTCTCGAATTGTTGTGTGTTCTAATTCAATTAACACCTTCAGTTGGTTGTTATGAATTGAAGAAGAACGCTCGCGAATTTCTTCATCTTCTAGGTTCTCGTCCCCAGCATAACATTTTTGGAACCATTATTGCACTGTACGTTCATTAGTAGTATCCACACCAAAAGCATCATTTAACAAACGAGTTATTTTTGCTATTTTACCACCAGTTTTCAACTCATAAAAAATGTTCAATAACTGATTATTGATCATTTTTCATTGTTGCCTGTGTATATTAATAACAATGAAATCATTTTTAAAGTACTAGTTTACAGGAAAATCTAAGGACAATGATGGTATCATCATCGAAATGTGGATAAGACAATCAAATATAAGCAATTATTAATCATTTTTAGTTAGAGAAATTTGTTACGGTTTGAAAAAATTGAAAGTTCATTTATGAAAGTGAATATTAATTACAGTACCAAAAAATACTGTAATTAGAAAGATTGAAAAGGACCTTTATATTCTGCTCTATTTGTAAAATCAAATATTTTTCTTGTAGATAAATATGTTATTTAAAACTCAAGTTAATATTTTTGTTATTAATTAGGAAATTAAATTGTTGTTAATTAATGTTTGTATTATTCTGAAATTTAAAGAGATGTGTGTTAAAATGATAGGTTGATTTAAGTAAATTAGTCAGCTAGTAGTAATTAAATCGGTAATTAAAAACCGTTCTTTCTTTAGTTTATATATTTCGATGCTTCATTGAATTACAAATCAATATTTCAGTAATATCATCAATCATTTTCGAATGAATAAAATGAATGGAAAAGTGTTTTATAGACATGTTCCAAAAACGATTCATATCATTTCACACACGAGAATGAGTCTCTAAAGTTTCAAATAAATTCCAACTGTATTTAATTTCATTTGAGGATGAAACTTTTTTCTTTTTTTATTATATTGCACGTCGTTGATGACACCTACGTAACTGTTCCATACATAAGTTTACGAAAGGACACAGGCCCATCAAAATCCTTGTCACACATCATAGAAGCTTTGCTCGTAAATAAGTTTATGATAGACGACTACCGTAATAAACAAATTTACACAACAAAATAGTTGTGGGCTCTATAAAACCTTTTTCATCGACGTAACAAGACAGATCCGTGACACAATATCGATCTTGATTTTATATTCTGCGAGATTATAGATTGCCTTCGCGCGCAGTAGACCCATCATATCCGAAGTAATTGAGAAATTACTCACGTAGGAATTCGTTATCACACATCATGAGACTAACCGAAATTCAAACTGAATCTCTATACCGAATTTTAATTAATATCACCTTAATTAGTGGATAATTAAAATTTAACGTTACGTATTCACATGTAAACGTATTCTTGATACGTGAGGTTGAGAATAACCATGGTTTGAATAAGAAATTGATATAACTGTATTGAAATATGTTCAAGTGAACGTTGTCAATTTCGAGCATAATTCTACTCTTAACGATGTTTGCTTTATTCAATAAGCTTCCTTTATTTAATATATCGGAAAACAATAAAATTTACCTATTTCATACGATATATTGATTTTATACAGACACAATGATTTATATATATATATATATATATATATATATATATATATATATATATATAATGTGTGTGTGTGTGTGTATGAATGTATATCAAAAAAATATTTCTAAAAAAATATTTTATTTATAAAACTGTTTTTAATTAACTTCATGTATTATAAAATGAAAAATTTCATTTTCGATTTTAATAAAAATATTTCAATCGTTTCACAAAGCACAATAAAAATAACGTAATTGAAAATTAAACTCTAGTGTGGAATATATATTGAAATTAGTATTAATACATTTTCACAAATTAATTTTTCACTCAACCCGTAAAAAAACGTTTTTCTGATAAAAAAAAATGTTCAATAATTGATTAGTGATCATTTTTAATTGTTGCTTATGTGCATGTCAATGGTGGTTCCATCATCCCTAGTGTTAATATATAAAAAAATGTAATAAATGACGCCATTTATATTTGAATGAGAATTAATAATATAATTTTTTGCCAGAATAGAAAATGTAATATTTTTTTTTAAAAAAAAGTATTACATTTCTAGTTTAAGGTATTTTTTATGTAATGAATTTGGTCGCAGTAATTCATTTATATTCAAGAAATGAATGATTTATGGGAGTATTTGGTACACTTACAATCTCTTTTTCATTTGAATTTTTCTGTTTAAATAAAAAATATAATTGAGTTCATTTTAAATTAATATCAAAATAGTAGAAATAATTTTAAAATTCTCGCAAAAAATGATTGTATATTATTTTGGATATCTTAGAATTTGAGAATTGCATATAAAACGAATTTATTATTCTAAAAAAATGTAGACAATTTGAATCTCTATTTCTTTATTTTTTTATCTTGTTACGCACAATAAATCATTTATGAAGATTTAATTTTTTATTCCAGAAATTAATTTCCATTCCGTTGTATACCGCACGACATTTTTTTAATCAAGTTTTTTTAATAACTGATTAATCATTTTAATCGTTGTTTATATTCATTTAGAGTGAAATTTTGTAGTTTTGGAGAGATGTAAAGAATAATTTAAAAATAAGTTTTTCTATGCCTTATGATCTTCGCATGAAGACATCATTATCTAAATACTCACAATTAACAATTAAATTGATTAATAATTACTTGTGGCAAATTATTGCTTTGAAAAATGTTGTGTGTTTTTCAGAGCAAAACTCATTTATGAAAGTGAATGAGCCATAATGGTAACAAATATAATTTGTGAAAAATGTTTACATGCAGTTATTTTATAAAAAAGGAATTGTTTCATAGAAAAAAATTTTTTTTTATTTGACAAATAGATAAATTGAAAAATGAACACATATTTAACCACCTCAATTATTATTTAATAATATTATTTAATAACTATTATTTAATATTTTAATAAGCATTATTATCTTCAAAATCGATCTATCAGTTGTCAGATTTTTTTACAACTACATTACATACATTACGAATGAATGTCAGTTACAAAATTGAATTAAAAAAAGTAAAAAAGTTTATTTTTTTATGTGTTTAAAAATGAAAATATGTTTGTATTTTATTCAAACAAATCTGACATTTTATATTCTAGACAATGTTTTAAATTTATATTAATATTTGTAAAAGTTAATATTATATGTATAAATGTTAGAGGTGTTAAATTTATTTAATATCAGTTACGATAAACATTAAATAAAATATGTATATACATACATATATATATATATATATATATATATAAATATATGTCTGTATATACATGTATATATTTGTAATTTTACGAGTAAATTTATCTTTTTCAAATGTTCAACATCAAGAACACAATTTACGTTTATAAAACATTTTAATTTGCAACGTATTAAAATTTTCACCACTCTAGTCGTTCATTAAAATGTAATCACAACATTTCTTGTATGAAATTAATCTCGACAAGATAGATCTCCACTCACTTCTTTCTCCGTATATATATATACAAATATATATATATATATATATATATATATATATGTATACTTACATACATATACATACATACATACATACATACCTGTAGAGTATTGTGCCTGCAGGCAATTTCAACAGAGTCTGCTGTTGTCATCTTTGTTTTAGAAGTAACAGGCGATATGGTATATTTATAACGTTTATACTCTCATGTTTTAAGGATTACAATTAAGTCCTCTATAAGAAGATTTATTGTCAGCTTCCAAACTCACTTTAACGCATTTATATAAATATATTTCTATATACATAATAATTTATGTATATATATATATATATATATATATATGTGTGTGTATATATATATATATATATATATATACACAAATATATATAATTTTTGCTCAAGAATGTCTTATCTTCATATTTAGGATGGTTTATTTTAAAACAAAATATGATATACAATATAAATTCTATATTATAAAATTTTTACAGCATGTTATGATTAAATCTCTCTTATAATAAATATATATATATATATATATATATATATATATATATATTTATTTATTTGTAATTTCACATATGTGCAATTTTTCGTAATTTATTATTTTCCTTGTCATGTTATGTTTTCCAATCTAATCTCTTAATCTCATCTAAGTCTTTTCGCTGCAATTTACTCATTTTCATTCTAGATTCGTTCTGTAGAAAATATTGTTACTTGTTTCAAGCTGCAGTATTATCGTTGTATCTTGAATTGTTTGTTTTTCTTTTGAATTTTTTCTTGTAAAAACGTTTAACTTATATAAGTGTTCACTACTTCTTACTGATGTTTTTTTTTTGATTGTAATTTTTTATACTATAAGATATCCATTCAGTATTCTATTCTATTTTGTTGTACAGTTTTGTGCTAAATAGATTGTAGACTTTTAGTTCAGTTATGATTATTCTTAAAATATTTAACTAAATCTCAGTTTAAGAAAATAGTTTTTTGATAGGATATTCATATCGAATTATATTATAAAAAAAAGTATAAATACTAGATAATATAATAGTTTTAGATTAATTACATCATATATTATTATGCGAAAAAGATATTATTTATGAATAAAAACATACAGGTTTGAAGTAAATTATTTGTGTAATAGGGTTAATTTTTGAGTAATGTACGAAATGTGTTTTGTTAAGTAATTTTTATAAATTGTCTTTCTGAATCACCTGAATATTTATTTTCAATTTATTTTTCTATTAGTTATATGAGACTAAATTTTATTTTTGTTCTGTGTTTAGCAAATAAATACTTAATTGATTAACCAGGAACAAATCTCTCACGATAATATAGTAACATGATCACATGTATTAAACTGACAATTATAATATAAAAGCTTATATTATTTTAAATTAAAAATAATAAATTTCATTTATAATATTTTTATGAATTTAAAAAATAAAATATAATCGACTTATATCCCTAATAAACTATAAAATTAAAGTTTAGATCTAATATGTACAGAGTTTAATTAAAAAAAACTCATAGATTGAAAATTATTATTGAATATTTTGATGAAAAAAAAATTATAGGGTAGTAAGAAATTCATTTGCAAAAATTGTATTTTATTTAACTTTCATTTTTTTCACTTTACCCTTTGTTTATACAACATATATCAATAATACAAGAACTAAAAAATGTTACAACATTCTTCTTTCTAAATCGCATTTAGTTTCATCGTCATAGTCATTTTATTGATTTTTTTCATACACCCTAGATCCTTCGTAATTCGACCCATTTGTATTTTAATTTAGATAATTAAAAAAGTCAGTTGGTTTGAGTATAGAGATGATTAAATACAGTGATCTGCTTTATTTGCTACATAACAGCACAATAGTTAATTAGAAATTTAATGGTGAATTTTTATTTCGAATGACAAAAACGCAACAAAAAAAAAATAAATTTAATTACTATAGTATTGTTTGTTCTGTGAAAATTATAGACAACAAGTACAATATGACTAGTTTAGGATTTTGCAATCTTTAAGTAGGTCAAGAAATTTCAAAGTATTTTTAAAGATGATGAAATTCGAAACTGGTCGTAGAAGAAACAAACTCTTATGTGGACACTTAAGATTTTCAAGAACAATTACTAAATTCAATTAACTTGTATTTTCAATTAACTACTTGAAAATTGATCAAATTGGGGCATAATATACTAAATACTTGGATTTATATCTTTTTGAATTTGTCTTATTGGTATATTTAGTCAGGTTATACTTCTATATCTTTTCTTTTTTCACAAGAAATTATAAAAAGAAATAATAAATATACTGTGAATAAGAGAGAAGATTTATATGGAAACAATGTATTTTAAATAATTTAAAATAAATCATTTATTTTTACTATTTAATATTTTAAGAGAATACATAAAAAAATAAAAGAAAAATGTTAGCATTTAGGAAATTTTTAGTATCTTATTTTATTTATGAATTTTAAACAACTGCCTAGTCTTGCCAAATCTGGCTTTATGCTTTCTTTTTACATGCTGTTAATATTTATATTCTTATTATAAAAAGTTAGTATAGAACTTTTTTTTGCTATTGTGTAAATACAGTTTTCTTAGAAAATGTGTACAGTTTATGCTTGAAAATAATATTTGATTAATTTCAATAGGCGGAAAAAATCTAATAAAAAAATAGTGAAAATAATTTATTCATACTTGAAATTCACATGTTGATATTTTCCCTTTAAAATCGACAGAAAACAATCACGTTATTTTAATAAAAAAAAATATTTTTTTATTACATACGAGAATTTTTAAACTAATATTTTAGTGAAATTATTGAGTGTAAAATCTAACCGTAATTTATATTACAAACTAATTGTTTTATTATACAATTTACAACATTAATTTGAAATTAATTGAATAAAAATGTGAAATCAACCTTTACCAATTAAATCTAATAATTTCATGTGTGAGTACTGAACTGTTATAATTTCGAAAAATTAATCTGTATGTAATTAACATAATTATTTGTATTAAAGTGAATTATTTGTGATAATGGGGTATAAAATATGTGTGGGAAAATGTTAATTGAAGTATTAACAAAATAGATTTTTAAATTATTTTATTGTTCATTCATATACTGTTGGTATATTTTATGTACTGACAGTAAATATACGGGCATTATTTAAAAATTTCGCAGCCTAACATATAAGTGGCTAACATATAATATTTTAAATAGTTGTGTTGAATTACAAAGCAATATCTATTTTATATATAATCTCAATGTTATAATAAATATGTCAAGCAGGTTGTTGCAAACATCAATTTAAATAAAGGTCTTTTTGTGCCATTGTTGACGTGGATAAAGTTGCGGTGATAGTTTTTGAGAACATCGTGCAGTGATAGTTTTTTGTCAGAAAAGGTTTAAAGCCAATAGAAATCTTTAACGAGATGATAAATATACTGGGTGATAGTGCACCTTCATACTAACCATAAATAAGCGGGCAGCTGAATTTAAATGTGGCTGTTCAAGCTTAGAAGGTCACCCGCTTAGTAGACTTCCGAAAATTGCAACAACAAAACAAATCATCCACAATATGCACGATATTGTCTTTACAGGATCGACGATTGAAGGTGTCCACAAAATTGGTAAGGCTACTAAGTGTCTCAGATAAACGTGTGTAGCACATCTTAACTAACAATTAGGTATAAAAAAGCTATCGGAAAGATGAGTACCACGTTTACTGACAATTGATCATAAACACATTCGAGTACAAATTTACCAAGAATGTTTAGATCGATTTAAGAGGGATACGACTGACTTTATCCAGCGATTTGTGACTGAAGATGAGACTTGGATTCACCATTACACTTCAAAGTCAAAATAACAATCAAAGCAATGGAAGCATGATGATTCTCCGCCACCAACAAAAGTAAAATCAGTTTTATCCGCTGGAAAAGTTAATACTTCAATTTTTTGAGATGCTAAAGAGAACCTGCTAATTGATTGTTTTAGAATCAAACAAGAGTATTATGCCAAAATTTTGGATCGGCTCCATCAAACAATTCGTGAGAAAAAAACAGGTTTATCAAAGTAAAATATCATTTTCCATCAGGACAATGCACATCACCATACAAGTGTTGTAAACAAGGAAAAAACTCACTGAGTTGAAGTACGACTTGTTCTCCATCCAGTCTGTTCTCCAGATTTGACCCTCTCAGATTTGTCTGTTCCAAAAACTTAAAAAAATCTCTGGTAGTAAGCGATTTTTGTCAAATGAAGAACGGATAGTAACAGTGCATCGCTATTTTGAGGACCTCTAAGAAAAGGATTTCCGGGACGGCATAAAAGCACTGGAGCATCGCTGGATGAATAGCATTTTAGTTGAGGAGGACCATATTGAAAAATAAAAGTAATTTAAAGACAAGTTCCCAACACAAATCACATATTCTTTCATAGTTAGGCTGCCAACTTTTCAAATTTTCCTCGTAAATAATTAATATAAAGTTCAATCAGTATGTTTCTTAAACGTATATTGTTAATTGTAAAGATTTAAGGAAAATTTTATGAGTAACTATATATATATATATATATATAGTGTTAAGATATATTTATTTGTTGGATATAAAAATATAATCTATTTTTTTAAAAAATACACTCTGACGTTGAAATGTTTTTTTGTTTATGTATTTGATATTTTCGGTTTGAAATGTGCTTAACAACCCATAATAGTTAAAAAAACATACATTCGTAAAAAATGTTTATTATGAACTTTGCTATTTTCTGACGCCGTTGTTTGATACAGTAATCTGTAATTAAAAATCATGTTCTAATTACTTTTACAAATATATATATATATATATATATATATATATATATATATGACAGTGTGCGTTCATATGAATAATTTAATAACCACACAGATTATATATTAGAGAATGTATTTTGATCATTTTTTCGTGGCAGTAAATCCAACGTACCCTAAAAATGAACCCAAATCTAGACAAGTAATGGACACGTGATACAGGGACTATATATTCGGGTTCGGTGTATTTATTGTACGATGAGGAGTACGTCGCCCATGGTATCGCGGCCGCGCTGCGCTAATTGCTATTGCTGTAATATATCACGCGCGTAGGCCGCTGGCATAAATCACGATGTCGCGTGAGGGAGGACGGCGGCTGATGTTCTGTACCTACAACTCACCGTACAAATATATATATATATATATATATATATATATATACATATACATGGTGTGTGTGTGTTTATAGGGTGTTGTGTGTTGTCCATCGAGTAGCGGACGCTTTCCGCGCCTAGCTGAACGCTTGAATTATGGACCGGTGATAAGATGTGATTGTAGTGGCGTTACGTTCCATTCGCTTGCCGTATGATGGATGGATAGCGCTTCTCGGATGACACAGGTGTTACGAAGCACGTGCGTGTGAAGATTTATCACTGTTTATTAAAAGATCTGCATTTTATAGTTGCGGTTCTGCTTTGCGTTCAGTTCTCGGCATGTTTGTTTAATATATAAGAGAGATTCTCAGTGCAGAGGGTTGGAAAGCTTTTATGTGAATAGGAAACGATACATGTTAATTATTTGATATCATATGAGATTAATATTTCATAATATTTGATGTTATAAAAGATAAATGTGTAGTGGGATCTGTTGATTATTAATGTTTAATGAAAACTCGAAACTAGACAATGGATCAATTCATGCCACAAAATTAAATTATTAAACATAAAACACAAAATATATTTTTTTATATAACATAAGAAATATTTTTATCACATATAATGATTAAAATATGAATGTCGGATATATTTAATTATGACATATTGTTTATATATATTTATATAAAAAATATTGTGTTATATGGAATAACATTTATCCTGAACTTTTTTTGATTACTGTTTTTATTATTAAATGTTTAAGAAAATAAACAAACTATACAAACTATGAATCTATTAGGTTGGTAGAAAAATAATTGCGATTTATGATCTTCAAATTCATATACTTTTTTAAATTTAAGTTGTTTTAAGTGGTGCAAAACTGTTGAATGACTAACACTTCACTTTTGTTCAAGCTCTTGAATTGTGTGTTCTGATTAAAATCACGCATTCAGTAAGTTGTTATGAACTGAAGAACACCCGCGACCTTCTTCATCTTCAAGGCTCTCATCCCCACCATAAAATTTTTGTAACCACCATTGTATATTTAACAGTACACACACTAAAAAGACCGTTTAGTTTACGAGCAGTTTTTTTTTTACTACCAGTTTTAAACTCAAATGAAATTGCTCTTATTTGCTTCTTTTCCATCTTTAATTCAATATCCCAATTTGAAACAAAATTAATGATATAATCAAAATCAATATTACGAAAATACAGACCGAAAAATGCATTTTAAAATGATATTAACACGAACATGATGATGTGAATATTTCATTGAAAAAAATTAAGACTAGGATTCAGAAAACCAACCTAATATATTTTATTATTGAGAGATAGTATAAACAACAATTGTAAATTAATATAAATCTTTTTTAGTACTAACTACTTCATTGTTTATATTATTTTTCATTTTGCAATGGTATATTCTAGGTAATTTGACGAATTTAATGTTTTATCACTTAAAAATTCAGTATTTAATTTGCGAATTTCTAATATTAAGAAAATATTGTAAACATTTTTAATTGCTGAAAATAATTAATATGTGGAGTATAATTATTTTATGGTTTTAGGTAAATAGATTTTTTGGCTATTTTTTCTATATAATTCTTTGTATTAGTCGTTATAGTTGATTTATTCATAAATGTCTTATTTGAAATTTATTTTTTAATTAATTTCTCGAGTTCACTGACTATATTTTTTCTGATAATTTATTTATTTATTTTAGGTGTTAAAGTCATAAAAATAACGTAAAAATTTATTACATATTAAACAATTATTTATAAATTTATTATTTTTAAAAGTACTAATTAAAACTGAATAACACCCTCGTCCTCGCCCTCCCTAACCCCTTAACAATAATTAATAACTTAGTCTTATGACAATTTATATATTATAAATAAAGCAATTATTTATTAACTTATTATTTTTAAATGTTCTAAAACGTATTACGTATACGTAAACGTATTTAAACTGAATAAAAGTAAAACTGATTGTAATTATGAAAAAAAATGATTTCCTGGAATTTCAAGACTTGATACTTTTCTGAGAAATAATGTATTTTTAGACAATTAAATTTAAAAATACTTATTCTTGTTTATTATTTGACCTAGTTCATTTCAAGATGAATTTATTACACAACTCACGATTTTGTGTTCTTTTAATAAAAATTGTTATTAAATAATTGTGTATTAAATTAGATTACGTTTAATATTGATACATTTTAATACATCTAATGGAAATAAATAGTCGTAAAACTTATTGTCAAAATAACCATCCAGATAGATTCATCTCTAAAACATTTTTATCTTTTCATTTCCACAGACCGTAAACACATCAAATATTTGGAAATATCTATTTCATTTCTGGAAATAAATGTTCAACTGAACATATATGAATTATATCATGTTCAGAAGTGTCAAATTTGTGACCATGACTTCTCGATTGACAAGCCACTAAATTTCTATACACTTCCCACTATCTCGACGCAGTGCGTCTAAACGTTATCAAAACACAATACATCAATTTTTGTTAATGTAAAATCGATATAGCAGACTTGGACATCAAATTGAGAGGAAAAGCAATATTTCACAAAAACATATATACACACATTCGTACACAAAACATACAGAATAATTGTATTATAGAATACTACGGTGTGATGAATATTTTTATTGAATATTGTACCTTCTACATTTTACCTTACCGTATTTTCACAACACAGATAATACATACTATATATATATATATATATATATATATCCTATGAAAAACAATCAACAAAATAATTCATTTTAGCCGAACTGAAAAGTATGAAAATTATTTTACTTCATAAAAGCCCACGGTTATTCTCTAATTTAAAGAAGATTCTTTATAAGTAATTAACTTTTTTAATTTCATTATTTGTTAATTTTCAATATAAACATTTATCTCGTAGTAATAATTAAGGTGTAATAAAAATAAATTTATTTTTAATTACATAAAAAATATTTTGTTGAATGAAACGAAAATTATTATTAAAAAATTAATGAGTTTTCAGTCAATTAAATTTAAAGAATGTTTCACAATTAAACATTTTTTTCAATATGTTATACATGAAAAAGCTGCAATTATAATTTCATTGATTTTTTGACAGAATATAATGTATAAAAACCGATATAATTTCTAGAAAAGCAATAAATTTGTCTTACATAAAATATGTATAACTGTTAATAAGTAAATAAATACTAAAAATTTAATTTGAGATATTATAAGACAGTTTAACATTGTAGCTAAATTCACTTTCACAAATCAATTTTTCCGAATATTAATGCTCTGAGAATAATAGCAACTTTATTAAAATGCGAATAATCAATAATCAGATATGATTTATAATCTATTATTGAATCGTTTTGACCAGAAATATTTTTATGATTTGTGATGGAGTAGAGAATTTATTTGTGAAACTGAGATATATTTTTCTTCGGTAATAAATTTTCACTATTTGGAAGTAAAATTTGTTACTGGAACTCTTCAAAATATCTCTTTGTTCATATTCATAATTGAATATATTTGTATACATAGGAGGTAACGACCTGATTCACGAAGTGAATTATCATACTGTAAGTCAACTTATCATTATTTAAAATTTAAATGTTTACTTGAATTTTTCGTAATAATAATTTTTGTGTAAATAAATATTATTTACAAAAGTTATCACTGAATATTGAGCAGTTCTGCTTTAGATATCGGGTTAGTAAAATTTCAATAAATAGAATTTGTGTTAAACTTACTGTAAAGTTCATGTACTTTCAGACGTCATAAAAATGTAAGAGTTTATTTTCAAGTTTTATGCGATTCTTTACTTTCATGATGTAATTTCAAATGTTGAATTTCGGTTTGTCGCAATGTATATAGTACTTCTTTTCTACACGAATTTTCGTTTGATTAAAAAGTAACAAATTTTATATACAGATAAATTCTTATTTAATCGCAAAAGAAGCATTAAAAATGTTTTATAAAAACTCATTAATGATAAATTAAAATGTAAAAATTCGGAACAGCATTACAAAAACCCCACATTAAAAGCTAATTATACTCTCGAGTAAAGCCAAAAAATTCTTAACCACAACAACAGTCAAAATATATCCACCAAAAGAGATACTGATAAATGAAATACGTATTAACGTTCTTTTTCTATACCATTTATATAATTTCATCGTACTCTAAATTCATATACATCTTCTGAAGACAGAATGAAAAAAAACACAATCTCTGTAATAGAAAGTTAAAGAAATCCGTAACATAGATTCCTCTTCAACATGGATAATAAATTCGTGGTCGGAATACTTTTGCCTAATTTTCTTAATTTACGTCTGTACTCGCATAATGCTTTTTCGTGCTTTAAGAGATAGTTATAAATCAGTAGCCCGTAGAGGTCGGGTGAATTGTGTAGGTATTTTCGTTAATTGTTCTGTATTTATATAATGCTTCGTACATGTTTCATACTCGTGCCTATAAGATATGTTATGATTAACCTACGTCCGTTTTCAAATGAATGCTAACATTGTTCATGTTTATTTTCAGTAAACTCACACATGCATATATATATATATATATATATATATATATTTATACCAATTATATAAATTGAGTCTTAATTAATCTCAATTGAAGGAGATATTCATTAAAATTATTATTCAATTTATATCACTTCATTATATAAATTGCTATATTAATTGGATAATGAACACATATTTGTGTATGATATTGACTAAAAATGAAATATTTTTCTAATTATTAAATTTATTTGCGTTTATCAACTGATATAAATAAAATGAATATAACACACTTTTTTGTTGTATTTTTTTCATTTAATTTTTCATTAAGATTTGCTCAATTATTAAATGAATACCCTTCAACATTAAGATATAATTTAAAATGTATTGTAATTAGACAATTACATTTTTGTCTAGTAGAACTGTAGTCAAATTTAAACAACCGAACCAATAAAATTTCTATCTTTGTACAAGTTATACATTTGCTTTCTGACCAAAAATATTCAGTAATTGATTATATTCATTTTGATTGTTGGTTTTGCTGATTTCGTTGGAAATTTAATTTTCAGAGCGTTAATACTTTTTTCCTGTACCAAAGTATTTTTTTGTAGTGTAGCACTCTAATAATAATCATATTGGCTAAACGTATCATCACTAACAAAATCAAAAACGTATAAGCACTAATAAAAATTATGAATAATCGTTATTGAACATTTTTATTTTGAAAAAACTTTTTATGGTTTCGTGAGAGAAAAAAATTCATTTACAAAAATATATATTTATTTTTTATAATTAGATGTTGAACCATTTTAGTGCCACACAGCGTGATCGTGCTGTTCATACATTATATGGAAAAGTGGTACTACATCGAATTGCGATGCTCAATTAACGGTGCGCTCGAATTTTGTTGAAGCGCATCGTCAGTCAAAAGCGCGATCGCGCCGATTGGTATTTATCGAGATCATATTAAACAAGCGCTATCGCACCATGTAGCACTATTTGGTAAGATTTTTGTAATGACTCTTGGCACAAAACGGTTAATTCATTAAATTTTGAATTATTTTCATTTATACTAAGTAAGTAACTAAGTATTGCAAAAAGTGAACACAGAAGGTTAAAAAAATTTAATTTTGTAAGATATTGCTGATAAAAAAACTGTAAAAATGATTTAATTATATACATTTAAATTTTAAATATATATAAAAAATATATTCGTAAATACTATTGTAATTATGAAAAAAAATAATGTCAATTATAAATCAAAATTAACATATAAGAATAATTTGAATTATTTTAATTAATATTAACGAGTGTATTTAAAATCCATTTATAAACCTACTGAAAAAACATTCAATGAACTTTTGTTATAAAACAAAATCTCATTAATTATACAGAAAATTGATTTTAGAAATATATAAAAATAAGTTATAAACATGATAATAAATATTTGATATTTCATACATAATTATTTGTCCGATAATTAAATACATAATTTTATGCAACATGTATGTAAATCATCATTAAATAAAATATAACAAATTGTTGTGTATTGTGTAAGATGGAAACATCCATTATAATACCAACCATTCAGTCCATTTTAATTAATAAACCGGTTCATGAAATCAGCATCAGTTTTGATAGATTGATGTGTATCCATCTAGTGTAATGACAAATTCCGTTTCCCCCATGTAAACGCCACCAGCCATAAATTCAGTTAAACGAATTTCATGAATTTTAAACTCCGTACATAAACACTGTTTTCACTTAATTTCATATATATATATATATATATATATATATATATATATATATATATATAAATGATTAACTATAAATATTAAATAAATGTCTTTATTAATTTGTTATAAAAATAATTAAAAAGATTATTGATACTATTTAATTTCATTTTTTCTTTATATTATGGTATATATATACATATATATATATATATATATATATATATATATATATATATATATATATATGTGTGTGTATGTGTCTGTCTATTGTTTTGAGAAGTAATAAGTTTCTTGTTTTGTTAGAACATTTATTGCGATACGAAATTTAAAGGAAACTTGTCAACATATACACCATATTCATATCCCCTGCACAATCACTACGGAATGAAATTCACTTTCCTCATAAAGTTCAATGCCTTATAAGGGACTGAACTTCACTCCGGCAAAAGTTCTTATCATTGTCGCGAAGCCACTGTTCGACAGCTGGCTTTACAGCCTTGTTATTTTCAAGATGATATCCTCTTAAATTTTGTTTTATCGCACAAAATAGAAAATATTCGGATGCTGCAAACGCTTTGATACGAAGTAGTTTACTGTAAAATTGATGAATTAAATTAAGCAATCGTTTTCATACAGTTTAATTGAATTTATATGTATTTTGTTCTATTTTCAAGTTACTTGTTTTATTTAGTATTGTCTTCGACGTTAATGTTTTTTGCTTACAATTAAAATTACAAAATATAACTTTTATTTAGCACAATGCCATAAATTTAATAATAAACTTTTGTTAAACAATACATAATTATTTTACTTGTTGACTAATTGTTTTTATATTTAATATATATATATATATATATATATATATTATATATATATAGATATATTATTATTATTCTAGTAATTGATTTTAATTCTTTTATTTTATAGGTACGCTTAATATGAAACGATGATAACATTTAGATTATTGGTGAGTTTTTTTTATTATTATTTTGTATCAAATTCTGTGTTATAATTTTCGTTTTTTAATGATTTTATTATTTTTTTCGATTTTTAACTATTTGAAATTTAATACTATTTCAAAAACATTATGAACAGATTTAAAAAAAATAGACTAGAATGAAGTTGGTGTATTAAATTGTTATTAATTACGAACGTATTTAAAAAAATACAAGAACTAACTTTAGGGATTTTCAAAGAATATATAAATTTTTTAATTGATATTTATATAGCGATCGAAAATAATTAAAAACAGACTTTTAAAAAAACACGTAAATTAGAGCTATTAAAAATTTCAAATTAATATTTAAGAACGGTGTACATTTGTAGATAAAACATTTTTTCGTTTATATGAAACAAAAGCTATTTATGAATAAAGAGAAAATGTATTCATATGATAAAAAATAATTTCATTAAGTGCCAAGTAATTAAAAAGGAATTGATTAGGTGGAAGAATGAGTTCATATGAACGTTAGCTTTATTAAATTCATATTTTCTCAGAATTCTACATTAAAGCAAATTGTAGACAATAGAAGATAGTTACGGGTAAATTAAATGTTTAATTAATACAAGAACTACCTGGAAATTTACTGGACAAATTGTATTTGGCACAGCGAAATATTTACATTTTGAAATAATAAATTCAAATTGTAAATGAGAATATTTGCGAATTGATGAATATTTAATAATTAATTTTGAATAGAATAATTGTTATAATTCATTTCGTAAAAATATTATCAAAGTAAAATAGAATATATTAATATTCTACAATCAAATTTCGTTATTGAAATGTTGTTTTCATGAATATTTATTTTTGTAACACTTAAAAAGACTTAAAAAATCTCTATTAAATTAATGTTAAATCAAATCTCCGTTAATAAACAATTTTTTTAAAAGAATTTCATTTTAGGATCAAATATTTATAAAATATTGTAAAACAAGATATTTTTTTAAAAAAACAAGACATTTTAAAAAGGATATATGTATATTTTTTAATGTAGAATTTATTTTTTCTGTCGTGTAAAGAGACGAGAGGTTTTCTAAATGAATAAAAACCCAGTTGTAGTTATTCTTTTTTTCTTCCGCATCGTTATAATAAATTTACAGCCACCGTCGACGGATTAAAAAATACAATGCATTTCAATAGAGTACATTTTTATATACGTTTCACATACGTACATATTCTATCTTCAAAACGAACTTTTACCAAATAAATCAAGTTTATCATATTTCTTGTCAGATTTCAACGGAATTATATGTAAGTTACGACGTACAGTGGCGGAACATCGTTTCAATCATAAATCGAATTTCGGATAGCCGAAAATTCAATTTTGTACTTATCTTCAATTTTCTTTTCCGCTTTGAACTTTTATTGATTTAACGCATTAGGCTAGTCTCGGCAACCAGAAAAATTTATATCATAATGAGTATAATATTTCGAAAAAAGTAGCACGTTGTCAAAACTTCCATGTTTTTGATAACATATTTACTTTCATAAAACATGTTACCAAAATATCAGTCAAAAAGAAGTTTATCTTTCAGAACACTTGTCTGTGATACATATTCTATTTTAAATTTAATTTTCATTCCTAAATTTCTTATTCTAGATTTTTATAACGTTTGCTTGCTAGAATTTTTTTAATTCATTTTATATATTTATTTTTAATAACACTGAATCAGAAATATTCAGTAGTGTGGAAGTATATTTGGTTTGAATCGTTTTTGTAAGACTTGTTTCATTTATTAAAATTAAAACAGAAGTTGTCGAAGAACTGAGTTGTGTCTCTCTTTATCTTTTGATATTTTATTGTTTCAATCATTGTAAGTAAAATTGTTATTTTATTATACATACAAATTTGACAAACGTGTATTCTCCTAATGATATTTTTACTACTGCATAAAAAATATAATATTTCACAAACCGTGTTTTATATATACATTTTATGGGAAAACTGTAATCAGATATATTTATATATATATATATATATATATATATACACTTTACTGTTGAAGTGCAAGTGTTATTTCACAGAACCATTTATATTTTACACCTGTCTAGTAAATACAAAACTAAAATCAAGGGTAAGTCTTGATAACGCGCCACGACCTGTCTATATGGAAGTCTCTTTATTCATAAAATGGTAGAAACAGGCAGTTGACTTTACATGTATGTTAAAACCGTAGTTTAGTTTGTGGATTAATTAACAGACATTTGAAAGTGCGTGTTCATTAAAACTCGCTACGTGGTTGGCACAAATACTTACAGAGAGGAGTCGTTCACACTCGTCTGATGAAGTAGTATAACATGGTTTGCATGTAGATCGCTATCATCAAAGTGTTGGGTAACCAAAACTTTTGTCTGCCATTGGAATTAATACAAGCGAATACGTGTTAATGGCAGCATCTTCTCTTCATACAATGCAACATGTCTCGCACAAGTGCTTTACACTATACATCTTTTGTATAGTTTCACGCATGGTTTATTTCATTTATTTTAAGCTGTTTTATGATTACTTCCCCACATACGAATGGATACATATATTTTATGTACGTATAAAACCATCAAAAAATGAATACATAGTCGTTTACGCACATAACATGTAGTGCTGTTTTGTTTACATACATATAAATACATATATATATATATATATATATATATATATATATATATATATGTATAAACATATGTATGAGCTTTTCAAGCTTTGTAATGAAATATCTTGGTAATATGTGTTTATTAACAAAAGGAGCATCGTATTGTATCATGACGCGATAATAATATAATATTAAAATCAGTAATTGTTTTATCTCAGACAATATTAACAGAATTTACGAGTAGGTCATTTAATACATATAATATTCAGAGTATTATTAATAAATAATCGTTCTGAATTAAGGATTATTCTATATGAATTATTTTTTTGTTTCATCAGTATTCGTTGTTAAATTAATATATAGTTTAATACAAAGGTAATTAATTTACTTGTAAATGTTAATTTGTGTATAAATAAATATTACTTGTTTTTATAAAGGCGATATGAAAATATGACATTGATAATTCAATAATAAACTAAGACTTTAATCTATATTATAATTTATAAGTGGCTTTCATTTCTCTACAAAATATAAAATATTTTTCTAATCGAAAATGTTAAATAATTAATTATTGTTCAGTTTTGATTACTTCTTATATATGGTGCCTACCATCCTGATAGCAATAAAGTATAGAAAAATCTATTTTCTGTTTTTATTTGTTACTAACCGATTGATGATTATTTTGTTGTGTTCTTATTGATTTAAAAATATCTAAACTATTTTTGTTTTAAATTTATTAAAGACAAAATTTTATAGTGAGAAACGATAAACGTGTGCAATTTAAAGTGAAAGAAAGAATTTATTTGTTACTTGTGAGACTTTTTCGAATATTGTGGTTGCATATAGAATCCGTTTTCAATTACTAAAGTGTGAGACCGAATGTACACAAAGAAAATCTACATGTTTCTTATTGAACAGATATTTCAAAGTTGATAGTTTTACTATAAAAGAAGTTGGGTGGAGTAGTTTAAAAGAAAAAAGAAAACTCGTATCAATACTTTGTTTAAGTTATATAAAGTTCATTCAATTTAACAAAAGATTCCGTCAAAAAAACGCTATGATTCATGCTTCAAATTTTTTTAATAAACAGTGAAGAAAAAACTAAAAAAAATGTTTTTTTCAAAAATAATTAATAAATTGTACATATTTTACAATTTTTTATTTTTACATTATTGAGTTTAAGGATAGACTGAAATTAAAATTTTATAAAAGCAATTATTTCACTGTTTTTCTTTTTCATAATAAAAATTATTTGTGTATTTGAAATAATATTTTTATTAAATGAAGGTACCACGGATCATAATTATTTCAATATACATATGTATTTAGATTATTTTTTAATCCTAGAAATTAAATTAATGTGCTTTTATAATAAGTGTCTTGTGTTTTCTTGGATATTATCTAGTATTCTTTTTTACTTGAGTGTTTTCAGTATACTTTTTCATTTTATGTTATTTTATAATATGTTTCTATTTAGTAATTAAAATCTACTCAAAGCCGTAATGACTATTATTCTATTATATTTACAACTTTTCTTGAAATTCCCTCTTTAGATTTTGCTAAGAGATAACAGTACTAAAACATTTCATATATAAAGTCTATGTAATATTTATATAGATCGTCGCTCAAGTTTCAACGATTTGCATAAAGTTTAGTTTTTGTGTGTTCTATTTTGTGCACGTATATCCTCACAGGCGTTTTGTTTTAAATATTTAAAGACTTTCGCGAAGACAAAAATGTTCCTCTTGCTGAATGTTTAGGACTTAAAATGTGATTTTATAGTGTCTGTTTGATGTAGACTTTCCAGTTAACATCAATAATGTATTGTCTAAAAAAGGCATTAATATGAAAAATAAACGAAACAGGAATCTCGTTTCCGAAAAGTTGTATCACTAGTGATAACAAAAGCAATAATTCTTTTCTGTTAAAAACTTTTTTTTGTTGAAATGTTATTTTGTTAAAAATATTTTATTTCTTAATTTCATACTGTACAATCATTTTGTTTTCTACAACAGATAATTTTCAATACCAATCCTATTAGTTTTCTTGTTCATGAAGAAGTTTAAAAATTTATTCATACATATTATAAAAAAATATCTAAATTTATTTTAATTAAAATTCTACGCTACATATATGTGAATATATATATATATATATATATATATGGCATCTAAAATTTCAAAACATATACTTTATGTTTTTTAATGAGGGATTTACCATGTATTATTTGCAAGAATTTGTAAAATTTCATCTTTACAATCAAGATATAAAATTTGTGATAAAATTATAAATTACTTTAAAAATATTCATTACTCCAAAACAAAAAACATTTACTTTGTTTTAAAAGCATAAATATAAAGTATACTATATAAAAAATTATAAAAAATATTAAATTTGGAAAAATTCATCATATAAATAATTTTGAAATATATATATATAGTAAGGATAGTAAATTCTAATAATATATGCATATCTTAAAATTTAATCATAATACTTAATTTAAACGTGGTGTTCTATTTAATTTTTCGATCAAAAATTGAAATAAGAGAACAAGATTTGAATAATTTGATTTTTTTACAAATAATATTTTTTAAAATGAAAAAAACTGACCTGTTTTCAAATATAAAATTATCCAAACTTATTTTTTTTGTAATGAATGAATCATGTTTTCATTTATACAATAATATTAGTCATAATGAAGTTAAGGTTTGAAAAGAAATCAGTGGGTATATTGAAATATGATATAAAATAAATATAAATACTTACCTTTTTCTTATAATATTTGAATTATTTTCTTTAAAATTATTTCTTTTTACTTGCACTAATATTCTTAAAAAAGCATGTTGTATAATTAATTAAAATATGCAACAAAATTAAAAAAAAATGGTATAAAATAGTTAAAAGATATTATAGAATAAATACTCCTGAAAAAAGTGTGTGTATATATATATATTGTGTGTTACATCAAAAATGATTTTAATATTGCTTCTTCTATACAACGAATATTTCTGTTCTAGGTATCTATTAATTATTTCATATACTCGTACTAATATTAAATTCAGATCAAAGAAAATATACAATATATAATATATTATACAATATTTAATTATAAAAAGAACCTTAACTGATTATTCTGTATACTATAAAATTTATAAATTTTAAAATTATAATTATTTTTTCATAAAAAAGTTGATAGCAGTACTGAAGATTTTTTTAAAAATGAGTATTAACTACATATTGAAACAATATATTAATATATTTTATATATATATATATATATATATATATCAGATAAATGTGAGACGTAAATAAAGCAACTAAAAATAAATTTGTAACATTATTGAAAAGAATTTTTGTGGTCATATTCAATACTTGTAACAAAACCAATACAAAATCAACATGTAGATATACCTACAGGCTTTAGTAAATAAAAGTTCATATTCGTGAGGGAAATAACGTTAATCATTTTTCAAACATTCGTTCCATGCATTCATAAATGTCAGCAATCACCTTATTTATGTCAATCAAAAACTGTTTCGTTATTAATTAATAAAAAATAGATCAATATATTTTGTATTTGAAATTTTATAAATAATAACAATATACATAATACAAATACACACGCATATATATATATATATATATATATATATATATAAACATCTAAATTGGAAAAGAGAACGGAGAAAAAAACGCCGGAAAAGTAGCAAAGGAAATTGTTTTTTTAATATATTCAAAATTAAATTGTAATTACTAAGTATTGACAATTTGTCAACAACTTTAATATTTAGTTTTTGATCTGTTAACGTTTTATTATTTTTTTTAAATGACAATATAATGTATTAAATGTATTTTATAGTCTGATTTGTAATCAGAATTTTTAAGTATGAAAATGTCATTATTTATTGCTTTAAATTTATATTATTATTCTTTAGTACGTACATTGAAATATTTAATTTCAATATGACCTTTTTCAGTGAGAGCAAAGAAATAGTTCTTTTCACATCACTGATAACAATTTAATTTTAATAGTTTCCGAAGCGAAATCAACACTTTCGAATCATACGTTATGTTTATTTTATATAAATTATAAAAAAATAAAAAAATGTTAATATGGAGATCATATTTAATGAAGATGTATACATGAATTTCTTCTTCGCAAATCACAAAAGTTCGATAATTGATCACTTTGGTTTTTTTTTGCACTTAAGTACTCTATGGATGATTGCAGTATCGTTTAAATCCCCATATGGACTAATAGAACATAAGTAATAATCATTTAATGAACAGTATTGACAAGATATTATTTTTTGGATTACGAAGAAATTAAAAAAAATTGTGAAAGAGAATTAAACCTTAGTTTTAAAAATTATATTCTTTAATAAAAAAAAATATTAGGAATATATACGACTCATATCAGGTGTTGATCTTAAGAAATTATAATTATATTGGATTATTTAATAAGACACTTTTCATTAACTCATGAAATATTAGTAATGCACTTAATGAGTAAAAAAGAAAGAAGAAATTAAGGAAAAGTTAGATTTCATTAAAAATATTTAATAGTTAATTTTTCTCTTTTACTGTTTTTTCTGTCTTTATTTTTGTCAATTTGCTTCTGTACAAAATAAATGTAGTATAATAACAATTTATATATATATATATATATATATATATATTATTAAAATTACATTTCTTCAGTATTAAATCAAATATCATCTTTGTTTTAAACAGATGTGACACACTGAAAATAATACATAATTTCAGATAAAATAAAGATATTTTCTTATTTAAAAAAATAATAAAAGCTTTTGAAATCATTATCCTCTACTTTTGTTATTTAAAGTAAATATAAAACTTAATTTACATGAAATTAAAAATATGACAGTGCTTATAAAAAATTTTTTTAATGCATTATACTCGTATATTTAATTTTGTTTGGTTTTCTGTAAAAAATATTTAATTTCTTTTATTATTTATACAATTGCATTTATTTAATGAATAATTAAAATATAGTACTGTACCAATACATCTTTTTTATAAGATCTTGAAAAACCACATTATTTCTAAAGGTTATTTTTCATTAAGATATTAACTATCAAGCTAGACAAAATATGTTTTAAGTAATAATCCTAAAATGGCGGAAAATAAGTTAAATAAGAAATAAACGACAGTACTTTCATTAAAGCTCGAAACCATTAGTAGAGAAGAGCTCACCTAGTAAGAAGTTTCTATTTAGCTTAATTATTATATATGAGTTTAAAATAATATACTATGATGTTAGAGATAATTATAATATATGAAGGTAGATATCACATTTTAAATCAGGAGACTTTAATAATATTAAAGACTTAATGAATAATTTAAAATTTTGATGGAAACAATGTATATATATATATATATATGTGTGGTGTGTGAAATTTGTAAACATGTATATATTTTTATTAATGTTTATTTAAAAAATAGATAATTGAAAGTTTAATTTAATTGAAAAAAATTTAAGTAGTAATCCGAGAAAATTTTTTTTTTAGAAAATAAGGTGCTTCAAAATAAATAAATTTTTATTGATTGAAATAATTTTAAATACATATTTTTTATTTTAAGACACAGATAATTCAAAAATAAATTATGTTAAAAACTAAATTAGTAAAAACATATATATATATATATATATATATATAATTGTTTGTACTTATGCATATATACAATTTTGGTTTCGTTTTATTATCGGTCAACAAGGAGTTCGTATCGTTTAAGAAGGATAATCAAACGAGACCAGTTCATTAAAACGTCCATTATATAAGCACTGGTAAATAAACTGTTTCAATCATTCAGCGAGATTTTACAAGACGTTCTAGAAATTAACTTGAGGGCGAACTGGAAAGTGAGAAAACCCTTTTCGAAGCCACCGCACTTAACCCACTCGTATTCCTCTTCACCCGTTATCCTTGAACAGTGATGTGTAAAAGTGTGTTTAACGCCACAGAATCCCCGATCTTTGGCACAATTCCAAACCCGAATCGAAACAGCTATCAGCAACATCACACAGCAGCTGTGAATGTGTTTGGATCATTTCAATTTGGAATTGAATTCTGCATATCAATGGTAATTGAGGGTATGTAGATAGAGGAGTGTAATAAAAAATTTCGAGCTTTGTGTACCAATTTATAGGGTTTTTTCTCCTTTTATTAGAAAGTATAGCTTTAATATAAAACCGCGATATATGGAGGGTATGTGAACGTTTTGTGAAATTGAAGTTGGGATCAAATATAAATTGATTTATCTTATGCATAAAATTGATTAATTAAAAATTGTTTCATTTAAATATTTTTATGTATAATAATTGTTACAAAGTAGAATAAAACGTATTTTATAGTAAAATTTGTGTTAAAGTAATTCATTGTTTAAAGTGTAATTCAAAAGACTTAAAACAATCGTAAAATGACTGATAGACTATCATTTCACAAGAAATTACTTATTTTTATAGTTTAAAATATAGTATTATCGTACAAACAAAATGATCGTAACTATTAAGTTGAATTTTATATTAGAAAACATTTTAAATTTGTTTATTAAATTATGTGTCTGTGCTTCTACATCAACTGTGTGTAAAAAATATAAATCACTAAGAAAATGTATTTTGTTACATATGTAGTTCGTTATTAATTTATAAACTTTGCAAAGTTGTTAGCTATAAATAATTGTATGATTTTAATAAATAATTATTAAATAATTTTTAATAAATTTAATAAATAAGTATTAAGATTATATTAGATTTTAATAAATAATTAAGTATTAAATAATTAATACTGAATCAAATATTCCATTAAAATTAATTTCATAGAAAACTTTCCATATAACAATCAATAATTATTTTTCCAAATTTTTTTCAATTATCCAATCAAATGATTAAATTAGTTTCTGTTATTATCTCTAAAAATTTTATTTAAATTAATTCTCGGTAATAGTGAAACGACCACTGTTTAATAAATATTTTCTATATAAAATATTTTCACAATTTGATGTATTTTATACAATTTTTGCTTTGATGTGTGCGAAAATTTGTTCAAAAATATTAAACATACAATATTAACTTTCAAATTATTATGAAGAGCCAATTTTACAGAGATTATTAATTAGAATTCCATGAAATTACAATTTTTTAATAATAAATTATATGTTATAAATTAATAAAAATGTTTTCAAATTATTGAATCTCTTTCAACTCTCTTTAAAAATATTCATAAATATTTGAAAATTTTTAAGTATGAGGACGATTAATATTAGGTTTATAGAAAAATAATTGCAGTTTATGACCTTCAAATTAATATACATTATTCTTGTTTTTGGTTTTCCTAGTTGTTTTCAGCAATCCATAACTATTGAATGACTAACGCCTCACTTTTGTGCAAGCTGTCGAATTGTTGGTTCTGATTTAACTAACGTCTTCAGTTTGTCGTTATGAACTGAAAAAGGACGCCAACGACTTTGTTCAACTGCGTGGCTTTCGTCTCCGGTACGAAATTATTAGAATCACCATTGCACCGTACGTTCCTTAATAGTACCCACACCAAAATCATCGTTTAGATTGCAAGATGATTCAATTCTGATTGATTCAATTTCTTTACCACTCGTTTTGAACTCATAAATAAAATTGGTCTTATTTGCTTTTTTCCATCTTGAATTCAATAGCTCAATTGGAAGCAAAATAAATAATAAAACCAAAATCGATGGTATCAAAATACAGACCGAAAAATATACTTTAAAATTATATTAACATGAACACGATGAAATTATACTTTCATTGAAAAAATAAAGTTAGAATTCAGAAAAAAGAAACCGCAATTATTTTCCTATCAACCTAATATATATATATATATATACATATATTTATATATATACTCGTATATATATATATATATAGGACCGAAAGTAGATATTTTTAAACTGGAAGAAAATTTAAAAAAAGCTTCCTTCCCCTTAATTTACATAATATATTGGATAGCTAGATATCTCTGCCTTCATATGGGATGCATCTGAAACAGTAAACTCTGTAGCTTTATTTTGGTATTACTTGGATAAATATATAATATATATATATATATATATATATATATATATATATATATATACAAAACACATTGGTAAAGAATGTATCTATAAATAGAACTCAATAAACTGTTTTTCTAGTTAAGATGTCTCTAAAGTCATACTTTCAGAGTAAATTGTAGAATTCTATTTCTCTGCTGTTTAAGTTCTGGTTTTATTTCCAATATTTTCTTGTTTTGTTCTATTTTTATAGAGAGATTGTATTTCAGGTCAGTTTTATTAATATTTATTATATATATATATATATATATATATATATATATATATATATATATATATGATTAATTGTACTTATATGAAATTGTGAACTGTGGCTGACATTATTTTCAAAATAAAATTTCCAATTTGTCGCAAATTGCAAAAAGCTAATCTTCTGAAAAATTTTCAATAACTGATTATTAATCATTTTTTATTCTTCTTTATGCACAATTTGATATTAACTGTATCATTCTTAGAGCGCTATAGTTAAAATTTAGATAATTCTATATTTAAGCACTCTGATGATTGAACATTTTTAATTAGCCTTTTTTATGGTTTGTGGAATAGAAGTTCAATTATAATAGTGAATTTGATCTCAATGAAAACATGCCTTTTAATCGCGTTTTATAATTTATAATCAATGATTATTATTGAAGAATAATAAATAATGATTGATAAGAAAGGACTAATTTGTTTTCTTTTTTTTGGATAACCAATGAAAAAAACATATTTTCTTAGATAAATTTTATAAACATTTTTTGAGCCGTTATATCATTTAAAAATATCTTTTTTCATGTTACCAGTTTTAGTATGATGCTAGCTAGCTCTATCTAAATTCCTATGCGAACAGTCAGTGATCAATAATTAATTATGAAACATATTTAATCAGAAAATATTTTTGTGGTTTGTGAGTCGAAGGAACAATACATTTGTGAATGTAAATTTAGCCGCAGGTCCAAAACTGTATCTTGTAAAAAGTATATCTCTTGATTTTTTAAGACGACAAAAATTTTTTTTTAAATAAATTATTACATATAAACAAATTAAAAAAGCCAGTGTATAAAATAATTAAACACAAATATATAATAAAATGAATAAATAAATATACAAAAATCTGTAATAAAACATTTTTAATTAAAATTGATATTAATTCGCACATTCTCAAAACACATTTATACAACATAATCTACAACGAAAACAATTTTCGGTATGATTTTGCTTTTATACTTTAAATTACCACTTCTTTATCCGTGAAATTAATATTTTCCATGGTACTTCGTTTTGTAATTGTAATGTAACTTATGACGTTCTCAGCAGTTAAACTTTAATGTCATATTAATTTTATGTATGTTATATTTCTGTTTCATTTAAATATGTTAAAAGTGGTTGTCATAATGTTTAATTCAAAAAGGTTGAAATATGCGATTTAAATTAATCCTTTGTAATAAGTATCAAACGGTTTATATTGTTGATGAGTGAAACAAAAAATTTAATTTTACAGTAAATGTATACGTAAATAACTATATATATATATATACATATATATATATATATATATATATATATATACATACATATACAAACTACTTTTGTGACCTATATACATTTTTATTAACACCCATTGTTATGTTAATGAACTTGTGTAGTTATCTGAAATTGTATGAAGTTTGACGGAATAATTTCATTATAAAATACAATATTTTCATAAAAAAAATATATCTACAAATAAATATGTTTTTATGAATTAAAGTAATTACATCTAGAGTAAATGGTATTGTAAATTTTCAACTGCATTTCTATTAACGCAATGTGAATAATATTCAGTATTATTGATCAATAGTTCTAATTTAGTATTCATTCTATAACACATATCTGTTTGGTATTTTAAATCGGTACGCTTATTTCATACAATGTTCATTTCGGTAGGATATAAAAATAAATTATTCAAATAACTGGGTTGTTCAAGTTTAAATGTGCGTTTAATTTCATTTGTTCTAAATATATTTGAAATCGAAAGTATTTATTCGAAATAGAAATTATTGATTTTTAAAAAAACAATTTGTAAAGTATTATTTATTCGACATATATATATATATATATATATATATATGTATATATATATATATATATATATATATATATATATTTAATTTTAATTATCCCCTGTAAAAATCTGTTGGGAACACATCATCAATAGAATTTTACGTTTGATGTGATCATTTTTTTGTTTTCTGAACGTATTAACAAGTGTTCAGTACAAACAGATAATCAAATGATAATTAATGAAGTTCATTCATTTTAAGTACATAAGTCGATTAAAACGTATGCATTTTTTTATAAATGAAAAAAACGAATTGAAATTAAATTCTACGTATTTTTTTCACATTATTAAAATTTCGTTTGGAACATTGATAATCTAATTTTGTATTTATAATCTTATATTTGTTGTATCTTTATTCATCGTCTGATTAATATGATTAAACATTACTAATTTCATATTTAATTAATTCACAAATTAGGGAGTGTTTAATATTTATAATTACTACTCGTTATAAAAATTGAACAATCCAACATTATTATTAGAAAATAGTAATATATTAGTTTCATTAGAAGCTTAAATTATTTTTTTTATATAAAATATCTACTTTTATAAGAGAAGGAAAAAAGCGAAAATAAAGCAACACATATATTTATCTAATTATTTCTGTGAAATTTTGTAGAATCCTCAGATGATATCTATCTCGAAATATCTAGTATATGAGATTACTAATTAGTTGTCATGATTTGAAGTATGAACTTATAACGTATGTCATATCTCATTAAGTAAGTGCTTCGTTTGAAACTGCAATAAGTTTTAATTTGATAGAATTAGTAAAGGAAATATTTGAAATATAGAGGCGGTTTTTTTATTATTTTTAATGATGAGATAAGTCATTGGATTTCTTAAGAATATTTTAAGTAATTAGTAAATTTTAATATTATATCAACTCTATTTTTTAAAAAAAGTTAAACGATAATACATACCAGTACATAAGTATCATAAAATATTTTTGACTTTATAGCTAGAGTCACTTATACAAATGAATTATATTTTCACTTAAAAGATTTTACTGTTTAAAAATAGCATGCGTTTTTCGATGGCGATAAACGTCATCCTTGGAACGCCAAGTTTAAAAAAAATTATACACAAAAAAGATTTACCTCCAACTTGGAGTTATAAGGATGATAGTATCAGAATTAATATATGCGTAATATTTTTATTCGGAAAAAATTTTTAGAATGAAAAATAATTCATTGGTAATAATTTATAATTATATTAGGAATATTTCAAGGTCGGTATATATACCCATATATTATACGATTTTAATACTTTAAGTATTAACTATATCAATAGCATCTTCTTGTTTTGTCTCCATAATCATCGAAAAATATGTCGATCTTCTCTTTATCTATAAATGATATATATATATATATATATATATATATATATATATATATATATATATGTATACATATATAATTGTAAATCTATTTTAAATATATTACAGTATTAAATGTTTTAATAATTCTAAATTGTTATATGAGAAAGTCTTATCTGAATCTCCTAAACTTTCAATTTTAAACAAAACATATGTTATTAAAGTATTTGATATATTTTACATATACTTTGATTTTTTCTCCATCTTGATTCTTTTAAAACAAGTAATGTGTGTACACACAACAGCTAATAAGAGATAAGATTCGAAATATGCAAATCGTAAAGTACACGTTTGTATGTACCGCTTTTTTGAAAACTCTAGTTACATCTGGATTCCTCTTGTAGTATATTTTTTTGCAAGTTTTCAGAATTGATAATATTATTTTTTAAATTATGGAATATTGAAATTTTAAAAATACTGACAATGACATTTCTTGCAAAAATACTTTGCATTTTCCCGAAATATTTTAATGTTACCGATTTAATAGATACACAAATCGGCGGACGCTGTTTCGAATATATGTGTACAATTTTGAAAATCTCTTGAACTAAGTACGTATCGCATATGACACCATCTTACATGTTGACTGTCAAATAGATTGGTTGAATTTAAAGCATTAGAATGAAATGTCAACCGCATGGCGGTGTCACAGACGCTACGCACAGACGTTGGGTGGCAAACGATAAAGTTCTTATATGTTCTATAGCGTGACAGAGGTCGTCCCCGATCCTACTTTGAGATTCGTACCTACAAGATGAATGGATTTTTGATACGGTTTTCCATATTGTCAGTGGCAGTCGAGAACAGGAAACGAAGCTTCTTTCGATTCTTCGAGGTGCGAATAGTTGATGCTTTTGTCATTAACTCATTTTATACGGGATTAAATAAATCATCTTCAAATATATAATCATTCAAGTGTTTGAATGAGCTCTTCTACAGGTAGTTTTCTAATCTATAGTTCTGACATTTGATCCTGTATATTATAAAATGGAATAATTCGTTTAAAATATTTTTTTTATATTGTAATAATTTATATTTTAGTATGCATGATAAATGATTAACAAAAAAAATCATAATTAATACGCAAACGTTCAATTATTACTTTTTTTTGTGAATAATTCTCAAAAATAAAATAAATTATTATCTAATTAATTAGTTTAATGATTAAATATCATTAAAACAATTTATACATTTAAAGTAAATCGTAAAAAATAATTTAAAATTTAGAAACTATGAAATATTTGAAATGTTTTAAAAATGTACTTATTTATTTGGAAAATTAAAATGAGATTTATTAATCAAAATCAAACATCTACGTTTCAATAATTTGAATTTAAAAATTTACATGATATTGATTTAAGTGGAATAATATTTAAGTTAAAATATAAAAAATTAAAATTATACAGTAAAAATCAATAGGGATGAATGGATGAGGAACATATTTATTACTGTCTGTGCTAAAGGTCAGATTTTCTTACTTTTTTGATTTCGTATAAAAAAGATAGTAGGTTTAATGAAATTGGATTCATGTCCTAAAATTTTATATAAACTTTTCCTTTTTCCGCTTTATGTTTGTTAGTTTGAGAAAAATATTCTAATTGAAAATACTTATTTATAAATAGGTCATTTATTAACAACAATGATGAAACAAGGTATATATATATGTATGTATGTTTCTACGTCAAAAATTTGTTCGAGTTAAAAATTTGGAAGTGAATCAGAGTATTTAATAAATTAAATGTTGTTGTTTCTATTTAAATGTGCCCTACAACTTTGCATTTATATTCACAAGCAAGCGAACAATGCGTTCAAAACATCTTTCTTTTATCCAGTCAGTTTTTCAGTGTCTACGAACAAGACACAAAAACACTACTCTTGTACTATTATTCAGAGCTTACTTGAAACATTGATCTAGTTACAATGTCACTGTCAGGACAGGGTTCTACACGAAAAGTGTTTTCTTTTTATGTACAGGTCATTAGATTCAAACGTCGGAAAAGTTCAAATATTTATTTTATTTCTTCTCAAATTGAACATTTATATACAAAAATGTACATGCGTATAAAAATGTAAGGTACTTTTAAATTATATATTTTAAAAATGCTAATGTGATAAAGAAGAAAATGAGTTCAGTAAAAAAGTAATTGTTAGTAATATGTTATTAAAGTTAAGTGAAATGTGTATGATTGAATAATAAGTCAACCAATATTGCAAAAAAGAAAAACCCCAGTTTATTTTTTCTAAGGCATGTATTTATATAACTTATCATTTTAATTTTAAATCATTTATATTTTTTTCTATATGATTAACTAGTTTTTAAGCTCTTAAATTACCATACTTTACTGAATTGTTTTATATAAAAAAAGGAATATGTTAAATTCTGAAAGGTTTTGTTGACTGAACGAAGCAATTATTTTTGAACACAATAACAATAGTATTAGTGTATATTGTAGTTTGCAACATTTATATATCACGCCGAACTAAAAACAGCGTATCATATTAAAATCAGATCTGGTAATATTGGTTTTTACACAATTGCGTTCTAGAATAACAACGAAGTATTAAATATATACGTAACCCATGAATCTCGCCAGATATACAAAAGCTCCCGTTTAGGAAGCACGATCTACACTTCGAAAACTGTTGTATTATATGATTCTACACGTTTGACACAGATGTTCTTATTCGGTTCAGTTAGGAAGATAGAAAGTTGTCAACTATCGATACAGCTGCTACACTGCAAGAAGCCATCTATTGTTAAATAGTGTTTATAAAGTTTAACCCGTTTCGACGTCAAGCAAGCGTCTCGTGTCGTTCACATAACTGCCTTTGGGCCACAATCAATCACATCAGTTTATAAATGTGTCGAGCTTGCAATGTTGCCTTAGAGTGTAGTTTAAGTTTCGGAACTGTCGACGTTATAATACTTCAGATACGTGTATTGTTGTGATGTCATTTTTTCCCGTGATCAGTTGCATATATGATAGATGGTTTTGCATAACATGTATCATACAAAGATGTTACCTGCCAGGTAGAAAAAAACTATCATTTTTTAGTGTCATATGGATATTGAAAAAATACCTGCCACTTTAATATCTGACAGCTCTCTTACAATTTATAATCTTTTTTTTGTAAAATAACTATTAAACATTTCCTAAAATTAATTAAAACTGTTTATCACATTTTATTTTATTCAATTTTATTACAATAATCAATAATTAAAACAATATTTCATGCAGACATGTGTATATATATATATATATTTGACTAACACTAATTTATATTTGTATAATTATATTGTTTTTAAAATTTAATTTATTTTTTAATTTATATTTAATATGACACAAACATTTACTAAAATTTACAAAATTTAATTATAATTACTACAATTTTAATGAATATTATATATTTTTTGATTTGTAATATAAATATATATATATATATATATATATATTAATTAATTCTATTTATGAATTAATTCTATTTTCGGCCACATAGTTTCCAAAAATATTTTCTATGTTCTAAAATATCCAATAAGTGATTATTAATTCTCAGTACACGAAGATGCAGAAAATCTATACATAGTTGCTCTAAAAGTTTCCGTATCGACTTAAAAAATATAATTACCTTAATGCTTTTTATTGCGTTCTATTCAAAATACATCCAATCTATAGCAGTAAATGTATGAAAAGTATCAGAAACATATTCAAAACATTGTAAAAAGTTTGAATGTCTTCACTGTTATCAAAATATGATTTTTCATTCGAGTTTAGACTATAAAAACATTCATACGATTAAAATAAACGATTAAGAATTGCTACATTTTTGTATGTCAGAAACTTACAAATAGCAATGGCTTTGTGAGTCCATGCCATTGTCAAGCAAGAGCGTATAACTGTCTTATTCTTGATACGTGGATGAATTCTTAGAATTCTTGTCTTTAAACATTTCAGAACTATCAAGTAATAGTTTTCATTGATAGATGTGTTCACAAGAATATGTAATTTGAATAGTCAAGTTATCGTAATTAACTATTATTATATGTAAGTACTGTTATGGAAAAAAGTAACATTATTACTGTTATTCATTTCACAAATGGTTTGAGATATTAGTATAAGGGTTGAATTATTATATATTTTCGAAGTTCTAGTTGAATTTATAATTTGAAAATAATTCTGTACATTTTAAACATACAGCCAATAATTATTAATCTTTTATTAATCATTTTTTAAAATTTAAAAAAAAAATGAATTTAGTAATTTTTTAAAAAATAAGAAAAATGTTGAATTACAGAGAAAAAAATGATTACTTAAAATTAGCTATTACTTTCTGCATAAATTGCATACTATTTTTGGACTCTAAACAAAGGAAAATGTACCTCATTGTTCTTTTGTCTTATTCTTAACTTTATTCTTTTGTGTCAATGGAACGTTTTTCATTTTTTTTATCCATGATATTCTGAATTTCACTCTAAAACCTATATTGTCAGCTATATGAACATTTTTGTGTTTTTACTTAATTGTAAGGAAGTTGTTATTCTAATTTTTACTTATCTTTTATATTTTAATTCAAAACCGAGCTAAATCGAAAATAAATATTTTTAATGGAAGTTTATCCAACAACTGTCATTTATCTCACAGACAAATTTATGTTCTTTATTGAAACATCTGAACATCACACTCATACCCAAACAAATAACAACTGAATAAAGAAAAACATATCAGAACTAGAACAGTAAGAAGAATAAACACAATCAAATCTGTGAAAAGAATGAACATGGTTTGAGAGAGAAAGGAAATTTTATGTTTGTGAGATAAATGACAGTACTTATATTGTTAAGTTAGTTCGAAAAAAAATACAACAGACTTATCTATTAAAAAAATATTTATTATATTTAACTGAATGTTTTTTAAAATGAGAGGCGATCTTAAATAACAAATGAAAAAATAATTATAATATTTAGATAAAAAATATTTTAATTTAACAAAATCAGAATAATTTTGAAACTATATATATGTGTATAGTTATAATAGAATAATATGAATATTTAAAAAATTTCAATAGTACAAACAAAAAATTTAAATATTCAACTAGTTGTAAAATCAATATGCGCTATGTAATTAATTTCATATAAAAAATAATCACGATGATGAGAATGGATATAAAACTCTAATTTTCTGTACATAAAGTCTTACACACGTTTCCGGAATAACTTAAAAATTAATTAACAGATAATAAACAGTTAATTTACTCCGTATTATCAAAGAAAAACACTTTTGCTGGAATGAAAAGCGCTCTAAGACAATGTTCATAATAAACAGTATACAGAAGAAAGGAAGGCATACTCACTGCAAGGCAGTGTTTATTTAAGTTTCATTGTTATCCTTTGCGTTACTGTTAAATCTTTTAATTGTGGACTAGGGTAATAAACGTATATTATTTTAAAACTGTTTGTTTTTTGTATTTGTTGAATTGTTTATTTTGATTAGTTTTTTTTTATAATTTCTATATTGTTATAAAAATATATCTATGTAATATTGATTGAATTGAAATATATATATATATATATATATATATTTATATATATATATAAAGTTAATAAAAATGTAAGTTGATTTAAAAATTAATTTCAAGCAGACAGTATTTTTCTGTGCTGGTTGTACTCAGAATTAATTTTTAAATTGTGGAACATTTTTCTCTGTACAGTAATATTAATGAAAGCTTCTTGTGCTAATTTTTCAAAGTTGTCAGTAATATGTAGTGAGTTCCATTAAGTGCAATCGTATGTTTTTACTTCATTCACCCTCACGACAGTTTCTTTTTTTGTTTCATTTTCTAATGAATTATTTTCATTGATAAAAAATATATTTCAGTATAAAAAAGGAATTAAAATTATCCTCTCTTGTAGTATTTCAGTATGTAAATATTTGTTTCATTTAAATTGAACACTTCTTTGTATTTTAAATAAAAATATATATTGCGTAATTAAGAATGACATTGTTTAATGTTTATCTCTTCAGATAATTCAAAACAATGCTTTTATAAAATCTTATCTTTAAAACTGAAACGACAATACTTGACATTACGATCCATAAACATAAAATTTTAATGATTATAAAAAACAAACTTTTTATTGCATTTAAAAGTTAAACCTTGATTTTTATCTTTTCAACACATTTTATTCTTTTTTCTATTTTATCACCATAGAGAGTCGTTTGATGAAAACGAGTTTAAAGTTCTAGAGAAAAGGGTCAAAGAAATATTATAAATGAACGAGAAACAAACTTTATCTCGTCTTGAAGTTTTATTTTTGCATGAAATTGAATTCTTTGGGATTCATTTTCTTAAATTTAGTCGTGTAATTTAGTTGTGTTATATTTGAATTTTAAGATTGAAATATTCTGTATTTACGAATTCAATTTGAACTACTTACAATTTTGAATAATAGAGTCTATATGTACGCAAATGAAACAATTCCAGTACATAACCAACGAACTAAAAAAAAAATTATATAAAATATCAACTGACACAGCGCATTACCTGTAATGAAGAAAAAATCTCCTCGTGTAGTATCTATACGTTGCGCCGTGAGGTGAATTTTCCACAACCAGTACTCAGCCATGCTTCGCTAGATTCCATTTTGTCGTTGGGGTTTTCCAGCAAGTTGCGCGAGGTTCCCTGTTACATTATTAATTCAGGTATTTGCATAATCAAGTAGATTGTAGATTAACCTCCTGTTAGGCCGGAGATATCTCTCCTGCTTTCCCACTCTTTTTCATTTCGTTCATCATACGGTAAGGCGGCACTTTATATATAAAACGATGTACGTACCTGTGTAATCTACACAAACATTTTGACAGAAACGAGTAGTCACTGTATTCGGAATATGTGGACTTTTCTACAACTTATGTATTTTTAATTAATCTCATATATCATATTCTTTTTATCATTGGTTATACTTAACTTTTTCGTAGGTTTTATTTCGAATGCGCACATCTTCACATATATTATACACATATACACACACACACACATATATATATATATATATATATATATATATATATATATATTTATATATATATATATATAGATGTGTATGTATGTATGTATGTATGTATGTATATATGTATATATGTACATACACATTAAACAAAGTGTATGTATGTATATACTATTTCATAAATTCATATTCACAAAAACTCGGACAACTGTCAAGAACATTTAATAATGTTGTGCTTATTAAGAATTTAATTTTAATTTTGAATTCAGACAAAGTTAATATTCGAGTCAGATTTTGAATTTATAGTTTTGATAATATTATGTTAAAAAAATGATATAAAAAACTTTAAATTAAAATATTTTGATTCTCTCTCTCTCTTTCTGTATATATATATGTAGAGGAATGTTAGTCCAATATACAAATGATTTTTTTAAAAAACGTACGTGTACAGATTTGTTTCTGTATTTTCATTATAAAATATAATAATTATTATTTCATTATTAGATCGCACATAAAGAAGTCTCGAATTTTTGTTTATTAGTTTTGTTAGGAAGGGGCTAGGTCCTGAAATAATGAAATATTATATAAAATATAGTTTGGTTTTTAAACATTTAAGATAAATTTATGAAATTAATTCCACAAAATATCATTTCTAAATACTAATTTCTTTGATATCAGAATATTTAATGATGTAAATAATTAGAATATTCCATAATAATTTATAATTATTTTCATAGTTTTAACATCCTTATTACGCGGGTAGAATTATTCTACTTAAAAAGTTCTTATTTAAATTTATGATATATATATATATATATATATATATATATATATATATATATATATATATGAGTGTGTGTGTATACAAAAAAGAAAACACTTTCATAATTTTGTGAAAAATTTAAGTGTTCCTTATACCCACAATAAAGTGTTTAATAATTTATTATAAACTTTGTACTGTTTTGATAATAATACGTAATATAGGTATATAAAAAAACAACATAAATTTTAATTGACTAACTTCAATTCTGCGTACATTAATATTTGAATGGAGAGAAATAAAGACGAATAACAATATGTAAACATACGGGATGTTGTGGTTAGAATTAGTAGGATGAAAACCAACCAGATGGATTTATAGTAATGTATGCGGGTTGGTTGTAATATGTAGGTAAATTCAAAGCTTTTAACTCGTATTACTTTACCATGTAGAGCAGGGACAGAAATAATAATTATATATATATATATATAATTTTCTCGTTTTTTGCTCTTCCTATTTACATTCCAATATTCGAAGAACAAAAGTTCCCGTAATTGACTGTAATTTGACTGTTTATGTATGTAATTATTCTATTAATAAGTTTTTATTGATCTCATAGAAACGATAAATCCACTTTTTTGAGTTTTAGTAAATATATTTTTCATGAATAATTTTAATAAAAAAATTTATATAAAATTGACATGTTAAAACATAAAATGTTAACTTGAGTACTATTTCAGTTAAGAAAATATTTTATTTTACATCATATTCATTTTAAATTAACTCATAGTATGTAAAGATTATTTTTTAATTGAAATATGTCATGTTATTTAATAAATAATGTGTAGTTTAACATGAAGTAATTTTAGTACATAGTATATTTTATTTAAATAATTATACAAGCTTGTTACAAACATAAAAAATAATGACTTTAAATCGACATTTTAATGCGTTTTTTTGTAATATGTTCAATACCTTCAGGCACATATTACGATGTTTTTTATAATTAATGAAAATACCCGTACTGTGATGTTTTTGGCTTGTTAAATTATCAAACGTGGCGTCAAAAGTAAAATACATACATTGTATTTTAATCTGCTTTGTAGATGAAATCGTTAGAAATTCTATTCAGAATTGTTTATTTATTCCTTTATGTTTTTGAGTGATTAATTAAACCACTAATATTATTATTTGTTCTCTGATACTGTCAAAATGACAAAAAAATTAATAAAAATTACAAAAAAATTACTGAGTATATTCAAATTTTTCTTTTTAATTCTGTGAAAATTAACCTTTTATCATTTATGAAATCATATAGGATCATAATTAAACAATTCTTCTTACATAACCATATGAATGGGTTTGTTATATATGTTCATATGTATCATTCAATACAAATAAAGTAACACTTCTCTACTTAAAAACTTAATAAATAAAAACCTATAATACATATTTTTGATTCCCCTACTTCTTTAAATTTCTATACAAAGATTTTTTTAAAGAAAATATGAAAAAGTATGCAATAAAACATTAAAGTAATTATAATTACAAAAATTATTTTATAGAACAAGTTAGTTTCATAAATATATTAACTCTGGTAAGGATTCTAGAATATTAATTTTTTATTGATAATAAAGTAGATAAAACAGAGACTAAATCTTGAGAATGAAAGAAGTATTCAAAAATACATATTATATTTGTAATCTAGAAAAAAGGAAATTACATAAAATCTAATACAGTTAAAAATTTGTAATATTTTAATATAGAATGTAAAAAAATTAAAAAACTAAAATTACATAAATTTTTATGAAGAAAAATATATTTCAAAATAATAAAATATTCATTTTATTTTACAATTAAAAAAAGAATTGCTTGAAATAAATATTCAAATATTTTTAATCGATGAGTATAATCATTTTGTTGTTCATCATAAAATGTTGTCGTTTTTAATGATCGTTTAATTAGTTAATATATTGCTGTGACATAAAACAAATCAACATATTTTGAAAAATTACTCTTTTATAATTGGGATAATCGAAATTGATTATTTGTGTTTGAATTCACGCTGGAATAAAATTTTCATTATTTACAAATTGAAAATAATTTTTTCTATATGTGTATATATATATATATATATATATATATATATATATATATATATATATATAAAGGAAGTAGTTGTCATTTAACCTTTTGTGTATCCAGTTTGTAATTTAAGTAAAATTATTTTTAGGTTATTTTGAATTAAAAAGAACGTAATAATTATAAACTTTTCATATAACTTTATATATATATATATTTATCTGAAAGTGAGATAAATGTATAAATAATGAACATATTTATTAATTAATAATTATGTGCACATTTATTGCTTTCTGATCACCACATGTGCATTAAATACGTCCAAATTCAACGGCAAATTGAAAAGAAATTATATAGTTTAATAAATATTGAATTTATAGATGTCTCTATTAATTCTAAATTTCAAGTGTTCCTGTCATTTAACTACAGAGAAAATAGAAAAAACTAATAGTGTGGTTATAATCTAATGCAGTTCATTTAATCATTTGGACACATATAAACATTTATTATATGAAAATATTTTATAAACACACGCAAACATACATATATATGTACAAATATATATATATATATATAGTCCATTAAAAATATTCATTTTTTCTCACCATTTAAATCCGAGCTTAAACCATTTTTAAGTTGAGATATAAAAACGTTTCCGGGTATGAATATTTATTACAAATACGGTTTTATATAAGATTGAAATCTGATAAAACATATTCAAATGAGATGTCATAAATAAATTAAATAAAAAATATCCCCATATTTGAAATTTTTCCATGAAACGGTATTATATTGCGTAGAAGACTTTCTGGTAAATGTTTATATCGAATTAAAATTACTAATAAATATTATAAACCATTTAGGTAACATTAAATTGGTTTTATTGGTGTTATTATTTTTTAAAAAAATTTTCGATCATTTTATAAAGTAACTGTATTATAAAATAATAAATTAATCAGAAGACAATACAAACTAATAAAGATAATAAATGTTATCATGTATTATTATAAAACTATATTGTTGTTTTCAAATAAAATCGTAATATTAAACATAAAATTCAAAATAAAATTGTTAATAGTTTATGCTCATTCAAAAGATAATCGTAATAGATAGATAAATACTGAAAGATTGTTCAAAAAGAATATTTTTCTAGAACATATAAAACATTAAAAACATAATGTCATATTTAAACTGATCATATAAAGTACTAAGACACGATATCTTCAATCTTATCCTTCTTAAACTGACTAGAGTATCGAGTACATCATAAATCATCTTTTGATAAAATTTTAAAACTAAAAGTACTCTCGTGCACAACTTTGTTACGTTCGTTCGTTGTTTGTTTTTCCGTACTTGTGAAAATATTTTTCATATTTTATTTTATCTGACATTGATTGTGAGATTTACTCTTCATACAGTTTTTTTTCGTTAACTAGAGATCATAAAAAATCGTTTAGTTTGAACAAATTGCAATTAAATTCACATATATATTTTTTAACACTATAAAATTATATTTAATTTAATCTGTTTGTATTATTGTATTATTTTTGGATAAAATGTTTCATTTTATTGAACACAAGCAGTAATTAAAATTTGAATTTTAAAAAAGTCTATTACAAATTTGAATTTTTTTGTATATTGTTTTTGAATTTCATAATGATAATTTGATAATTAATTTAATAACTGGTAAAATTATCTCTTATTGTAGAATATCGAGAATGAGAAATGTTTACTTAAAACTTTAAATTAATAATGTTTCAACAATTTTTAAATTAAAACTTTTTCTTCATTCATGTATATAATGTTGTATTTATATAACATTTTTAAATTTTTTTATATATTTTATATTTTATGAAACTTAATTTTGATAATATTTTTTGAACCAATCATCTGTTACTAATATACTTATCCCATGTGTTGTGATTACGAATCTAGACTTACAACATATGTTGTTTTTCATTAGAAAAAAAAACGATAATCTTCCTCAGTTTCAAGACAATAGGAACTGTACACAATACTAACAAGTCTGTTATCTTACAAAGTAGTCAGATTAAGAACTCATTTATGTTTAATAACTGTACTTCAATATAATTAGATTAATTTTATGTTTAGTATTAATAAGATAATATAGTTTTATTTTATTGATACTCACTTTATGAATAAAATTATTTTAAATTGAAGTAATTGATTACTAAGAAGAAATGTAACATAACAAAAAATGAAAAAAATATTTGTAATGCTTATTGTTGTGTTATATTTTATTTACTTGAAATTATTTTCGCCATTCTGGGCTCAAAACGAACTAAAATACATTTTATTTATTTTATTATAATACTTTTTATTATAATAATGTATTTACACATGTAACAGTGATAATGAACAGTACATATCATTTATTTTTTCGATTCGATTACTTCTTTATATACATGTAAAGCCATCGAATAATCTATTAGTCGCATTTTCTAAAACCCTGGTTTAAGTTATGTAATTTAATTAAATTTACTGAATTTTAATTAAAAGAAATATTTTCAATAATATTTATATCAATATTTAGTAAAATAGAAGGAAAAATGATTCAAATAAAATATAATCATTTGAATATGATTTGGGTATTAATTTCTTAATTCAATTTTTATTCTATGGTATTCTTCTTACTTACTTTATTTTTTTTTTAATAATTTATTGTGTATTTTTTTCTTCAAATAAATGTTTGTACGGAATGATATAGACAACGTTTCTCAACCTTTTGCTGTGTGACTCAATACATCTGTTTGTAATGGTTTTGCGACCCGAATGTTTATAATATAAAATTTTTAAAAACCTGGTAGACTAGTCTCTCTATATTATATAAATAAATAAAATTGTGCGTTTTAATGATAACTCCTACGTGTGAAATGCAACATTGAGTACATTTATACTGAGAGTGGTTCAGATGAATTTCGATTTATAATAAATACATAAATTTCAGTTTTTATTATTGGAATTTAACTATAAATAAACATAAGACTAACGATTTTAAATAAGACAGACTGTTTCAAAATTATAAAATCACTAAAACAATTTGAATTATATTTAAATTAAAAACTCTTACAAACATTATGAATATAATATTTGATGGCTGTTGTTTACTTTTGCTATTGGTTCGATTGATATATTAAACATTTCTGCACTTTTATTATCCGAATGAGTATTTGAAAATTTTCTTCTTCTTTTCTTCCAAAAAAATGAAATAATAATATTCAGTACTTAACAGATGCATTTATTGTTCTAAGTTCTTAGAGAATATTTCAGTAATAAAAGTACTTCTGGAGAAGGTAGGAGCTATTTTGCGACCCATTAAAATTTTAACACGACCCAATATTGGATCGCAACCCACAGGTTGAGAAACGCTAATATAAACGATACTCATGAAGTATATATTTTATTAAAAAATGTGTCATTTCTGATAAGACTTTTTAAGATTTAAAGCAATGGAATTTCATTAAAAAATTGTTTGTTGTATAATAGTTGCATATTTATTTAAAATTGATGTTTAGATTTTCACTCTCCTACCATTTTCAGAATTATACGATATTTGAAATATTTGGCATCCACATTTATTTATTTATCAACGTTAATTTATTTATAAATACACTGTACCAATAAATGAATTTTTTACAGTTTTTCTTTCTTTTATAATTGAGACAATTTTATATAGTCGTTCTTAAAGAAAGGGTGTTAAACTAAAAATGAAATAGTTTGACTTTATTTTTTGATAGAACTATATTTGTAATTTTATATGGATCATTTTATTAGAGACGATTTTTTTGGATTTTATAAATAATTATTTTTAAATAAATTAATTTTTACTTTTCTACAAAATCACATATTTTTTCTGACCAAAAATGTTCAATAATTGATAATTTTAATTGTTGATTATGTATATGTTCATGGTGATGACATAATAGTCAGAGAGACACGGTATAAAGAAATCTGAGGTAACAAAAATCAGAAATCTATATTAGATATTTTTCTGACTTTTCAGGATTTTTAATATTTTTATTTAGAACAAAAATGTATAGTTTATACCAAAAAATAATAATTTTTATCGAGTAATTTAAACTAATCTACTTAAAAACACTTGAATGTTTATAGATATATTAAAATATACTTTCATGAATCTCGTTTTACGGTTTGTAGTCAGTAGGTAACATGTAAATGTAACTTAATGTTTCTAGTAACTGATTTATTTAAATCTAATGTTTACTATGGACCTCAGTTTATTTGCATAATAAATTGAACTAACAGAAGTAGGTTATCTCTTCTACTGGATGAGTTTCTTTGAAAATTGTTACACACGAATGAATTGTTCATGATAAAATTTTCTAGTAAAAGTAAAATAATATTTCTAAAAAAATACTCGATATTTTAAGTTGTTATTTACTTATAGTAGTCATTATGTTAGTGAAATTCAGTGTAATATTTTTATATATTTTTTTTAAAAAAATAATAGATTTTTACACAAATATTTTATAAAATTTAACATTAAATATTTTCTTAACTTTCAGTACAATGATAAAATAAATACTTAATATTTTGTCTTTTCTGTTTGTAAAGCATATATTTTTTGTATAATTGATAAGAAAACAAATTTTATTTCATTGAATGTTATAGTTACACATGAACGTTTTACTCTTTTTTTTAATTTCCTTTTATGAAATGTTATTTGAAGTCGACTAAAAATACAGACATAAAACTTTTTTTAATTAATAATATAAATTTTGAATAAAACAGCATTAACATTTTTTAAAATATAAGAAAATTGCTATGACGATAATTTTTCAACGTAAGCATGCAACGCGAACTTTTTTTATTTACAAGAATCTTTTCTAATTAAAAGTTTTAAACCAACTTTCTTTAAATATTGAATCTTACATTTAATTAATGAAAATTATATGAATGAAATGTGAAATTATAACAGTATTCTTCGACACTTTTTTAATATTTTAAAAATATTATTTACTGGAATGTACAATATTTTCTTCAAATTATATTTAAGATTATTTCTTACTCTGTTTTATATTTACTTGTTTTATATTTTTTACTCCTTTATATATATATATCAAATTTAAAATTGTATATAAAATGTTTTTAATTATTGTTTTTTTCTAAAACATTTATTAAAAAGGAATTAATAAAATATTTTCAGCGAAGAACCATAGAAGTAGAATTTTAATATCAAGTTCTTTAAATTCTCAAAGAGAATATTTTTTTATTAATCTATCATTTTGTATTATATATGTAATAATAATAGTATATAGAAGTATATTTAATAATAATATATCTGCTTTAAGATAATCTAAGATATATCTCTAAGATAAACGATGGGAAAGAGGTTGTTTTTAAAAATATCATATTTTATCGCACAATTCTCCCTTTATTTTTTACCGAAGACATATACAAAAGAAAGAAATGGTTTCAAGATGACATTGAAATTTATTTCAAGCTCTGACGTGACTATTGATTAAATAATATTTTCCACATTTTTTTCTATAATTTTCTTCTGGGATATAATATTCGATTAATTTTACTTATACAAATGCGGTAACGAACCCTTGATGGAATTCCTCCTATATTGCATATTCATTAAATGATTTAAATAGATAAACTACCGCTGTCCAAAATGTTTTTGCTCTATGCAATCAGAAATTAGACACGATACAGCTGTTACACCGAACTTAAATGAAACTAAATTCATATATATTTATTATGTCTAGCTATCATTCTTATTATACTGCATTTCATTCTACTGTTAATATAAACTTAGATAAATAGCAGAAATATGTGAACTATAATTGCTTATTCGAAAAAATAGAATTGATTTAATTGTATTCGGAAAAAGATAGACATACATTTTTGAAAGTTTATAATTTTTTTATATGTTTTTCTATGATTGTTGCAATACTCTGTCTACTTGTCTTTTTTTCTTAACTAATTAAATACATTTATTTATTTTCTATTCGGTCGAATTTTACTGTCACTATTGACATATATATATATATATATATATATATATATAATTTCAACAACGATATCAAAACTTAAACCAGAAAAAACCATACAATTTTTACAAGTTGATATTTTGCTTACAAAAAATGCAATTGTAATTTGCACGTGAAGAAAAAATATTTGAATTGTTAGATGAGACTGGACGTTAGGCAAAAGTAGTTTAGACAAAAATTTAGAGCTTTTCTGTTTGCACTGTGCTTGTAAAAATAGTAAGTAATTAATTAATAGTTACTTAGTTTTTTAAATACGATCCGAAAGCAGTGGTGTTTTTTATTTTTCAGCTGTGTTTATTTTTCATTGTAATCATTTTATGAATATTTTGACAATACATTTTGACGATATGAAGTTAAAATGATTTATAAATATATTATAATTTACATAAATCGATATAAATATTATAAAGTGTAATGTTAATGTTGTATATTTATTTATATATTTTATTTAACTATACCCCTGTTAGTTATAAAACAGCCATATCTCAAATAAGTGTATATTTATATATAATATACATATGCATATAAATAAACATATAATATAAAAATATTAAATAAAAGTAAAAGATAGACATTTAAATATTACTAAAAATCATAAAACATTGAAAACTTTCAAATAGCACAGCCTAGTAATACACTCCTACAGGTGAACGTTACTGTTCTGCTGTAAAAACTAATACTAGTATTACACGTACAATAGTAAGCTGTCTGATTCGTTTCGGATAATTTTTGAGCTTCCTGCTTGTGATAATTTTCTGTTTGATCTGTACTGGTTTCTTATTTATCAACTAAAAAAACTAGCTTTCCATTCAGCTTAGCTTTATACTAGAATATTACTTAAAAAACTTGCATGATTGTGACAAGCATACATTATTCTTTTACTAGTAAAAAAGTTTACACTACGAAGGGGATAAATTACTAGTTTACATCTAGCACATAGTACAAAATATATCATCTAACTTTAGTATCATAAAGCTAGTAGATAATGACTTGAGTAGACATTACTTTTAGAAAATCAACAATGACTTAATAGTATTGATTCGAAGAGGAAAGTATAATAACATGATTACAAATGTAAAAAATAAACTGAAATTATTACCTTAGTTTCATTATTTTAGCACATCACTTCAATTGTAAAGCTTATGAAAAATAATCAACTTGTAGACCGAAAAAATATAACAAATATATTTACAAATTATATAGTAAGGAATTAGAAAAAGTCTGATAAAAATTAAATATAATTTTTATGGAAATAAGTGGCTAATTTATATACATATAAATTGATTAGAAGCAAATGGTTGTATAATAAATACTAATTTTTTAATCGACACATTAAGATGAAATAATACTCATTGTAATTATTTACCTTATCAATATTTTAAAATTCACATTTCAAGAGTCCTAATTGAATAATTACTCTTACTATTGTAAGATTGTGTTTACCTGTATTACTGTTTTATTTGAACAAAGTAAATGTAAGCATCAATCCACAAGCTACGTGAATAAAATATAATTCAATCGGATGAACAGAACAAGCGCAGGAGATTGGAAATGGATTAAAATTTCTCATTCTATAATTTATTCAGTGAATAATATCTACGAAAGCGTTAATTTCTCAAATATGTTTACAAGAAGTGACATTTAATATATACCACTATCGATATTTACAATATATTGGTTTAATGTGACTTTGAAAGGAATTAAATATATCACAATATGAATTATGGAAGTTCAAAATGTAATATATATTCTTAGTGAAAAATACAATTTTCTTAACGTATTGACGTTTTTGGAATTATATATATATATATATATATATATATTCTACTATATAATATTTCATGTTTACTTACCTGCTGATACGTAAAATTGTGTTGTCAAAAGTAAAATAATTTACTGTTCTTGTATAATACCTTATTTATGATTCTATAGTATACTCTTTTTTCAAATTTCGTTTTACTATAAATAAATTTCTAGATAATAGAGATATATTTATTTATTAAATATATAAAAGTTTCATTTATAAACAATAATATATATATATATATATTTAGGCTTTAAATTATTATTATTAAAATAAGCTCTTCAAATGTACAATTAAAAAAATCCGTTTGATGGAATATATTTTCACCTTTTCTAGATCTAAGGTAATTTTAAATTCATTAAATTGTTTAACTCTAAAATTGATGAAAATGTAAAAAAATGAAAAATTATGTCACACTATAAATAAAAAGTGATATTTGTTAGCAAAAAAGTTCAATAAATAATTATTGATCATTTTTAATTATTCCTTAAATGCATTTCAATAGTAATACTATTATTCTCAGAGCATTAATGTATATAAAATATTTTTCCTATTTTTATGTACTTTAGAAAAAAATAATCTCTTTTTGATAAGATATTTTTTCTAACTTCTTTGTGACTTGCGAGGCGGGAGAATAATTGGAGATGAAAATTTTTGAATTACTTAAATTACCTGTTTATAAAAGTAACTAAACAAATATTTAAATATTCAAAGGAAATCATTACAATTTTCATTTTATTATTATACTATCAACAAGTTTTTCTTGTAATTAATATGTGGTGGAGACTAAAAATAGATTTATATATGATAGATTTATATCAAAATTTACATACATATAAATCGAACAAGTATTCATATTTATCAACTTAACACTTTGAACACCGATTTCACTTATCTTTATATTTAGCGTCCGTTGACAGTTAAATAATAGCACAGAAATATATTCATGATTGTATTAGAGTTGCGTATCTAATAAATTTTCAACAGTATGCCGTATCGTTAATTGCAAGTCATTATCATTTTACCAAAGAGATAATTTTGTTTGTGAAACAGTGGCTACTTATTTTATCTATTATGTTTTGAATTCACGTTAAAATTATTACGAACGGCAAAGATAAACAGTAATTTTTATAAATTTTTCATTTTACTGAAATCAGTATATTTACTGATTTTATTTGTTTGTGAATATATTCCATTGAATTAATTTGCATCTTTATTTATGCATAAATACAAACTTAAAAACCATTTGTAAAATTGATAATATAATTTATTTATTGTTTTCAAATTTAAATTATAAATAAATGATCAGAATTCTGAAAAGAAATCTCAACAGAAGTAAATTTTTACAAGACTATTATTTTCTCAGACTAATCAGTCGAAATGCATGTAGCAACAATCAAAAACGATCAATAATCGTTTATTGAATGTTTTTGAGCAGAAAACTTTTTTGTAGTTTGTGGGATGAGAAAATAATCAATTTATTAAAAAGAAATTAAATTGTAAACATATAATTGTTTGTTTTTATATCTGTGATCTCTTTGATGTATTAACCTGGCGTTTTTAATCTTTCAAAATTATAAGAATTTTTTTGTAGCGACTATTTTCAAAATTTGTGTCATCTTCGAATCCTTTTTAGATGATTTATTTATAAATTAGTTGAGAATGGCGCAAAATCCTAATAAAACTTCTACTTTATATGAACCGTGTAAGGAACATATGAATTTACTTTATAAAAACCATATATGGTTTGTATAAGGTGAGAGTGAAGGTCAATATCATCTATATATGGTCGTTAAGCCTATAGAATGCGACCTTCTTGACAGTATAAGGATCATATAAAGTCGATTTATGTGTTTTATAAAATTAATAAAATTTATATATATATAAATAAGGTGCCCATATAAGGATTCTTATCATTATATCGATTGTATAAGGAACATCTAAAATCTTATATGGAAGATATAAGGTTGAGGATTACTAGGGACGTCAAAACTAATAAAAATGAAGCTTATCAGGACAGCTCAGTTATAAAATTAATTTATAATAGAAAGATTATCTCTCTGTAACTAAAATTGGTCCCAGCACTATTCATGCGATTCATTCGTTATTTGATTAGTTGATATCAATCACGTGGTCTCTGACAACTACGCGGATTGTATGTATGTATGTTTTGTTAATTTCTTTTATTTTTTAGGGTTAAAATCAAGCTGAGAATATCTCTCCCCAGGGGCAGAATGTAATTAATGTGTATGAGGTGTAATTTATGTGTACCGAAAGAAACCATTAAAAATATATTTGTAAATATTTTATTGTCATTTTCTATTAAAATGTCTGTAAAATATTCTAGGGTTTTGAATGAATTTGACTACTATACAGAATTATTGAAAAAGTATTGAAATATGAAAAATATAAATTAAATCGCATAAGCATAAACATTTAAAATGTTTCATTAACAAATAATTAAAAATATGACTACTTATGTATACGATTAATTAAATTTTATTTAAATTTATATGATAAATAAGCTGCAATATATGAAAAATATTATAAAAAGTGTATGAAAGTTATCTTAACATTGCACGTAATAATTCTTTGATATAATTTAAGTAGAGCAATTGCGTTTTAAACACGTTTTTTCTTTTCTTAATTAACTGATATATTTGTACCGTAGTAAAGAAGAACATTGTTAAACTAATGATGATACGGAATGGAAGTTTATCACAAAAGTTATAGCTATAATTACTCAACGGCACACTTTTGTACTGATTTCAATGTGAAAACTTTCGTAGTACGTCCACTAGAGAATAGCCCATGAATACGATATAATTCGCGCGCCACCATTCCTTCGTCAGTTTTCTTTTCTCATTTCCGCAAAAGATGTTTAGCAGTTAATGCTTCTAAATGTTTGCGATATTTCCTTTTCGCGAAGGACATTTCAAGCTGTTTGTATTCAAAACGACGCTCTTAGCGGCTGTTGATAGCGGCGTGTGGTTCCCTCTTGCTCAAACCACTGTCGAGCACTCATGTTCTCTCGTCGCACTTAAAAAGCAATTTCCTTCACTGTTCACACAAAAGCACCTGAAAGGGATATTTATATATAAAAAAAAGTATAAAGCAGTTGCCGTCAAAACGTAATAAATCTGAACTCTTTTGCTTTCGAAGTCGAGACAAAATCATGCGCTACAAAGAAGATTAAGCCATATATTATATTTCGTACGTTTGAATTTTCTTTAAGGATTATATCGTTATGGTTTCAAGGAAATAATTTCACTTGAGAACGTTATTTATGGGGTTTTATTTAGGGATTTCTCGTTCTCTATGTTTCCTTTTTACTTTATTTCCTGCAATAACAATTTGTTTGCTTAATTTGTTGACTTGTTACAGTGTGATTTTACTGCGTTACCTGTGTCGCTGGAAATGCGCTTGTTAAGTTTTATTTATATTTAACAACGCATAAATATTTTTAAATAATCTTAAGTAAATAAAATTAATCAATATTATTTTTTTCTTCGAACGAATTCTGCATTAATACTACTTTTTCATATTCTTTACAAATACTACACTTATATCTATCTATCTATACATATATATATATATATATATATTTATATACATATATTTATATACATATATTTATATACATATATTTATATACATATATTTATATATATATATATATATATATATATATATATATATATATATATATATATATATATATATATATGTACATACATACATATGTATGTGTGCTTTTCCGTTTTAATTTAATGCCAAATTATAAATTCAGAAATAGTTTTGGTTTGAAATAGAAGATATAAAAGCTGTACGTTGGAATTAAATAACCTACAACTGAGTGAGCTATAAAGTTATGTTTTGAATTCGTAATATATTAGTTAGGAACATAATCTTAACTGTTATGAGCACAAATATTAACAACTTTGTAAGTAACCTTTTTCAGTAGATAAAATTAAGTTTTTGTCAGTTTTTGAGTTTTACTTATCTTCACGTCCTAGAAAATATACAAAGTAGTAGTAATAGCAGTAGAGTTTTAAAATTAAAATTTAATATTTAAATTTTAATGTAAATATACTATTTGATTACAATAATTAAGATATACCAATTTCATTTAGAGCGCTAAATAAAACCACTAGGTGTAATATAATAGTAAATAAGGTAATAGTAAGGTGTAACAGTAAATGTTGCGTTGTTTACACCAAATAAAAAATATTAAATGTTGTAATTGATGAGCTATATTGTATTATATTAAATGAAATTTTTATAAAGAATAGAAAATAATAATAATTATTTATGAAAAAATTATTCCTATTGTTTATTAAAAATACTGCTGATTTTATCAAATGGTTAATTTATCAGTCATAATATTAATGATATAAAAATCATTCTGTTCAGTTATATTCTTTAGTTTATTATAAAAATTAACACAAAATATCTAGTTAATTTTTTCTAGATAAACAAAAGGAAATTTTATAAAAAAAATACTTTTAAATTTTCAAATATTATTTTTAAAATTTAAAATAATTTTTTTCTTGAAAATTCAATGAGTTACTTTTATTTTCTTAGAAAATTTAACTAACAAAGTTCTTTTTAAGTTAAAAAATGATTGTTTTCCATCTTTCTTGTTTTTTTTTGTACTTCTGTTCTCTAGTGCTCTCAGGATGATGATATTGCTATCTAAGTGCTCATAAGTAACCATAAAAATAATCAATTATTGACTATTATTTATCCGAAACTTTTGTTGTTCCTAGAAGAATAGAAAATTTATTTGGGAAAATATAACATTTCCATTTATCTAAATAAGTAAATCTAAAAGTTGTTTATAATTATAACAGTTAGATACCTTATCTCCTACACCGATATATTAATTACAGGTTGAACATATTAACACATTGTGCGTTTGATAATATAAGCAACTCTACAATCGATTGATTAGGTTTGATATCACAACAAAGAGTTGATTCTGTTGTTGTTCCTGCAAAATCTAGTGTAAGTTAGAATATAAACTATGTGTTGATGCAATCATGTTCGTGGTGATTTATTTGAAATTGACTTGCATATAGTTATTTGATTTCAGTATCTAGTGAAATTTTATCATTTGCATTTAAATAACAATATAAGCAGAACTTTATTACCCTGCTGACACAATTTTTAATTAAAACATTATAAAAATATTACAATAATGGTAATAACAATGTCCTCTGTATAAAATAATTCAGTTGTTTTTTAAATTTCATTTTTATTTATGTATAACCGTTTAATTAATTCAATATTACTGATCAATATTTTGAATTAATATTAGTAATAAAATAGCAATGAAAAGTAATTACTATTTTGTACTGCTTCTGAAATTCACGTATGATATAATCTTTTTATTGCTCCAGTTTCGACTTTCATTATTTTTTAGGTAAATTACGAATTTCAGACATTGATTTTGAATTTTAACATATATCTTTAAAGATGATTGTACAAAAACGAACTCGCATATTACATTCATAATTCATGCAGAACAGACAGTTCACAATACAAAGTATCTAAGAAAATAACACCATAAAATCTGCAAATTTATCTTGTCTGTGCTCAAAAAATCTGCATTTTTTTAATTTCAAACATGAATAATCTGAAGTTAAAACATATATTGTTTCAGAAGTTCGTGAAGATATTAAAAATTTTTATATTAAATATTGTGATTACATTTTTTTATATGCTGATTAATTATTTATATATATATATATATATATATATATATATATATATATATATATATATGTATATAAATATATATGTATATATTCACATGACACACACACAAAGCATTATCCTACGTATGACCATTGCATTTATTTTCAATTTTTGTATCATTTTCAGGTAGTTTTAAGTTATTTTCAGTTATGGCATGGTGTTAAATTTGAATATACAAATGAAAATAACCGAGTACTACCTTAAAATGATTTAAAAATCGAACCCGGTCACAGGAGGTAAAAACAAATTCAGTAGTCCAAATAAATATACTTTCATAAGAATGGAACATACCATCAAAAGAATGGAAATATTATACTACAGTACTTGACTTTTGTAAGACACAACTCTATTTATTACTCTTATAAAAAAGTTGTTTTTCTTAATGATTGGTTTAATGATGCTACTTGTTTAAAATTACAATCAGTTATACGATTATGAGTTAATTTCTCTTTAAGTTTTATGGAAACATTGCACAAGAAATAAAACATGTCAGTAATTACATACTGTGCAAATTTCATAGAATGTTGGTTTTAGATTAGATAAACCAAACATTATGTAATGAAATTAGAATCTTCAGCTTATTGGAGATAAACGCAATATACCGCATTAATTACAATTTCTCCTCGTTGTAAACATACGTACATATATGTATATATATGTATATATATGTATATATATGTATATATATTTATATATATTTATATATATATATATATATATATGTATAATATATATGTATATATATGTGTATATATATATGTATCTATATGTATATATATTTATATATATTTATATATATATATATATATATATGTATAATATATATGTATATATATGTGTATATATATATATATATATACATACATCGTATACAAATTGATTGGAATGAAATGGAATAGAAATGCCTGACAAATAAATAGAGAACAATTACGTTTAAATAACATTCAAGAAATAATTTACGTGCATCCTTCCAGAACTGTTAAAATGTGTACGCTAACAAAAGGTGACTATTTTCACAGGCTGTACGTTGTCGGTGACGATACCGCGGGCTCAATCTCTGCATAGGGACAATAATAACACGCTATCAGACCTCAGGGATATGCCAACAGTGCAATTACACTGTAACTGTGTTCATTGTATCATGATACTATATTTCATTAGATCTAATATGGCTAGACTAACATTCTTGCAAAATATTTTGTAATTGTTTCTAGTCGTGTGTCACCTTTCATTTAAACGTTATTAAAAGCAGATAAATAAATTAAAATGGATTCGAAATGAAAGATTTAATAGGCCGATAAAAACGTTCATTAAATATTCAACACTATAATCGATGTACACAATTCAGTTTTTCTTCCATGTTATTAGAGGATTGATCAGATTTGGTTGAAATCCGATTAATAAAATTTCGATTTTCTGTTAGTTGATTGGTTAATATAGGCTTAGGGGTTAATGATGTTTCTAGAAATGGGAATTGATTATATAAAATGATTAAACGTTCACTCATATTCAAAGATTTCACTCATAAACAAAGAATTTTTTATATTTCAATTAATTATTTTTGGAATAAAATATAAATTTATATATATATATATTTAATTAGTTTTCTTAAGAATATTTATAGAATTAAAATACATATAGAATTTTTATTTATGATCTTACTATTAAAAAATAAAATAAAAATGGAAAAAAATTCAAAATAAGGGATCTTAGATTATATTTTCTTACAATTAAAATATAGAAGAAAAGTATATATTTCAATATTATTTAAAATATGTTTTAGAATAGTTAATGTAATCATCTTATTAGAAACTTGTTTTACTTATATTTTTTTTATCCCTGATCCCAAATAAAAATACATTTCTGACCGTTGAAGATTTCTAATTTTTATAAAAAGTATCATAACATAAACTTTTTTCATGTACTTTGAATATTAAATAGACTTAAATAGTTCTAGTTCAATCAAATTAATTTCCATGGAGCTTTATTCGGTGTCTTGTATCTATAAGATGACCTTATTGAGGTTATCTAATTTTTCGTGCGTGATAGTGTTCTATTCATGGTTGATAAGCCTTTATAGATCCCCTTTTATTAAAATGGTTCAAAGTTCAAGTGAAATTCATCTCTTAAACAAGCCCCAAATGTGCCCTATCTGAGATTACGCTTGCTATACTAGAACTTTTACTTCGTGCACTGAAACACATCCAAAGACCTTACGTGCTCCATCTGAAATTTCATTATCTCATAATTGAATGCCGCAGGACTCAAAATTACATACTGAAGATTTCGAGTTTTATATATTTGTTCCTTTTTTTGTAGTTTAATTAATTTTTGTATTTTCTAAAACGACTTTGTCACTATTGTTTTTGCAGTTATTGTACAATATTAATTTTGTTACATATATATATATATATATATATATATATATATATATATATTATATTTATATATATATATGTATATATATTATATTTATATATATATATATATATATGTATATATATTATATTGATTTTACAAATATTTTTTTAATTAACCACAGATTTTTAAATTAATCTGTAAACATTTTTGCTTTCCATTTAGTATAACGTAGATACATAAATGCACACACACACACTCACACACACACACATATATATATATAAATATGAATATTTTATAAACACTCAATATATTAATAACATGATTTATATATAAGTAGATAAAGTAACGTAAAAAATATCGCATGTTACAATACATATCACTGGATTTCAGATTTACATACTACAAAAATTGATTATTTATCAATCAAAAAGATTCAAACAATCTCCATATATACGTTGGCACAATGGCATTAAATTGAATTTATCGTTCACGTTGATCGAAAAAAAAACATCATACTTCGTAAAACAGACGTATTTACAAAAGCTATCAAAATTTTCATATTCCAATCAGTATTTTCTACATTTACATGTTTTTGAGTAACATTTTTCTTTATATTTTATGTTTTTATCGTTTATATAAAATTTATATATATATATATATATATATATATATATATAGATATAGATATATATATACATATATAATTTTGTCATTTCTAATTCAAATACTTTCCTTTTGAATTTAATATATGATATATAAAAATAACATTTTGAAAGAAAGATGAAAATAAATTAATTGATATTTATTTAAATCGTTGCAAAAAAGTACTGTTCACATTATTTTATTATCTTAAGAAATTTTTCTGAAAAAAAATATTTTAAGATTATTTATAAAGGTTTACATAAATTGTAAATTTACATTTATAATTAATAAAATAACTATTTTTCGTGAAATTAATCGATTAATTTTAAACAACGTTATATTTAAATTAATCTGTATTAATTTTCAGTCAAGTGTAATATGTAATAAAATGTACTTTCAGGACTTTTCCACATAAGGTTCTTTATTTATATTCTCATTATTTTTCTTAATTCTGTTCCGCACATTCTAACTTTGAAATTCGCCTCTAGTCGTCTTTGTTTCAATTTAAATTTAAAGACATAATTGGCTTCATTTTGAATGTTGTAACGTTCTGTACAATTGTAACGATTCAAAATCTAAAAATAAACTGAAACAAAAATAAACACATTTCAGTTTGTCACAATATCGTTGTCATTTTGGAATGATATCTCTCATTTTTAATGAAATATGAATTAATGAAAATTAAACATTTATTCTATCTAATGGAAAATTTTTCACTTGCATTTTTTAAAATATAAATCTATTACAATATGTGTATGTTTTACTACAGATTTTAACATACGCAATTTTCATTTTACTATGTCTTTATTTAAATTTATTCTCCCTCTGTACTTTTATTCTTTATTAAGCGCATATTAGACAGACAATATCATAGAAAAATATAATAAAAAAATTTAATGTCTACTCTTTACAAATATAAGCGCATAGCCTCATATTCCTTGGCTAAAATATTACTATTTAAATTTATAAAGAATTATTTTAAATGGCTTTTAAAATACATTTTTATAAAATATAATAAATAGATAATGTAAGAAATAAGTATTTGAAATGAAACCTCTGTTGTCTATTTATTTTAAATTTTTTTCTCATTAAATATTATTTTTCAGAAGGCATTCCTTTCTCCTATTATTTTTAACATATTTTGTATGAGTTTAATTTAATATTCCAATAAGTGTACTTGCTTTTTTATGACATGTTATATTGATTTTCCAACTTAAATTTATTATTTTCTATTGATGTTTAGTCATTTGGAATTTGCTTTTTTAAAATTCGTATCAAGAATACATTTGATATAGCTTGAAAGTATATAATTTTTTGTAAAAAAGATACATATATATATATATATATATATATAGTTTAGATTTTTATAATTGTCTTCATATAAAGAGATTCCTTTAATAATGATATATTCGTTTTTTATATATATAAAAAGCATTAAACCTTACAAAAAAAAATAAAAGTGATTGAAAAAACAAATTACTGAAACATTTTAATCTGAAAATTTTATAAATGAAATAAAATAAATAATCTATTATTTGAATAAAATCTCCTTGAAATATTTCTGGAATTTGAATATTAATTTAATTGTTATTACTTTAATTGTTACACATAAAACTGTATTACAAAATCTATTCATTAATATGGCATTTCAAATTAACAATCTGTAAATTTCTATTATATTTCTGACTAATTGTCACTTGAATATTAATGAATCTAATTACGCTATTGATTTAGATTATGGTATAAAAGTACATTCTGGTTGAATTTGTTTCTACGAAATTAATTCTAGTCAAAATATCTATTAATAATGTACATCAGAAGCCGTGACTAACACTGTGATAAACATGATTCCTCTATTGACTGTCGACGTATTGTTTACTATCTACACAGAATATGTATAATGAAGAGTAGACAGTTGAGATCACTTCCAGGATAATAATATAATGTCTTCTCATAGTACAATGCTTTATAATAAATTGTCTATACATTCAATCGTTAACTAAAGCGATAATTTCCTTTATAGTTGTGTTGTAACATCATTTTCGGTTGCTGCTTATACTATTGTAAATTAAGCCTTATTCTGCTCCAATTATCAGATAACAACAGGTTGTAAGCTTAACATATGCGAATTCCTCGATAGAAGATGTTTTAAATATAATTTATATTAAATTTAGAACAGAAATAATATAATTTACTTATTAAATTTTTTATTAAAGAATCGTTAAACTTCAACGCAAATAAGAACTTAAAATAATCTCTAGAGTATTAAAATAAAAAATGAACAGACATTTATTTCTGGAATGAAATAATGGCGGAAGCGCTGGGAAAAATATTCAACTTCATATTTTACTTTCCGCAGTTATTTAGAAATGTAACAATATTTTTTATTTGTAAAAAAGTCTGATATTAATTGAAAATAAATTCAATAAACTATTAGGTTGGTAGAATAATAATTGCGGTTTATGGATTTCAAATTCATATACATTTTTCTTTTTTTTTATTTTCCTAGTTATTTTAAGTGGTCTAGACCTGTTTAACATCTAGATGCTTACATCCAATATTTATGCAAGCTCTCAAATTGTTCGTGGTTCTGATTCAATTCTGATTCAATTAGTTGGTCGTTATGAACTGAAAAAGAATGCTCGCGAACTTCTTCATCTTCAAGGCTCTCGACCCCAGTACGAAATTTTTGGAACCACCGTTATACCGTACGTTTCTTAACAGTAAACACACCATAATCATCATTAATTTTACAAGCAGTTTTTGCTACTTTACCACCCGTTTTGAACTCATAGAAACAATTGATCGTATTTATTTTCATCTTTATTTCAATGGCCCAATTTAAAGAAAAATTAATAATGATACCAAAGTCGATGTTACTAAAATATGGAACAAAAAATCCACAAAAATAATATTAACATGAACACGATGAAATGAAACTTTCATTGAAGTAACTAATTTTAGAATTCAAAAAAAACCGCAATTATTTTTCTATCAAACTAATATTAAATGTAAAAAATAGAGAGAATCAATTGATTAAAAGAATATATATTTGGTAATATGTATATATATATATGAGTAATTGGTTAAAATTTGTGTTATTTTTTAAGATAAAAAT
>CM068314.1:15814200-15929200 GCA_034766995.1 Acanthacorydalis orientalis
TTTTTGCAATGTTTAATATAAAATTCAAAGTTTAACGATCGATCATAATATTTCACTCTTAACCATAAACTTTGTACATGATGAAGGGTGAACTGTTGTTGGCGGGATTGCAGGTCGTACTTGTGAAATACCTACTTCTCTGTTTTTTTTTCTATCCCACTCTGGTTAAACGGATTATCGTTACTGCACACCTTTGAACGTGACGCAACTTTTTCGTTACGCTATTAAAAGAACTTGATAAACTTTTTTCGTGTACTCAAACCAAACTATATATTTCTAGAACTACGGATCCGACATTTCACCAATTCTTATCCAAATTTTGATTAAATTTTGTTTATATTACTCAACTTTAAGACTTTTTTACTTTATTCATCATATATATATATATATATATATATATAACCTAAAATTCCGTACATTAGATTCATACCTGCAGGTATTTTAAAATTTAAAAGTTAATTTTTCTTTTTATGTCTTTGTTTTTCGTATAACTGTAATTTGGCACAGCTTTAGTAAAGTAATTGTAAAATATAATAGTAATTCGATATTCAAATATTTCTAATTCAACATGTAAGGGTTATTTAATAAAAGAGTATCCTTTTTATTTACTTAAATATATTTTTAACTCTTTCATCGCTGAAACTTATACAATACATACTGTATAGTAGTCACTTTATTGTGGTATTATGAAAAATTGTATTAATTTTGAAATGTATGGGATTTCGTTGCTATAATCTAAAATATTCAATTAAATTATTTACTCGCACATTATAGGTTTTTATAGTGAATCCATTCTTTTCTTGTATTTATGTACAAGCGCCTTGCAGAATGTTTATAGTATCTGCTTTATTTACACATAATGTTAAAAAATTTTTTTCTTTAATTATAACTAAAACATTTTCAGAATACTTATTTCCTCATAAACCTTTTAAAAAAATATAATATAAAATTGAAAACAAATTTTTAAAACTACTTTAAAGACGATATAATCGATCTGTTGCAATACATTATTAAAAATCGTTTATGGACACTAATTCAATCAAAATATTATACTTTTTATTCAAAATATCTTGAATATCTTACAGAGAAGTGTACTTCGTTAAAGTAAAAAAATACACTGAGTTATTTGAAGTGATTGTAAATATTTGCCCTACTTTTTGATTTGATTTCAGTTTTTTGTATTTACACATATCAAGTTATGTACATAAAAAATCGAATGTAAACAGAGAAATCTAAATGTTACATGACCTACAACTGCAACGTACATAATCACCGAATCAGAAACCTACCATATTTGATAAGATCACCATTTTCCCCCTTTTCTTATTTTCCAGTTTTCGTTTTCATCTATATTCTTTGATCCTTTTCGTCAAGAACGTAAACACTCTTGCGTATTTATACATGGTAGTATTATAATATATATATATATATATATATATATATATATATATATATATATATATATATATATATATATGTGTGTGTGTGTATATTGAGAGAGAGAGAGAGATGTATCCTTGTATTGAAATAAATTTAGAATTTTAAAAAATGATTAGAATATTTAACCCAGTAATTTTCCATTCATGTCCCTTGAACTTGCTACAAGTTTTCGTCGAAAATTCGAGTCATTAAAATGTATGTAAGAAATAATAAAAAAAATACCAATAATCTATTATTAAACTATTGAGGAAATGAAAAATGTAAATTTTGGAAATATTTTTTTATAAAAGTAGCAAGGTTTGCGAACCAACAAATGAACATTTAGTTTATAAAAAAAAATTTTTTTATTAAAAACATTTATATCATTAAAAGTATAACAATTTCCCTACAATATTGAACTAATAAATTGATGAACGATTTTTATAGTGTAAAATGTATAAATGCATACATAAGGTTAACTCTTCCAGGCCGATGCCTTTTTAAAACTCTCCGTACTGGTGCAAAAAACTTAGTTTACCACTAATATTTTTTATGAAAGTTACTATTTATGAAGGAATAGAAGGATTTTTAATTAATTGAACATTAAGGTCAATCTTTACACTAGCGATTAGTATTAATATGGCACATGTATTACAAGAAAATAAATAAATATAATTAAAAATATGATAACAGATATTTTAGAACAGATTTTGCCAATAAAAACATGCTGTCAACTTAGTTTACTGCATCGGGACGGGAAAGTTAAAAATGTTTTTAAAGTTTAAAAAATTGTTAAATATTTTTTTAATTTAATTATTAAGCAATTATTTTTTTGGCGATGATTGTAATTATTTCATTATATTATAAATTGAAATGCATCACTACAAATTAATTTTAAAATAAAATATTTTAATTATCAATTGATATTAAATATTTTCTTTTTACTTTGTATAAGTTTCCTCATCAACTGAAAATCGGAAAATAACCAGTTTTACTTCTATGGTATATGAAATATTCTCTTCTCTCTATAATAATTTAGATATTTGAAAAAATTCCTTGCCTGTATATATATATATATATATATATATATATATATATATATATATATATATATATATATATATATCATACTATAAATTTAACATTAGAAAGAATGGTGTTAAAAGAACATTACTCAACAGATATGATCAAATGGAAAATCAACGTAAAAATTATCATTTTTTGCGTGAAAAATCCAAATAAGCACTTTTAAATTGATTGTAATAGTTGATCGACAGGGTACATAAATCACAATGATGATACATCATTCTACGAATCTCAGTAAATGAAAAATCCACGATAGGGGAATGACATGGCGAAATACAGAACTTAAACTCTGTTATGTAAACACACTTAATCGTAGGTAGTATACAGTGAAAAGCTTTCTAACGGACGTTAATCCTATCAAAACGCTTATATTCTGAATCGACGATGTAGATTCGAGAATATCTCTTCAATGTTATGTATAAATATTTGACTGTAAGGATATTGACTTCTTTTCAGCAATCACTCATGTTTCATTTAATTTATGTCAGTATTATAATTTTTAATAACTTAGTTGCAAAAGGATCATAAATTTTATTAACCACATAAATAATTTTTTTATAAATTTTTTTAGAAAAGAATTTATTTTTTAGGATTAATAAGAACAGCCTCTATAATTTTATTATATTGTTTTATTTATTAATTTGTTTTTTAATAGAAACCATTTTTAATATCAAACATTTCACTATTATCTTCAAAATATTATAAAAATATATAATTTATTATCAAATAATTACTCATAAAAAAGTTATCTGAGTTTGTTACAAACAAATTTCGTTATATATATATATTAAGGATCTTTCTAGAAAGAATTTACAAATTTTTCTAGTTTGATTACTTCATTTCTGTTTTTTTTAAAAAAATTTGTTTATTAGTGGAATGATTTCTAAATTTAACGAACATGAATGTTGATTTATTTGAAAAACAATGACAACATAAATGTATTGTCATATTTATTTCAATTTAGATTTATATTTTATTTTTAAGTATACAACATGTATAAAATGGTAAATTCTCTAAAAAAAACCGAATTAAAGATTTTTTCACTTCAACAAATGATATTTTATTAAATTTTTGAATTTCTTTTCTGTATATTTTGAAAATTGACAAATTTAATATAACTCACATAGCATTTATTATTTTTCATCGTATTTTATACAGAACCGAGGACAGAAAAAAATACTGAACGCTAAAAGGAAATCAAATTTAAATCTTCTAGAACAGAACTGATTAAATTTAGATTCGTTGGTCGCATCCTCGGTTATTTTATGCACCTTCACGAGCGCAAAAAAATATGAAAGTTAATATATAGTTGTACGTTTTCACATTTTCGTAAGGTTGGATGTAACAAGCTAAGCGAAAAATATTTACGAAGCCTTCATCAGCACGGAAAAGCTGACACGGACGGTTTGTTAAATATGTTGTCAGGCTTCTAATTTATTTTAATGCACCACTTAATGAGCACTAGTATCTATAATGGCAATTTTTATAATCCTCTTTATATTCATAAAGTTTATATAACACGTAATTGATTTTTTATTTGAAAATTGAACGAGACTACTCACTAAATTCGTGTTATATGTTACTTGAATTGATGTTTGATTCTGAAAAGGAAATGAAATGATTCTTCCGATAAAATCACATATAAACGTATAAATGTGTTCATGCAATCAAATTAATTGACTTTAAGATACACGAATGTTTTGTGATGTACGCTTCGATGAAACTTGATCTCTCGACTAATTTGTAACTAATGGCCGAAGTTACTGGCTATCAATAACTGTTCAGTTGTGACTCTCTAGACAGGTTCGATGTTACGGTCTCTACATAATTGAGTCATACATCCCTACATTTGTAACACATTATTTAAATTGGGTAGTACAATTAGTAGTTAATATACTAGTACTGCGTCAATTACCCTTAAATCGTGAATATATATATATATATATATATATATATATATATATATATATATATATAATGTGTGTGTATATCTATGAAGATGTTTTATTTGATTAGAAAAAGCTATAAAATTGATGTAATTTATTTAGTACAGATTACATAATTTTAATTTTATGATTATCTATTATTTATTTTACGAAATTGACTCAAAAATAAAATAATTAACGTTTTCAAGTAAATATTTAACAGAATAATAATTTCTTTAAGGAGAATTATAAACATTTCTTGATAGGTAATAAAAATGATTATTTAATTAAATCATTTTTTTAAATTGTCTATTTTATTAAATATTTTAAAATAAAAATTCTCGTTTAATTCCATTTTCATTACAATTTTATAATTATTTTTATTATAAAATGATCTAATATTACATCTTCTCTCTCTCTCTATCTATATATATATATATATATGTGTGTGTGTGTGTGTATATATATATATATGTATATATATATATGTGTATATATATATATATATTTATTGTATACTTCTATTGATTGTTTGTGGTATTAAACCTAATGGTTTCTTAATGTATCTATATTGATTTTGAAAATAGTCTACCGTATGGTATAAAAATAAATATAAATCATTCGATACGAGAAGTGATTCTTTCTACATATGGAACTCAAATTCCATCAGTTCTTAAAATAAGATTCTATGCCGGTGAACGATACTTCAGTATAATAATATGTATTGGAAAAATGAACACCTTCACCCTTGATAGATGGAATAGAAAAGAAAAAATATGATACTGAACTTGAAAGCAGTGTAGGAACAGATCGGTTTGTTTGATAATAACGTAAATTGTGTTTCCAGTATTTTTTTACTTGTTAACTGTGTTCCATTCAATGATAATTAATAATTCATATTTAATTTAAAAATAGTATTTTTTTTATTTAAATATGATCTTAACTTAAATTTTAATGTTTTTTTTGGTTTCATAATTAAATTAGTATTTACTTTGAAGTAAGTAAAAGTTTTAATTAGTAATTTTTATACCAGAGTTCATTCAATATTCACGTGTCTGTGATTTTGCATGAAAATTCAATTATTTTAAATCATTCCTTCAAAAAATAAATTAAAATCAATGTTAATTATACTTTTCTGTCATACAATTAATTTTATAACCTGTACAAAATTCGTTTTTCTTTCACTTCATAAATCAAATATTTTTTTTATCAAAAATGTTCAATAAATGACCATTGATCATTTTTGATTATTTCTGATGTGTATTTCAAAGGCGATGATCAGCTTTAGGGTAAAAATGTAAAGTTCTTGGTCTAAATATGATAATATCATTATATAAATGCGTAAAAGATACAATCAAACATAGTCAGTATTTATTTATTGAACATTTTTCATTAGAAATATTTTTGTTGATAGTATAGGATAGAAATAAGGAAAAAATTAATTTATGAAAGTGAATATATCAACTACTGAAACTGTATGTGTAACCTTTATTTTTATATATTATCTTGGATTATAAATTTGAAAATATGTTTATTTTTGAGCTTGTTTGGTATAAAAAATTAATAATTGTCAAATAAAGTACTTATTTAAATAAAAAATAGATACTGAAAGTTATGAAATATCAAATATCATATCGATATTTTAAAGTTTTATTACATTTACTTTTTTTAATTGAATACAACAAATATTATTCGTTTTATTTTCATATCTATATTGTTATATTAGATAAAATTGTTTGAAATTCAAAATATGATTATCGATTAAATCAAGTTCCTGGATATATTTTTTACTTAGATAATCTTATGGGTCGATAAGAAAGCTTACATTCCATTTATAGCTTTAATGAATTGCCGAAGGGTCAATGATACCATCGATTAGACGACCTTGTTCTATTCAGAACGTCATAAGTTTAAATCTGATTATCTGAACTAAATTCTATAAGGTTTCATTGGTTTCTAAAAGGTATTTGTGGTAAAGGTTAATAAACATACAAGTAAAGAAATTATTCAAAGTATCTATAATCCTATATATATATATATATATATATATATATATATGTATATAAATGAATGCATGTATGTATATAAACAGATGTCTTAGAAATTTGTTCTATAAAATTGTATCTCAATTCAGAGCTATGGAATGAAAAAAAGTTTAATGTTTGTTTATTTCTATAAAATTTTAAAAGTTATTGTATTTTTAAGAGAAGAATTTTAAGAATGTACTGTTCATATAAAAATGTACAATCTTTTAAGGTGATGATATGATGTTTAAGGAAAACAACAAATTTTGTCATTATGTAAAATGAAAGGACATATTTCACCATGAGCAAAATGTACAACATTCTGTACTTTTTTAATGAAATGCCGAAACATTCAAACCTAAGTAAAGTTATTTTTATTTGTTTTATATTTCTGCATTAGTATATAAATTAACGAAATACCTTTATGGTATATTATATGTGGTATAATGCATTTCTATTTTTCAAACGAAATAAGAACTTCTTAAATTTAACACAAATGAACAATTGAAGAATTTTATGAAAGACTTAGGAACACTGACCTTTCATATATAACCCTTTACGGCATATAATATTTTTTTTAAAAAAACACTTGTTGACATAGTTATTTAACAGATTTTTAAACTTTTTGTGATCAAGTATTTGAAAGAGGAAAGAATTTTTTTAAATATGTAATATTTAAAAAAAATCTTCATTAAGCCAGAACTAAGATGTATTTTGTTAGTTTGCTTTTTAAAAATTGTACATCTTCCAGTTTTTTTAGACAATATTTCGAATACTTAGACATAATTAATTTTAGTACAAATTCTATATACAATAAAAAAATGATTTTTTTATAAATAATTATATAGATATTATTTTCATTATATAAAATTATATATATATATATATATATATATATATATATATATATGTTAGATCTAAATGTATCAAGTTAAACTTCAACATTTTTTATAATAAATTGTATCCAATATCGTCAATCTTTCGAATTTTATTTAAAATTTTTGTCCGATGTAAATGTTTGACTGATATTCTTTGTGTGTAAAACTTTTATCTATCACATTTTGTGTAAATCATCTTTTGGTGATATATCTGAAATTGGTTGAGTTATCGAGATGTATAAACTGTATGATAGATGTGATTACAGTTCATACATACTTTTTTTCAAAGAAACACGACAAAAAATATTCTGATTTGAAAACATTCATCTTTTTGATCGATCTATTTTTAAAAATATTACGGTTTATTATTAAGACTTTTAAAATGACTGTTGTTTAATTAGAATTTAATCTTCTTTATTTATATATATATATATATATATATATATATATATATATATATTTCGAGTATACTCTCTGAATGTTCATTGAATATAAGCATATGTTAATTATTATGTATTTATTAATTTGTATTAAAGGAATTAATATATCCAGTTTCGTATATTTTGAAAATTAATTATTCACAACCGAAGGAACAATATTTCAATAAGTAATTTTCATAATATTTTTCTTTCTGATCGTACAATACGAGTGTCATCGAGTTATTTATCAAGAGAATAGAAGTACGCATATATTAATGTAATCAAATATTGACTATTTGTACAAGAACACTACAATCTCATTATCTACAACGATATCGAAAGGCAAAACTCAATATGTCAACAAAGTTGTGACACCACTATTAGATTATCATGATAATGCTTGCGCCATGTCTGACATAGAGTGAGTTCCCTATACACATAGCTATATGTCTTCGTGCGCAAAATGTTACACGATAACGGTATGTAATAGTAATTAAAGTATAATAAGCTACTGTAACTATTCAATATATCTACAAGTTGGATGTGTGAGTATACCTGTGGGGAAAATAGAAAATTTGTTATGTGTAATATTGTTAAATAAGTTATATTTATGCATGCATATAAATACATTCATACATACATATATATATATATATATATATATATATATATATTGTGAAACAAAATTGAGAAATTTCTAAGTTCAGTTAAATTCGATTAAATTACCGTTCAAAATAATAACTTGTTACATGGAATGTTCTTATCAAGTCAGTGAAACGGGATTCACTCTTTAATTAACATACTTTTTATTTATACTTTTTATCGTTTTTAATAAAAGTTAGACGAGTTTTAATGTTACGCGTGTTACAGCTTCATCAAGTTCTTAAACACATACTGTTAATTTAACTTAAAATTTAATATTCATAATTGCGTATTTTTAGATTGTAGTTGCTCTACCACTTTCACTTAAAATTAAAATTGTTTGCAATATTCAAACTAAAATTCATTTAAAATAAAAATGAATTTAAATTTATGTTCTATAAAATTATTAATTAATTTTTTTAGAAATGTCGATTATAAAAACTCTTATTTTGAATAAAAAATTAGTGAATTTTTTCCACATTCAATTGTAATTTATTTTTAACATTTTAAATACTTCATTACTTATTAAAGTTTGTCACTAAATAATCAAACTAAAAAATAAATTACTTTTTTAGTAACTTTCATATAAAACTGTTTTTTTGAATCTTTTTACTTCATTGTCTGCCTTTATGAAAGGATTAAAGTGTAGAAATTACAATAAATGAAAGATTTGTTCCAAGCGGTATCTTTTCAATCAGATCTAATTTATCCTAAGTAAGACGTATTATTGATAATATGAAGTTGCTAGAAAAATAATTGCGATTTATTACTTTTAAATTAATAATATTTTTTCTTTTTTGACTTTACTAGCTGTTTTAAGTGATCCAGAACTATTGAATGATTAACTCCTAACTTTTGTGTAAACTCTCGAATTGTTGTGTGCGATTCTGATTTAAATAACGCATTCAGTTTCTCTTTATGAACTGAAGAAGGATTCCCACGACCTTCTTCATCTTCTCTTGTCCCCAACACAAACATTTTGGAACCACTATTGCACTGTACGTTTCTTAACAGTTCCCAAACCAAAATCATTATTTAGTTTAGTAGCAGTTTCTACTCATTTTTTGAACTCACAAAAATTTTGCTCTTATTTGCTTCTTTTCTACCTTGAATTCAATAGCTCAATTTGAAGTAAAATTAATATTCAAACCAAAGTCGATGTTATCAAAATACAGTCTGAAAAATAATATTAACATGAACACGATAAAATACTTTCTTTGAAAAAATTGAGGTTAGTATTCAGAAAACAAAAACAGCAATTATTTTCCTACCAACCTAATAATATTATTATTAATCTAAATTTAATAAAGGTTATACAATATATAATACCGTTACTAATAGAAAAAGAATCGTTTAATTGATAAAAGTTGAAATTAATTGAAATTAGAAAGGATAAATCGTTATTTTTTAATGAAAAAGATATTAAATTAATTATTATGTGAAAAAAATTATTATATGAAAAAATTATTTTTAATTATTATAAATAATAATTAATATCCATATAATATCATATAATAATTAATAATAAATTATTAATTATTATATGAAAAAAACTGAGACTTTTCCTTAAACGGTTAATTGTATTAAAAAACCGTTTTATAATAAATTAAACAGTAATTACAATACGGAAGTATTTAAATGCGAAAAAATATGAATACCATATCAATAAATCATTAGTGATTTAAATATTTAAGAGAGTATAAATGAAAATATCATCAATTAAAATTTTAGAATACGAAATGTTGCGTTGGTGTAATGACAAAACATTTTTCAAAAATTTTGAAACATTAATAATACAGATCTGACAGAAAAATATGTTTCAGTCGACCTAGAAGATTTTTTCCACTTTTTCAGTGAAATAAAACGTGTTCTGTCGACACTTCCAACAACTTATTGGTTTGAATAAATTTCTTTTGTTTTCACAATGCTTATCACGAATATAACACGAACATTGCTTACGAAGGGTAACAAAAGCTACAATTCATTAATATTTAACACAGGGGGAGTTGTTTACGAGAATTAAGCTCATGGGTATTATTAAAAACAAAGCAGCACACTATAAAAATATGAGTGTCGGGACGAGACAATGCTAGATTTTCACGAGACGGAAATAACTGTGAGGTTTTTGTGTCACGTTCAATTAATCTCTTGCCGGAGTGTAAAACAAAAATATGACATATGTTACACGATCAATGTCAACTTTTTTTAGTTTGGACTGTATGTGCCTGAAACTTGAATAAGAATTCCAATTGCAAACGTCACGAAAAGTGTTTATAAAAAGAGTGAAACCTAATATCATACTTATTCAAATATTCCAATGAAATATGATATTCTAGAAGATCATAACGTGTCTTTTTCCTTTTTATAAAAAAGATATAAACTTCATGAATTTCTTCAACATACATTCAGTAGAACGTTCATGTCAAACACTCATTTTTCGTTGAAGTGAACTAACACTTATTTAAATAAACACCAATTCTGTATTTATTTAAAAATAAAAAAAATAACAAGAATTTAAATTTTATATTCAAATAAATGTAAATCAGCTGTAAATATTTCAACATGTTAATTCACACAGAAAAAAATTAAAAAAAATAAAAATCAGTTTAAAGTCTATAAATAAAAATTGACCTTTTAAAATAACTAAACTTTATTTTGCTTTAGAATTCAGCTGAAAAATTATCTTCGTAAAAACCTATCTTTTTAATGATAAAACACTGTAGTATTTTCTAAGCACTAAAAGTGTCTATTCAAGTTTGGAACAAGGTTGAAAGTGAACTTTAGGTGATTTGAATATTCTCATTAAACGATCTACTCCATCAATTTTAATGCATAAGGATTAAATAATATTTACATAATGACGAGAAATGAGACCTTCTTGATAAACAACGGTGTTAAAATATCTCATTACTTTAATATATTTGATGTAAATCTATTAAAAAAATTTTCAAGTAAACGGTAGAAGCTTTGATCTACTGTATAAATTTGTAGTAATTTATTATTCAAATTATTCAGTTCTGGAAATAGCACAATCTAGTTTTAATATTCAATGTTAGTAACATAAAAGGCAGAATTAATACCATACTATTTTACTACTAAACATTTTTTTTATTAAAAAAATAAAATTAAAACATCAGTATAAAGTAAGAGAAAATAATTGGTTTCTATTTTTACAGAAGCTTATTTTAAATTTGAAGATTGATAACGAAAAATAATTTATATGAATGTATAATATTTTTATGTTCTACATTATTATGAAATAATATTTAATGGCATCTTACTTTTATTTTTCTATTTACGTCCTCAACGTTTCATTCATCTTTGATAATAGTTTGGCTTAAATAAAGATTGCAATTTTTTCGAATTATTTTATTTTTATTACAAGTTTTCAAGAACGCATAAACTATTAAAAAATATGTTCATCTTGAGAATAAATTTAAGGTAAAAAAATACTTCAGTAATTCTGATTTCAATTCAGTTGCATTAAATGTACAATTCCTGATCAAAGAGGATACCTGAATATGGTATTTATGAATGGTAAGACGAAGTAGTAAACAGAGAAGATCAGTATCTTGTTATGAGCTTTCGATGAATTCATTACTTCCAGGACTCCAGAATTCTATCTTGTAACAATAAACAAACTTATTTTCCGTTCTGAGAAATGTGTGCAGGCCAATGGTTTTTATTTTGACTAACAAATTTAATTTTAACTGATATATACATCTTTATACTCGATACGTGAAAACCTCAATTATTTTTGCACCAACCTAATAGAAAATTCGTCTTACGTGACCGGAAGATTCTTGAATTTCTCTATCGCATTGTAAATACCGAAGACTGGGACTTTTGACTTCCTTTAATAAAGAAATCTGATTGTTTCATATTCAAAAATGTATTCTTGAGTGTCAAGAATAAATATTTTATTCCAATCTTTAAACTCTCATTAAGAACTGTTTTGTTTAATTCAGATATTCATTATTTCATTTTTTAAACAAATAGACTTTGTGAATATTACTTTAATTTCTGTGGTTTATAAAATCTATATCTCAACTGACTTAATTTCCGAATCGAATGTCGTAAATCTTCATATATATATATATATATATATATATATATATGTGTGTGTGTGTACATATATGTATATACATATAAATATAAATATATATATATATATATATATATATATATTTACATATATATTTATATGTATATACATATAAATATAAATATATATATATATATATATATATATATGTATATATTGTAAAAATGTTCTTTGTAACAATTTTTTAGATTGTTTCTGATATTTTTCGGATACACATTGTAATTGTACATAGAAACAAGTTGTTTGTTCGTTTCAAGGAGGTCTTTTTTTCGTTATTGGTGTGTCTCATGATTCTGTGTTTTCTTGTTTCAAGAATTTATATATTTGTATATATGTATATGTATATATATATATATATATATATATATATTTATATGTACGTATGTATGTATGTATTTATGTGCCTATGTGTGTATATATTTTTTGAAGTGAACACGACACGAAGCTAAAACAATCAATCAAACTTACAATTTAAAACTCGGTTACGTCTGCCTATGAATACCATACATTTTTATACATTTTTTCTGGTCTGTATCAATATAAATGTATATAGACGTGAGTGCGAATTCTTGTGGGATGTGCGTGTAACGCACGCATGTATGTATATACATGTATGGATGTGACTCGGGGCACTACATGGCAGCTTTTTCGTACATCACTTAGCGAGAGGCGGTGACAGTGACGAGTGTGTCAAGCCAAAGCGTCGACTTGCGCATCGCGCTTTAGTCCTTTTTTGTGCTGTTTCGTGGGAAAGTGACTCCGACGATACAGATTGCCTACAAAATGTATTCTCGTAACTTACGGTTTCTTTGTCACCAGAAATCATGTTGAATACTATTGTATTTCGGTTTGTGACATATTTTTATAAAAGCGTTAGATATTTTTTTATTTCCTTATATTTAAATTTAATAAGATTAAAATAAGCGATATGAAAATATTTTATGAATAAAGTGACGCTTTTTATGTATTAGAATGAGCAGAATATTTTAATTTTAAAAAAATATTAGACAATTGCAATTTTTATATTAAACTACATTAATATTTTTTGCACATTGGTACACTGGTATATTATTTTATATTTCTTGAAAATAATAAGCAGATACCTTATATATATATATATATATATATATATATATTATTTACGGACAAATAGATGTTACTTTTTAGAAGTTGACAAGAATACATATATTTAAATTTAATATAAGAGCCAGACAGATTCTTTTCCTTAATCTGTATCTGTTTAAACCAACAAATTTAATTATCATTTACCAAGTAAAGTAATATAGGATTAGAGATTAAAAAATTAATATTTATATTGAAGCTGTTATTACATCTGTAATATCTATCAGACTGGAGCTCAATTTTATAAATAATGCTAATATTAGGTGAAAATTTAAAGTTAGACAAAACCATGTAAAGAAATTAATAAGTGAAAAAAACACATGGAAATGAAAAAAAAAATAACAAATAAAATTAATATAATTGCCAAAAGTATACTATCAAATATATATATATATAATTGTAAAAAATTTATTATTGTTTGTCTTAATTAATGTTTTTTAATTATATATATATATATATATATATATATATATATATATATATATGTATTTATATATATATATATATATGAGTTTGTGTTAATTTATAAAAAAATAAACAATAAGAATAAACTTATAAAATTATAAAATTATTTGAAATAAATTTTAAATAGATTTTATTTTGATTAGGATAATTGAAATATTGTGTTCTTAATATTTAATCTCCCTATGAGTATGAATTGAAAAATGTATTTTAAAATTCACAGAGAAGAATTAAAACCAGTACTTATCGCAGACAAAAGAGATTTTTGAGGTTAGAATAAAGACACGAAACGTAATTATATAAGTTAACGAGGTTTATGAAACCAATTTCCATGAACAAAAAAAACAATACTCTTATAACTGTAATGAATCGCATAAATGAATAAAACATAAGAAAGAAATATAAAAACCGCTGTTTGATATTTATGCAATTTTTTGTCATCTTTTACAAAAGATTTTCGATAAATAATTGTAATAAAGTATAATTAAATATTTTATATTATTATACACAGATTTTCACTTTAATTGTTTTAAATGTGGTAAGTAGTATAAAAATAACTACTTTTTACAAAAATATATTTTGAATTAGAGTAATATTATTGGGAAAAGGAAAAAGATTTTTCAGTGGTTTGCTATAATATTTAAGTTTTACTGCTTTTTTTATTATTATTTATAATAGAGTGTTGATAAAAATATGATGAGTAAATATTATATATTTTATATTCTTTAATTTTAATAATATTAATTTTCTTATATAAGGGAGTATACATTTCATTGGATTGTTATCTTTTTTATAGTGACATTTATTTAAAATATCAATAAATTTATATTTGAGAAATAAAATAATTTTCAGAAATTTTGATTAAATTTCATGTATACTTTAAAAAAATACTCAAAATAATTCCAATATTAAATAAAAAATTAATTAAATAAAAAAAAATAAATTAGAAAATAAATTATATACATCATTGTTATAATATTTTATATTTTATGAATTACATCTTTTAATAAAATACAAAGAGATAGAACAATATAACACTAAGTTAAATAACAGGAAAATTAAACGAATACTACAAACGTCTGACATGAATAAAATCCTTTGAAAATACTGAAAATATGTGACTTTACATAATGTAACCGAAACGTGACAATGGTTTAAAATATAAAGGAGAGTACAAGGTTTATATTAATTAGACTATATAAATTTAATGGCTTCAGAGACATTTTGAAAGAAGTAGTATGGACCAATCTCACTCACTGGAGACTGCTCATCAGTCTCCGTCAAATAGAGACATTTTTCAAGTTTAGTATGTTTATTTAAATCATTTACCACGCATCTCTCGCACAGAAAGAGATTTATTAGACTACTTGGTGTGTCTAGGTTTGTCGCTAAAAATGACTATGAATTTAATTTAAAGAGGGTGTACTGAAAAGACACGTAATTTTGAATCCAATTACTTTTTTAAGGGAGATAATATCATCTATTTGTACATACTTGTTATTTTAATTATATATATATATATAAAAATTAAAAAGAAAATAATAAAATACTTAACAGTATTAAATCAAATATAAAAGTATTAAAACATATATTGAGACAAATATATTTTATGTGTATAAATGAAATATGAATAAGTGAAATTTACAAAACGAAATTTCTGCCATAATCTACAAACGTTAACTGATTTTTTCTTTGTTTCGTAGAAAAACTTTCATTCGTACTTCCTGTCTTTTTCTTATACCAAAAAAGTGTTAGCGTTTGTATAAAAACCGCAGCAAGAAATAAAAAGCTGTAAGTTGTAGGCAATAGCTTGCTTATATCAACTGCGGCTGACAGGCCTTGTGCGACTGACCTCAAAACTTGCCGCAATAGTTAAAAGTTTTTATCATTTATCTTGAGTTCTTTCATTGGATTCATTGTATATTACACAAATGTTTGTATGTAGGAAAAGTACTATTTTGTTTTTAAATTATAAAATCTATTTTTATAACATATATTTTAAATTTAAATAATATATCTTACAAGATAATTACTTTACATATAATTTGGTAAATTTTTATTCAAACAATCAAAAATCTTATATAAATTCAATATTTTTTCATTGAATATTTGAATGTATACAATAATTTAATTTCAATATTTGTTAAATATTTACATAAATTTTTGTTAATTATAAAAATAGGCCTTGCATGTAAAAACAAGCATATTTACACAAATGATTTATTTTCTCACTCTAGAGCACTAAAGTACAAAAAATGTTTTTCTTTAAATTAGAGCTGTGTATATGAAAGCGATGCTTTCAAATGCGCATAAACGAAAATCAAAATAATTATTTATTGAATATTTTTGAATAGAAAATATTTTATGGTTTATTGAGTCAGAGAGTAATTTATTTGTGAGAGTGAATTTAGTTCCTCTGCCAGAACTCTATTGTGAAGTAAATACATACTTAAATTCAATTATAAATCGTTTATTAAACAATTCAAATAATTATGTGTAACGATTACACTTTTTAATTAAGTATAATATTAGATTCTTCTAATCAACTTTAGATATTTATTATTCAAAGAAATCTTAAAACAGATGTTCGGTTTACAGTGTGAAATTCTTTTATATAAAACTTAAGATTTATTACAAGACTATTATTCATTAATCAGGAATGGTATATTATTTTAGTGAAACAATACTGAAAGTAATTGAATATTCAAATTTCAAAAGAAAATGCCTTGAATAAAAAAATAAATATTAGATGCACAACAGTAATTTATTAAGGGGGAAAAGACCAGCATTCCCGGTTTAATGAATTTTAATCAGAGAATATAATGAAAAGCGGAAGAAATCTTTGTAATCGGAAACTGATAAGAACAGACTTACATTGTTTAATAAATGAATCCGGTTTAAGATACGCTGTTCTTTAAATATAATTGTTGAAAGAATCGTGATTTTGTTGTTCACATTGCGAATTTTAATCAAAGGACAATGAGAATAAATTAAAGAAACCATTAGAGTCACGTTGTGGATTAGTTAATTGTTATACGTTGTTTTCTTCCTTTGTACTATATATATATATATATATATATATATATATATATATATATATATATATATATATATATATATATATATATATATATATATATATATATATAGTATTTATATTAGTGTATGTAATTATACTTTTTTCATTTATCTATTAACCTATTAACGGCCAACTTTGCATATATTTAACGGTATTACATTCTAGTTAATAAATTAATTGGGTGTATTACCACCATAATTAATTATGATGGTCTTACACCCTACATTATGTAACGATGGTCGTTAATTGATTAATTAGACCCATGAATATAATTCTATATTAATTATTTATGTTTTTTATTCGTTTAACTGATTATTTGCGTATGAAAAAAGTACTCACAAATTATTAATCTCGATAAAAAGTACAATATTTACTTGTTGCTATATAAAAATATATTAAAAATGAATATTATGAAAATAATTTTCAGTTGAAACATTATTTAATTAAAAACAATATTAAAATATTTATAAAAATATGTATATGATTTGTAAAATAAAAGAATACAAAATATTATACAAGAATATAAAAATAATTTTTCGTTCGGACATATTTAATTAAATCATCTGACGACTAAAAATGAAATTCTTTTTTAAAAAAGTAAATTTAGTTGAAATGAACGGCATATAAATCATTTTGCATGATTCATGTTCTTAAAAAATATGATATACTAGGATCTCGGGGCTCACTGTCCTTTAAAGCATTCTCTAAGCTCGTTAAAAACCGATAATAAACTTTTTATATATATTTTTTTAATTTCTATGAAACCATATACACCGTCAGCTTACATATATGAAACATATTTTTATGTTTATCTAAATGTCTGTGTTACTTTTGATGAAGGTAAATATAAAATGATTCATGTATCTCAAGAGAAAATATATATATATATATATATATATATATATATTTATATTTATATTTATATATATATATATATATATATATATATATATATATATATATATATATATATAACATTAAGTTTATAAATGTGCGTTCGTAGATTTGTAACGTACTCTTTTGTACCTATTATTTTAAATCTAAGTATAATTTAACATAAAATAACACAAAAAAGTATTTCTATGGAACATAAATTAATAATGAAAAATAATTTGGAAATATAATTTGGGTATTGTAAGAGAAATATTACTTTTTTTTGATGTTAAATCATGATAATAAATGTTCATTTTCAACTAATTTTATGTATTGGAATAAACTTTTTAAAAAAATATATAAATACTGATATAAATGTTCCCCAGTACTAAATGAGATTAATAATGTGTAAAGTTATAATTGTATATTTTTTATACCTGTGAACCCTTTAATACATTATCCTGATGGTCTTAGTCGTTTTGAATTATGTGAGATTTTGTTTTATACTACTAGTTTCGACATTTATGCAATCTTTAGGCATATTTCAGAGAGGATTTCTTTCTATTACTCTAAAATGTAATTAAAAATCATACTAGGTAAAACTATCAACCTAGAGAAATATTAGGTTGGTAGACAAATAGCTGAGGGTTTTTGTTTACTATTCTTTTGAATTCTAAACTTAATTTCTTTCAACGAAAGTGTTATTTCATCGTGTCCAAGTTAATATCATTTTAAGGTGTATTTTTCGGCTGGTATTTTGGTAAATTCGACTTTGGTTTTATTATTGATTTTGCTTTCGATTGGGCTATTGAATTAAAGATTGAAAAGAAGCAAATAAAAAATTTTTGTATGAGTTCAAAACAGGTGGTATTTTTTTGTCTGGTTTTATAATTTTGAGAAAGAATATATATATCCAGTGTACTTTTTATGCCTTGATGAAAGAAAATCTTCAGTAATATGTATGTTTACAGTTCAAAAAAATTTATATGCTTGGGATAAATAATTATAAATTTTTTTTTTATTTAAGTAAGAAACAAATTTTCTAAATATATATTTACTCATACATAAGTATATATATACATGTATAAATTGTACAATTTATAATATTATACATATATCTGTAATATATTAATTTGGTATGTTTATTTTGACATACATTTTAAATTAATTAATATGGAAGTGTATTAAATTTTCTATGTCAAGTGTTCCTTGAATAACTCCTTAATGTATCAAAACATGTAACGAAATTAAATACTACTTACAATAGAAGTAATTTCCATGTGTTGTTACCCCAATCGTATTAGTAGTTATAAACTTTACAACTCTAAGCTTTAAGTTTTGAACATACATCATCTATGTATTAATATTTACCAGGCCTCTCAAACCAAATCGACACAACTTGAATTCGTCTCATGTTAACTTTTTACTTCAATTTTCGAGTAAATATTGACATTACTAAAAACTTCTAATCAACTTTTATTGTTTCATACTTGTTTAACGTACAGATTTTACAAATGGATGAACGTCACTGTACGAATTTAAAAATCTTGACAAAAATACTTTTTTAAAATATTTGAAGATATTTTTATATTAAAGAATGTTTTAATTCTGTATACATTTATACTGAATAAATTATTAATATCTTATATGGTTCAACATTTTTGTTTGTTTAATGTATGTTATAATGTTGGTCATTATTTAACTTATAATTTATATAATAAATATTTAAGGCACGTAGAAACTAAAAATGAATCTAGAATACTATATGTGCTGAATTTATAAATTTTCTAGAAACGATGTAATAATTTGTATTCAATACAGAAGACCCTCAAGGATAAATGTGAAGTGGCACAATACTTCAATAAAAATATTTTAGGATTTATCATTATATATTATCATTCATATTTCATTTTGTTTATATATATTTACTGTCGATCGAATATTTTTATACCATATAGGATAAAATTTAATCCTCCACCATATAAAATAATATTGGTGATTATTAAACAAGACTTCATTTCTAATAAAATTTACACGCCAATAGTACAAAAAGTGATTGCAAAAAGATTTTTTTCGTAAAAACTATATTTGTGTCATGCTAGACAAATTCTTTACAAAATTCATATCCTTTAAAAATATAAATCATAAATAAGACATTACTGTAGATTTGTGATTATTATGTTAACTGGTTATAAATTAAAACCAATTTGGTACTTTTTTGATTTAAAAAAAAACTAAATGTTTGTTCTTGATTTCATATAAGGCTATTAATTTATAATAAATCTATTATTTACTATAAGTTCATATTCTTTATTAAGAAAAAAAGTAATAAGTGAAAGTCAGTAATTTGGAAAGTTTTAATTTCCCGGTTTATATATAAAAGTTTTGATACTTCATGCTTTTTTTAAAGAAATTTTAAAAATCATACCAAAAAAATCATCAAAAATTTAAAAAACCATTATCAAAATAAATCAAATATGCTTAAATATTTATGAAAAATATAATTACATTCAACATTATATTTAACTTGTAAATATAATTTATACTTTAATTAACACACTCCATTAATTCAACGTTAATGTGTTCTTTTGATCTTTTAAGTTTCTACACTGCTATTTTAAGCACGTGTGACATCGTTAGATAGATTTTTCATATTTTTAATTATATGATATTAACTTAAATGTAATACATGTTCCGAAATTAGCAGTCTAAAACAGAAACTCGAGTAATTTAACGTCAAAGACCAGCAGGACAACGCTTTAACAGTACCACAGGTATAAAGCTCTTTAGAAGACAAAATCAGTGAAATGAGCTTGTTATAAAAATTATTTTTATAGAAATATACAGAAACTTAAATTCAAATGTTCCTTTGTTTGTTATAGTTATAAACTCATTATATTTGTGCTTACCGTATTATATATATATATATATATATATATATATATATATATATATATATATATATATACATATATAACGCAATGGAGAGGGAGAATGAATTTCTATTAGTAAAAAACATCATTTTTAATTTATTAAATAAAATATGAATCAATTTAAAAAAGCATATATTTTTGTTATTTTATTCAACATCAAATATTTATCAATCGAAATATTTCAATTTTGCTTCTTAATCATAAAAAAAGACTTTAAAATATCATAAGCAGGCCATGATATTATTTCTCAAACTGTGTTCGAAAAATAACCAAGAATGTTCCTATAAATTATATTTTTATTTATAAAATTAAATGTAAACTCGGTTGATTATTTACACACGAATAAATATAATAATTGAACAAAGTACAAAACTATATCTCATATATTTTTGTTCAATGATACAAACTTTGTAATTTAATATGAAATTTAATTAAAGTATTATTTAATCAAACGATTGAAATTCGAAGAAAAGTTTTGTGAAAATTGAAACCGTCTACGGCGAGATAATTTAACTGAGCTGTCCGGTATTCTGTGTTATTTGTTTTCGATTAATTCGTATCAAATAAACGTACATGAGCTTATTGACTGACATGCTGTACTGCTCTATACCTGTCAATATAACTCACTTTTTACCCCACATGAGAATTGTTAACTAAAATTCATTGAAAAATTTATCACGTTAAACAATGTAACCAATAATACAATTGTTTTATATTATGCAGCTGGACTATCTGTTTTTAGTTCGTTGATTTGTAGCTAATTTGTTATGTTATTGTTTTAAGGTCAATGATAAAAGTAAATCAATAATTGTTATATATATATATATATGTATAATACTGAATCAGAGATATAGTATGTGTATTACACATATCATTTTACTTGTATGATTAGTATGACATTCATATCAGTAATATTATTTAATATTTAAAATTTATTGAAATATGAAACAATACAGTTCTGAAAAATGAGAACTGTTATTTGAATATATTTTATTAAAAGTTATACGTGAAAATAAATAAATCAAATAATAAAATACAATATAGAAATTTATTTACATGTACTATTGTATTTATTCAGACAAGAATAAATTTGAAATTTAGAAATAGCGCTTGTTTGTATTTATTCGAATTCTTTACTGCAACAGGTTTGGATTACATTTGTTTTAAAAGTACTAAAAAGGAGTATTTTATGATTTTTATGATTTGAGTCGTCTTAAATGTATTAACGACTAAGTATATTTTCCAAAAAATTTTTCGCCCTACAAACTATAAAAAAATTCTGATCAAAAATGTTCAATAATTGATTGTTGCTTATTTTTATTTCTATATCGATGTAAGTGTGAATTAAATTTTTAGATGGTTAATAGTTTACTGAATTTAAAATAATTTTTTACCCAAAAACTGTTTAACAATTGAAATATAAGCACTTGCCAACTGACTAAGTAGTCTTTCTGTGTGTTTATAAGATGATCTTCTAGAAGTATCTTAGAGTATTTATTGTAAGAGAAATGAAAATTAAAAACATAAAAATAATATTATATGCAATCTATTACATAAGAATGTTTATTAAAAGTATAATCTAATAAAATGTTATTTATAAAACATAATTAATATATTTTTATCTAGTTGAATAAAAAAAAGTATATTAACTGAAGAGTATTTACAACGTTCTTTTCAAATATTATATTAGGTTGGGAGGAAAATAATAGCCGGTTTTTTTTTTAAATTTTAACTTTATTTTTTTCAATGAAACTATCATTTCATTGTATTCACGTTAATATTATTTTAAAGTACATTTTTCGGTCTGTTTTTTGGTAACGTTAACTTTTGTTTTATTATTAATTTCGATTCAAATTAGGCTTTTGAATTAAAGATAAAAAAGAAGCAAATAAGAGCAATTTTTTGCCTGACTTCAAAATGGGTGGTAAAGCAGCAAAAACTGCTCGTCAACTAAACGATACTTTTGGTGCGGGTACTGTTAAAGAATGTACGGTGCAATGGTGGTTACAAAAATTTCATGCTAGGGACGAGAGCCTTGAAGATGAAAAAGTTTACTGGCGTCCTTTTTCAGATCTTAACGACCAAGTGAAGGCGTTTGTTGAATCAGAACTACGCATAATATTTTGAGACCTTACACAAAAGTTAGGCGTTAGTCATCCAACAGTTCTGAACCACTTAAAATAAATAGTAAAATCAAAAATAGTTAGAAATGTATATGAACTTGAAGGTTGTAAGCCACAATTATTTTTCTTGCAACCAAAAAGAATGAATATTATAATTCTCAGAAATTAATACAATTATTTGCGTTTTTTATTGTTAACTAAAATGCCGTGTTATAAAATTTTCATTTTAGTGACTACAACCCATACTAATAGAATAAAAATGTTAATACTTGTTTTCTGCATAAATATAAAGAAAAATAAGTGTATTTAGTTATTTAATGAATAATTATTAATCAGCTCTCCTACTAAGTCGGTTCAAATGCGTGCGACTAGTAAGATCATTTGAATCTTTATCATGCTTAACCAAACTGTCTACAAATTAAAACTTGTAATATGCATTTTGCCTAAAAATCTATTAAAAGTTGATTTTGAACTTCAAATCAGTTTTAGTATTCAGTGCAAACAAAACTACTTAATTTGTGAAAAATAAGATGGCAAATCGTTTTTTAATTTTGTATTAAAAAAACGTAATGGTAATTTGAATTTAATTGTAATTAATTTCATTGTATTTATTTATCAAAAAAATATTATCGTTCTTTTGAACTAATTTCTTATTTTAAACGTACTTGAACCGAAAAATTTATTTAATTTAAGTAAAAATTTTTAGTAAATATATAAATTTGTTTAAACATCTATTTCTTACCTTGATTCTAATTGGTCACGATGATACAATAAACTCTTTACTTTTCTTTCATTATCTCGTTGGTTATTTGTCACTCGATTCTTATATCAGCCCTTTTAAATCGATAGAAGTTCGATGATTGTTTCTCTGAATGAAACAGAGCTTCATGCTTGGCCAGATGTTTTTTATTGGGTTCAGATCCGGAATATACGACAGCTATTCTAAAAAGAAAGTTTCCTATAATAAAGTAAATTTCCTATTTATTCAACACAGCTATATATATATATATTCGTATGTGTACATGTTGTTAATAAAAAAAATCAATTATATAAGATTTAAAAAATAGATATTGATAATAATCAGATTTTAATTGAAAGTAATATAAAATGTAAATAAAGAATATAAAACGGTTAGTACATATTTTCAATCAAAACTTAAATAAATAAAATCAGAATGCATAGTCCACAAATTAGACACATTTAGCATAAAACTGAATTAATATTTGAGATCCCGTTTTCACGTACTTTAAACTCAGATATCACACCCGTGACATACTATGCTATACACACAATTAAATCATCAAATAAACATTTGTGCTGAGGAGAATACGTGTGAACTTTGGCTCTCGTGTCACTCATCATAAATTCGTATAATAATGTCAACAGTTTCCTAACACAGTCAGGTCGACAACTAAGTGGGAATTACTGGTCATTACAGATGCGTGGAATTAATGAAAACCCCGGAATTGAATGAATGCGGGTATTCTACCGCAGAGCATCATGTAAGCTTATAATTTAATGTTTAATTATGACCCGGAACACAATTACAGTGACGATTATGTGCTTAAATAGAACTCTTTACTTACAATATGATAGGTTAGTGAAATATTACTTTAGTTGTTTGAGACAATTAGTAATTTACAAGCTGCTTCCTATTCATTGTATAAAGAATGCAAATTTGTACAAAACGGATTTTTTTTTAATTAATCCTCAGATAAAAATTAAATATATGCTTTGTTTTATTCTGTTATCGATTATAAACAAGAATAATTATTTATTTACATGTAACAATAATCGTGTGAGTATTTCATCTCGACAATATGTATCTAGAAAAAAAGTATCTCGTGGACAAAATACGTGTTCTTAAGATTTTCCAAGCACGGGTTGTACATATTTCGTCGCACTGAGTAGCAAGAGAACAGTTGAATAATTTACAGCAAATGTTTCGCTCTATTTTCCTTTTTTTCTTCAACAAACTGAAATATTAATTCCGAGAAACAAAATATTTATTTCTTGTATATGTGATATATAATCTACTCTTGTTTATTTTTCAAGAATCAGCTTTTTAAATTTTTAATAAGTTTCGAAAGTAAATAATTTGATATAAACTTTGTGAGGAACATGTAACAAGTAGCATATTTTATTTTAATAAAGTTTATTTTTTATTTTTTTATCATATCAATTTTCTAATCAAGACTGTAAATAAAAGCTTGAATAATTTCAATAAATATATTTTATTCTGATCCTATAAAATGACACTAAGCAATTAGCTAAGTGGCGGAGATTTCGTCGTCATTCAATGTGCACTGTTTTAATTTCATTAGCTGTAATTTATTTTGATAAAGGAAGAAAGAAAAACGTCTCTTCGTAAAATATACATGCAATTCTTAATCTCGAGGAAAAGAGCATGTCCGAGAGAATAATATAAACATAGCTACTTTGAAAAAGGAAACACTTCAGTACTCAAATGTAATTAATTACTTTTTGAATAATTATCTGTTTATATATATATATATATATATATATATATATATATATAATATTATATTTGTATTTATTTTACAAGTAAACATAGAATATTTGAAAAAGTTACTGAGAACGAAAGTGATATTTTTGATGAAATATAACAAGGAGCTAAATCGGACAGTTGATACATTGATTAATAGCTCAATATGCTCATTATTTAATTAAGATTTTCTTATGATTTTTTAACAGTTAAATAAAATAGAATTTTTGATTAATTTATGCATAAATTATAAATTTATAAAAGAATAAATGAAGAAAAAATCAAATTTATGTGAATATAAAATACTTTCACCGACAAGAATATTTTGTAAATATAACTTATAAAAGATTTATAAAAAAAAAATTATGATAAAAATGTGAGAATGTTTATAGAAAATACAATTTTTTTGTACGTGTGGTTAAATTTAGTACCATTTTTTTTTACTTTGCCACAAACCAATTTATAATAAACTATTGAACATTTTGATCAGAAACAAAGTATAATTTGTAAGGCTGTCAAAAAAAATGTGAAAATCTATATTTAGTTTGATAAAAAATAATTTAAAACTATATAAAACAATTTATATAAAAATAAATAAAATTAATATTAAAAATATTAACAATTTTCAGATCGAAATTAACAATTAAATTTATTAAAATATTCTTTTTCTTTAAATGTAGATCTGAAAGCTTTTTAAAAAACTTAATAAAATTGCATATTAAATATTTATATACAGATATGAAAGATTTTGAGAAATCTTTCATATCTGTAAGAAGAAGAAACGAATAATAATATGTTTATTTATTTATTCATTAACAAGCTTTCATTTTTATTGCTAAAAGTAATGCAGGTTATTTATAAAAAAAATCTTAAACGTAAGTTGATAATAAAAACAAATTCTTAAAAAAGGAATGTAACATGTATGTTCCTCATAATATAATTTTGACTGTAACTAAATACAGTTTCATAAATGAATTTTTCACTTATTCTACAAACCAAAACCCTTCAAAAATGGTTTATTCAAAATTATTTTTTCTGCTTCTTAGCACTTTAGGGATGATGATGTTCTAACTCAAATGCACATAACAACAATTAAAAAGTATAAATAATCAATTATTGAGAATTTTTGATTAGTTATATTTTTGATTTATGAGACGGGTGAACAATTAATTTATTAAAGTGCTTTTTTGCTTTTGAAGTTATAATCAGTGTTATAATTTTTAGAAAACCTCCAGAAATGGAAAAATAATAGAAATTCAGATTCACGCATGAATTAATTTTTATTATAGTTTTTACAAAATCATAAATAATTAAAAAAGTTTATTAAAATCTTATTCACTATATATATATATATATATATATATATATATATATATATATATATATATATTATAATAATAATAATCAATAGTCTTTTAGTTTCCTGTAACAATCTACGAAAATCACATAAATCTAAACTTTACGATGTTTGTATTCTGCTCATTGTTCAGGAACCCAAGATGCATTATCGTGTCAAGTTTTCCGACAAACTTTAGTGTGCACTTTAGTTCACAAACTATTATGACTTACAACCAAAAAACATGCAGTTACATTGTTGATAGTAAGAGTTTTTCAGTTATATATGTTATTCAGTTATGGATGTATATTATTTTTGATTTAATTTTTCAATCACCAATTTTCACTTTAATTTTAATTACTGTTTTATAAATTTCATATTCTATATCTTTATACATTAATACTATTCATACACACAAATACATTACAGTGAAGTAGTGCTAAATATAACAAAACAATTGTTTAATTTGAAGTTCTTAAATTATATGTCATAAAACGTCTCCTATCATTAACTGTTCCCCAATATAAATTATTTCATACTAACTTCTAATTATCTGAGATATATAAAACATTTTTTATGATTTGCTCAGAAAAGATAAAACAGTACCTTGTAAGAATAATTATTTCCGAACGATAAATTTTGTAAGTACAATGCAATGTCAGTCGACCCTATCAAAATATACTTCCAGCAATGCAATAAACTTGTTTGTTAAATCGAAATATACTTTGCTATGTCATTTAAACAGCTTGATGACATTGACTCGTCTTTCGTTTTATTTATATATTTTTTTTCGTTTTGTCGCAAACGAGATTTATTTACATGATATCATAACATTTATAAGTTTTCGATAAACGTATGAATTTATATATGGTGAATAAAATGTATACAGTTATTTTATTTTGTTATACATTTGTAAATAAATCTTTTATAATACTATATAAAGCCTTTCTTCACTCGGATTGGATTTTTTTGCGAGTATTCTATAAAAATGGAATAAAATTTAATACAACAATTTTCTTATCAAAATATATAAATATTTTATATTATTTTGTACAATTGAAAAAGTAAATCGTTGAATATATACTCAGTACTTTTTCTTTGAAGATGATAGCAAAACATTAAAATGAAGTATGAAGTATAAAAATATTCAATTTCGATTCGTATTTATGTAAAAAAATATCTGATATTGGATTTTTTTATAAACTGAAATCTATTTTGTATATAATTTTCATATTATATATTTTTCATATTCTTTATATTAAAATTTTATTTATCTGTATGTTATTTTAATACATTTTATTTGTGTACTTAATTTTTTTTTGATTCGAAATTTATTAAAATGTTTACATAATTTCACTGTTTTTATGTCATTTCTTTAAAATCCATTAATACTCATCGTTATTTAGTCGCAGATTTAATTTAGCTTTCATAAATTAAATTTTAAATCTCGGCACAAACCACATTTTTTTCTGATTAAAAATGTCCAGTAAATAATATTTGATCATTTTCGATCAGAATTTTTTTGTGGTTTATGGAGTGAGTGAAGAATTCATTTGTCAATGTGAATTTAACTACAATTCCAGAAGAATGAATAATTTTGTTATTTTTAAATCAATTTTTTCTTAAAAAATCAACTACTATAATTAATTGTTATCACAAAATCTTAGTTTATTTTAAGATAAAGGATAAAATAATTTTAACCCGAAATGAAATTATAATGAGGTAAAAATATAAAATTAATAATGATTGTACTTAAATCTAAGAATTATTTTATTAAAAACATAATAAATTTATATTTCAAAAGCCTGAATGTATCTTTTTATATGTGCAATCACGTCGTTACGTTGTCATGTTGTTCTCCGTCATCTTCGGTTATCTAAGTGTCTGTAAGAGTCTTCAACATTTATCTGAGTATGGTACTCGTGCCAAAACTAATAGAGAATGGCAAACACTTAGCTGATACAAAAGGATGAAGTTCAGTCGGACAATCTATTTAAACATATTAACGTTTATCAAAACAAGTATAATAAAATATATAATTTGTGTAAAACATTCATAACGATGAACTTTTTATTTTCTTATCCAGTCAAACTGTTAAAAATTTGTGACGAAAAATGATACAATGATATTTTCTTTTTGTGACTAAATTCACCTTCATAAATCAAATTTTCATTTTCCATTAGCTATAAAAAAATTTTATAATCAATAATCTTCAATAATTGCAAATTTTGATAGATGATTATGACCATTTCGATGGAAATGTCATCATTCTCAGAGCACTGAGGTACAGAAAAATCTTAGATACGTTAGTATTCTAAGGATGAATTAATTGTTATATAAATATGTATAAGTGGTAATAAAAGTAATCTAAAATCAGTTATTGATTATTTTTGATCAGAAAAAATTGTGTATGGGACAGAGAACAATTTATTTGAAAAACATATTACAGATATTATCTATTATAATAATCATAAACGTCAGTTTTTCTTGGACAAATAATGTTTTAAAATATTGAAATTATATTAAATAGTGTCTTTTGTATTCAACAGAAAAACGTTTTAAAATTATTCATAAACTTGAATATAAATCAAGTTGTGAAACAAAAGTATTTTCTAATTTTTTATAAATAAAAACTGTTGATGTTATTTTCAAATCAAAACACAATAAAGTTTGATGAAAAAGATTGAGAAATCTAGTTAACTTCCGAAAAAAAATATTTTCCTGCATTTTTGTAAATATAAAAAAATATTAACACAGCAGAACCGTTTCTTTGTCGAAAACTTTCAGCAGTTGTAAATTTCAGTTCTTTCCAACTAGTGTCAAATAAAGATGACTGAGTTAGTACGAAAATCCGCATTGCCGAATCTCGTATTGTGCTGTCGTTCACGAGCAAATGGCGTAGAATACAGCAAAGATAAAGTTTTATCAGAACGTTTCCTCTGATGTGATACGATATAACGTCAACATGCAAAACATAAACTTCATGCATCTACAGTATTCGATAGTCGCATGTTGATGCACAGCTGCAAAAAGAGTACCCTACAAATTTACATTATATACATGTTATTGTTATGTCTGAGCTTCGTTTGATGTTTACTTTGTATCATCAATATTATTATAATCTTTATTGAGATACGCATACTTTGTTAATTTTGTATACATATCATATTTTACACTCTTTTACAGGTTAGTGACAAAATTTAAACGTGATATTCAGTAGATACAAAACTTAGCTATTCTACTACATTTTAATTATAATTCACATATTATACTCTACTATATCTATATATTTATTTGTTTCTTACATTCTATTCTTAAACTATATTTTAGTTTCCAGCCTTTTGAAACAATGATTTAAAAAACGTTACTAAATTGACCACAGGCACTGATTCCATAAATTCATTGATGCCAGTCTGATGGCTATTGGGGAATAAGCTTTCTGTTAATAGTTTCATCCCTTTATAATCTGTTAGTATATATATATATATATATATACATAAATATTGTTTATGTTCCTATTACATAGTTCGTATACTTTGTTTCCATACTTATCTCTTTCAAAGATCCACCCCTACCTACCTAACTTAAATTTTGCAATTATTCTTCATTCTAACTTTTTTGATTTGTGTATGTAGGTTGCCCTTTCTTCTTTTAATAATAACATAGTAAAAAAAATCAGTGAGGAGTTTGTGTTTACATCTTCACAAATAATATATCTACTGCCTCATTTCTCATCCCTTCTATTATTTTTTCCATGATTTGAATTCATATCACTCATCCAGTCCTTTTATTGATCAGTGCATCAAATATTAAATTTGCCCAATAGTTTCGATTGTCGCTCTTTAGCTGGCTTAGCAGATATTTGTGTTGTACTTGTTTACGTTAATTTTTTTCTATTTTGAAAAAATATTTTACATAACACATTTTAGGTTAATATCATTAACATGCGTATAAACACTCTCTTCCTTGAATATGTATTTGTACGTTTTTGCATTTTATTTATTCATATTGCACGTAAAACTCATCACCTGAAGAGTAATTTTGTATATATGGAAATTAATTATAATCTAAAGTTTATAAGACACTAGAGAATAATGAACAAGGAGAAACTTCCTAGTGGAGTTTCGTTTTTGCTAGGCTATTATCGCAACATGTGGCCTCTTATTGTCATCGTGAAACAGCATATTGTTTATGGCAAGATATGAATGTAAATTTTGCAGATGTTGACAATAATACATTAACACATTTCTTCTAATAGAAAATAATTTATCAAATGTTTGAATCATATCTGTTCTTTTTTTCTTCAAATATTTTTCATTTCTAAATCATTTTTTGATATCTTAATATATCTCAATTGTTCTATATTAATCTAAACCGAAAATAGTAAGAAGAAAATATAAAAAGATATTTTAAAAATACATTTTTTCTCTTAAAATATTTTTAATGTCTGCAATATATACGTGAAAAAGAATATCATAATTATATTTCATCATTGAGAGTAAATTTACTCACAAATAAAATTTTAATCTACCCACACTGCAACGTTTTTTTCTGATTCAAATATTAATAAAAAAATTTACAGCGTGTGAAACATGAATATAAATTTGTGAAAAAGTTTTATTGTTATTATAATAAAAATATTTTTCTGTACACTGAAACTTGATGATGGCATCTGCATCGAAATGCACAAAAAAACAATACAAAAATGCTCAATAATCAAATATTGAACAGTTTTTATCAGATTTTTTTTTATGTTTTGAGTGAAAAATTCAGTTATGAAAAAATACTGTTGCTAATTTATATTATATAACACAGGTTATCTTTATATAATACTTACTATCTGCATGAGTACGAGAGAGAGTTCTATAGTAAACTAAAATTTAACATTTTCATAGATTTTTTTTCATTATTGTTTATGCAAATTTCGATGGAATTTCCATCGAAATGTGCTTAAATAACAATGAAAAGTGATCAAGAATCAATTATTAACCATTATTAATGTCATTTTTTTGTGATTTATAAAAGACTGAACGTTATATAAACGATATTGTGTTTAAAACTATATTTGTTTTGTCCACTATCATCTATAATAAAAGACTATCTATTCCGAAAAAAGTAAAAATGGCTATCTGTGGCGCACATACGTTTCAATTCATCCATTAAAAAAACTTGAAACAATGCTAAAAACTATAATGTCAAATTTGTCATCATTTTTCCACGTTGCTTCCTTCGTTGATTCCTTATTAGCCTTTTTATTTATATTCTCTTATTTATTTTCTGTTTCAAATTAATTTTTTCTTAGAAATAATTAATTTTCATAAATATATAAAAAAGTAGTACTTATTGATAAATTGTTAATGTAATTCATTTTCTTCTTTTCATGTTTTTTTTTTAAAAAAAACTACCTCTTAATATATTTTTTTCATAAAACTATTCTATAGAAATGTTGTGTTGTATATTTATTTAAGGTTTTTTTCTATATAATAAATCTTTTATATAACAAAAAGGAAAGATTGATACCGTTAGTGAGTCATGTATCATATACATTCAGGATACAACTAATGAAATTTTAGTTGAATATTAAATAAAATATGAAAGAAAATGTATTCAGTTCATAAATAAATTGATTTCCTCCGAAACTAAATTATTTATATAGTATACTATAGTTATTTATCTCATATCTCAGTTGAATCATTAAATTAATACAAATTTTAATCCATATACAAATCATTTTAGTAACGTACATCAAATAAAATAAAATTATAATAAACCTCTAGTATAAACATAAACAAACTTAATTATAAGTTAACGTATTTATAGTTGTTGGTTTATATATATATATATATAGAGAGAGAGAGAGAGAGAGAGAGAGAAAGGGAGAGAAGAGAAAAATAAATATTTATATATTTGTATATCGATTTTAAAAAGAACGAGATATGAATATAAGCGAACATACAATTTAGCGGAAATTGTTTTTTCAGGTTTCTAAACACATCTGTACTGTACGTTTCCAGTCTTTTAATATTTACATACATTGACCGAAAAAAGTATCTGTACAGTTAAGAATTTCAGATATGAATAATTCTAATTTCGGTATCTGAAATTATTTTATCGAAAAATTTTTTAACTGATTAATTTTTATTATAAACTTGATAACATTCAAAAAAACAGCTCTGAACCAATAAATTAAAAAATTCTGTTTAATAAAATAACCATGTTTTTGCGAAAAAAATATTGACAAAATTGTAGTTAATTTTAAATTACTAAAGAAAATATTAAATTTAGTTTCCTATTGGTACTCATTTTCGTTTAATTGCTTCCTTTCGTCTTTTTAACATTGCTAAATGTAATTTTTTCATCATTTTCGGACATATTTTTTCCATTTATCTGTAATTACCTATTTTAGTTGAAATTTGTTATTAACAGGATGTTCTTTTTTTATTTTATCTAGTAAATCACCAAATTTTTCGTTGGAATTTATGTCGGATGATTGTGGAGGTATGTTTAAGGTGTGTTGAGTATACTCTATACACTCCTGCTCTATGTGTGGTGTACTTAGGATCATTATCTTGCTGGAAATAGAAATCATTTGCAAGACCCAGCTTTTCGGCACTTTTCTTTAGGTTATTCTTCTACATATTCGTATAACATATTTCAACTATTATTCTGTCAATGAACACAAGTTACCAAACATTACATTCTGTTATATAATCCCACAAAATATCTCTAACGACTCTATGTTTAACAGTAGGTAATAGATTCTCTTTGTTTAATTCAATGTTGGGCTTTTGTCACACTGATATTCAGCCTTTACAATGAAAAAAATTGAATTTACTTTGATCTGAAAATATCATCTTATTCCAAAAGTCAGTATTTTTGTTCAAATTTTGTTTTACAAAATTCAATCTTTTAGGCCAATTTAATTTCCTTATGTATGTTTTTTTCTTGGGAACGCTAAAATTATAATCAGCTTCATAAAGAAACTTTTGTATCATTATAGAGTTAAACTTTTTGTCAAAACTTCCTTTTATCTGTGTCTCTATTTCCGATGAACTCATTTTTTTTTTTTAATAATTTTGCCGACGACTATTCATTTTGAAAATGGATTCTTCGGTGTCTACTTCTTCGATGATTTTCTGAAACTTTCTCTTTTAAATCGACTTGTTATGTTTCAAACTGCAAATATACTTTCATTGACAATTTTTCCAATACCCGAAAATAAATTCCCTTTCTAATGCAAAACTAAATTGATTTTTCTTCAGATATTGTACTTTATTTAGTTTTTTTTTCTGCCATACTTTAGATCAATTAATAACTTTTTAAGAAATTTTATCGAATACATCGATCACTCCATTAAAATAAAACATAACAAGAAATATTGCGAATCATCATCTTTATGACAGCAACCGCACTGTTGAACGAGGTATTAGGTTGGTAGAAAAATAATTTCGATTTATAACCTTCAAATTCATAAACATTTTCCTTTTTATTGATTTCCTTAGTTGTTTTAAGTGCTCCAGAACTGTTTGATAGCTAACGCTTAACTTTTGTGCAAGCTCTCGAATTGTCGTGTGTTGTTCTGATTCAACTAACCCCTTCAGCTGATTGTAACAAACTAAAGAAGGACGCCCGCGACCTACTTCAAGTCTCTTGTTTCCAGGACGAAATTTTTGAAACTCCCATTACACCATACGTTTCTTAACAGTATCCACACTAAAAGCATCGTTTAGTTTACGAACAGTTTCTGCTGCTTTACCATCTGTTTTAAACTCGTACAAAAAAAATCCATTTATTTTATTCTTTTCCATCTTTAATTCTATAGTTCAATTGAAGCAAAACTGATAATAAAACCAAAGTCGATGTTACCAAAATACAGACCGAAAAATGCACTTTAAAATGATATTAACATGAACACAATAAAATGACACTTTCACTGAAAAAATAAGGCTAGAGTTCAGAAAACAAAAACCGCAATTATTTTTCTACTAATCTAATATAATAGTAAAGATAGTCGATAAGAAGTCAGCATTGTATAAATACTATTCTTACATAAAAAAAGGTTTTTTTTAATCGCTAAATAGTTTTTTTACTTTATCTACTAAAAATTGTTAATATTTCGTATGTTATCAAATTATAAGAAATATAAAAACATAAATCAAAAAATATTTAAGTAAAATAATTTTATTTCCCAAATTTAAATTCAGTTATTTCTAAAAATCTTAACTGTTTCAATACTTTTTTCGATCAATGTATGTAGAAATGTAATATATTTTCACATTTGATTTATTTTCAATTTACAAAGTAATTTGTTATGCTTTTGAATGACATGCTTAAAAGGATTTAAAATTGAAAATGTGTAAAGATAACATTTAATTCATATATATATATATATACATATATATATATACACACATATATATATATATATATATAGACAAATGATTCGTGACGTGCCATTCAATGATAACATACAATATTTAATTAACTACCACGAATACTTTTCTGTTGAATATTTGTGTTCAGTGAAGAAGATTAACGATTTCTCAATGATCGTATAACTTTGTAAAATAAACGTAATAAATAGCTTTTCATCGATGCTATAATGACTGTTATAAGAGCAATTAATAAATCTGGGATATGGTATTATAAATCTCTATTAAATGAGTACATTAAAATGTATGATTTATTTAATACTGTAATTTGATGGAAAAAAAACAACCGTTATACTTCATTTAATAAATGAAAAAATAATGAAGGTAACATTTTCCTCGGACAAGTGAAAAGTTATGTTTCACGGCTTTTATGAAACGAAAGTTTCCACAGAACTCGAGCTTTTCTTAAAAACAACCTTTTCTACACATCAATCATCCATATTATGGAGTGAGTTATCCAGCCTGTTCTTTTTAATAGCGAGGAAGACAAAGAAATTCATTCGTTTCCGTAACGTAAGAGAATGATCTAATTAAGTGTTTGTTTTGTCTATTGTTTGTTTTTTTATTCTTTTCATAAATATGTTTGTATTGAAAACACAATTTTAAAAATTAGTTATTTGTTTGTACAAGTAAAAATATATAATGCCGTTTTACATGTTAAATACTAATTTTCTCTTATATAAATGCTTGTATGTAAGAATACACCTCCTTAAACAATATTTAAAAATATAATGAAATATTTTAAATGTATGAAAAGTGTGTATTTCTTCTGAATTTTATTCTTTTTTTAGTAAAAATGAAATACAAAGAATATTTAATTAAAGTGATTTAGGATAAAATAAATTTAATGTTCAAATAAAAGATGATTTTTATTTAAATACTCATTTTGTTTAGATGTAAAAAAAATATAAAAATAAAATCCATATTTTGAAAGCAAGTTTAATAAAGAAAACAATGAATTCAGTAATAAATTCAATGTGTATATCAGATAACTAAAATTAAATGAAATCTTACTCTGTTATTCCATTAGATTAGTAGGAAAAAAATTGAGGTTTTTGTTTTCTGAATTTTAACCTTAATTTTTTCTATTAAAGTGTCATTTCATCGTATTCATGTTAATAGTATTTTGAAGTGCATTTTACGGTCTGTATTTTGGTAGCATCGACTTTGGTTTTATTATTTATATTGAATTAAAGATTGAAAAAAAGTAAATAAGAAACTTTTTTATGAGTTCAAAATGGATGGTAAAACACAAGAAACTGCTCGTGAAATAAATGATGCTTTTGGTGTGGATACTATTAAAGAACTCACGGTGCAATGGTGGTTCCAAAAGTTTCGTGCCGGGGACGAGAGCTTTAAGATGAAAAAGGTCGCGAGCGTCCTCTTTCAGTTAATAACGACCAACTGAAGGTGTTAGTTGAATCAGAACTACAAACAAAAATTCAAGAGTTTGCACAAAAGTTAGGTTTTTGTCATCCAACAGTTCTGGATGACTTAAAAAAGCTAGAAAATTCAAAAAAGGGAAAAATATATATGGACTTGAAGATCATAAGCCGCAATTATTTTTCTAACAACCTAAATGTACGAAAAATAATAATTCTGATAAAATAAATGATATTATTTACTTTCACTTATTTACTCAAAAATTGTTTATAAGTTAAACAAAAATTTACTAGTTTATTTTTTAATATATTTTATAAATATTCAAAAATTCTGAAATTAATTTATATATATATACAATAATTTTATACAAAATGAAAATGTATTTTTGTTATTCAAATTGTGTTATATATTTATATTTTTTCCTAAAGTGAAAAGTTTGTGTTTTTCATAAATAAAACATTCTTTAATATGTGTACGTACGTTTTTTTTAAAAAAAATCATTAACGTATTTTTATTGTTGATTCCATGTTTTATTTGTATTTTTCAACTCAATTGTTTGTTAATTTAAAATTCTTTATACGGTAATATTTTATAAAAATACTTTATACAGTAAAATACTTTACATATAAAATAATTTATACAGAAATCACAAATCTTTTTCCAGATATATTTGCATAAAACTGTTGAAAAAATGTTCAACTGACAAATAATTCAAATTAATAATAGTATAATAAACATTAAAATGATTTATCATTGGATTAAATAAGTTAATTAAAATAAATTATTTCCAAGAAAGCTTGATATCAATATATGCTAAATTTAAATTTTATATATATATAATATACTTGCATGTTTATATAAATTCATAACACACAAAATGCATACAGTAATTTCAGATTAATAATATACTTCGTTTTTAATTGATTAAAGTTTCGTTCCATAACTGAAGAAGGTAAACATCTGGTGACTCAGCTTGAGAAACGACAAAACTTATTAAAACAGCAAACAACAATAAGAAAAAATTAGGGAGAACCAGTGAATTTAATTAGAGTTTTCGTTCGTTGTTGTTGTCTCATATTTCAACCTTTTGCAAGCAACTGTCGTACATCTATTTCTTGCAATATATCTTCGAAATATGAAAATGTCACCACGGATCAAACTTTATATAGGTCTGTGAAAAAAAGTTGTCACAAATAATCATATTTCATTTTTACAGCTGAAAAAATCCTATGTTATATTTAATACAGATTTAATTATAATTTATAAATAAAAAATTATGTACCTAATTGCCCAGTTATTATTATATAACAATAGTACAAAATCAGCACAGTATTAAAGATTAATAGTTATTATTCGACTATAATAGGATTATATAATATTTTGGAAATAACTATGAACAAATATGGTTCTTATCAGAAGTACCTGATATTATAAAGCCATACACGTATTCGAAACTAGCCTCAACTCGACAGTTATCTTCTCTGATTCTGTTATGTTCCAGAGAAGAGACTAATTTTACTTAAAAGATAATTTTCGTTATGCCTCCTGGCTTGCGGTTTCTAAACTTTTGATTTAAATCAGAACTGCATTTCCTTCGAACTTTGATACTGTTCTACGTTCAAGTTTACGCTTCTCGATTTTAGGTACTCCAAATCCTTTAAACATTTCTATTTAATTATCACTCAATTGTAGTAATTTTACTTAATCTCAAATTATATATTTAATTATTTATTTTTTACAAATAGTTGATGTAAGCAGTGTTGTTAAAAATATTCATTAGTATTTTTTATTCAAGAAGTAGACTAAAAGTTTTAAAGAATATTATTTTTAATATTGTTTATATTTATTAGTTATTCATCTCAAATAAATGACTCCATCAATTGATATAAAATTTTAAAAAAAAATTATTGTTAATAGGTGAATATTAGTTTTATTTTTGATAATTAAAATATTATTACAAAGTTAACCTCTATTTTTTCTTACTAAAAACTATATTCTTTGTTTAAGGCATATGTTTTCTCTATTTGTTTCATGTCTTTTTTTTGAAGGTTTTAAGTAGTATATCAATTCCACTTATTGAACTGAAATAAAGACAATTGTTTATGTCGGATGTGAATGAAACGTTTTTTCATTAAATTGTTTTTTTTTTATAATGGAAAACTGATAAATATTTTATAAAAAAATCATTAGATTTATTTTTGACTATGATTAGTGAAATGCTTGAAAAAATAAGTCTACACAAAATTACTTCCTCGAAAAATGTGGAACTAGGTAAATAAGACATTTTTGAGGTAATTAAGTTTCAAATTATATTTTCAAAAATTAATTTTCACTCCTTCATATACTATATCATTTTTATGATCAAAGATGTTTAATAGCTGTTTATTAATTATTTAAATTTTAGCATTTAAATTTATTTGTCATCCTAAGAGCTTTAAAGTACAAAAATATACAGAAAACAGCTTTTTCTTTTCCTCAGTGCTTTTTCTTTTTCAGTAATGTTGGGATCGCTATCGATATAGATCTAAATAACAATAAAAATAATCAATAGTTTATTAATGACCATTTTTGAATAAAAAAATGCGTGGATTATGATATAATGTCAATAATTGATTGAGAAAACATGAAAAAAAAATAATTTTTTGTTCAAATAAATTGAATTTAATATATTTTTACTATATTCATCATTATTCCATGGTTCAGTCTTGTCAAATTTCCGTTTTCGTTATCTTTTCGCTATTCTGGCTAAGTGTAACTTTTGAAACTTTCTCTATTTTCTTGAGACTTGTGTTGTCTATCTAACGCAGACCATTGAACGTGTAGATGCTATTGACATAACTGAGTTTTCTCGAAATAGACTTTTTTCTGCAGTTGCCGTCAGTGAATGTCTTTACAGAATCGTACATTTCCATTTTTGAAGTTTCCGCTCTGATAAATAATATTTTAATGAAACTTGCTCAGATAATATTCTTGAAGTTGTCGTTTCGGTTTTAATTTCAACTGTTAATGCATTTTTTAGCAGTTTTGACATAAGAGCCTTTTATATAGGCTTTATTACATAAATTCTTTTAATATCGCAATATAGTTTCGGTGCTATGACTAAAAACATTTAAATTAATTTTTCATTAATTTCACAAAAAACGAAATCTTTTTTTGTTCTAAATGTTGTGGTATCCCTACAGCGACAATGAACAGAAAAATCTAATCATAGGAATTAGATTTTGCTGCACCTTGGTGCTTTGAAGATGATAGAATCATTATCTAAATGCGTATAAGCAACAATAAAATATTAATTATTGAATTTTTTATCACTCTTGTGCTCTCTAATGATGATAGCATTGAATTTGAAATTCGCACAAGCAGCAATCCAAATGTATCTGTAATCAATTATTTAAACTTTTAACCAGAAATGTTTTCCTGATTATTATGTTAAGAAAAAATTCAAGTAGGAAAACTTATTTAATCTTTTTAATATCCATTTGTTTCTGATGATATTTGTTGATTTTTTCCGTATTTCAACCATTCCGTACGAAATTTAATTTCCAGGATATTTTTTTTTCTTTTGTATAAAGTATTAATATTCTTATTCAGAAGGATCCTGATAATATACCAATAAAAACAAATTATTTCACATTTTGTAAGGTCCATACCTTTTTTAGTGGAAACTAAAGTAAATCATTTACTTGTAGTAACTATTCTCAAGATAAAAAGTCATATATTTAAGTTTAAGTAGTTTTCCGTTTTTGTTTTAAATTGAGGAACTGAATCATGAATGAAAAAATAAACTGGAACATTAACAAAAGACCAAGTATAATTTTTAATTAATTAGATTAAATATATTTTTTAATATTTATTGAGTTTTTAATGCAGATAATTTATGTAAAAAAAATATAGAAAGTAAAAAAAATACTCTGATGTTTTTAGTATTAAATAGAATTCACCATACATTCATACTTTGTATTATATTAATTTGGGTAAAAATAATATTATAAACCGGAAGGTCTTTGACCGTCGTTAAAAAGATAAAGAATGGTGGAAACTTCGATAATATTCAATTGTAAGTAGAATTTAACGTATGCCATTAAAAGTGTTAAATAAAATAAATTGTTTTTAAGAATTCCAAGTAGAGATCATTTTCCCAAATGATCTGTTTTAATTAATATTGTGTAATAAATGGAAAGTTTTCCATTTCATAAATTCTGAAATTAATGAAATATCTTTTAACAACAATTAAGTAATTTGAAATGTTCTAGTTCAAGAGGGATTATGGGGTGCATATGTCTATCTTAACGAAGTGTTATTTATTGATATGTTCAGATTTAGCAGTGAAATCGTATAAATGACATTTAAAATATTATAAGCAGTTGCATCTTATAACGCTACGATGTTTAACATGTTCTAGTGCTGATTACTGCGAGACTCGAATTTTGATAGCATCGTTTCATTACCGTCGTCTGCTACGTAGTTAAATTTGCGTTAGCTGTTACAACAATCGAAAGATGGAAATCGCGTTCTGCGTTGAAAAGATTTCGTTCTTTAACGAGATATTTTATAGCGACGTTTTGTTTTACTAAATCGCTACATCCTCACCCATAAACCACTCCTTTTGTTTTACGCCCTCCGCCGAAACTCTTGAAGATTCTTAATTAAAGACGTGTCTGACGACGCCGAGGTTTTCATCTATGTAAATATAAACCCTTCTTTTCCGCACTGATTTCAACTTTCGAAACACTTGTGTCCCGCGATGATCTTTGTTTGAAGATGTTTAAAGTGTTTTGACAAGAAACATAAATAATCTCCGTTATCGTGAAATTTGATATTCCCATATATCTTTCTCGTTTTAATATGAATTGCGTGCGCTCGTTCCGAATTTTAATGTTTATTTGTGTAGCTATTATTTTAATGAATATTATTATAAATGGAATATAATAAATAAGGATGGATGGCCGTGATAAAATTTTGTCTTTAATTTTATGAATTGATCATTTATTTTATATAAGCTATTTATTTTATTTATTACAGCTTTTACGCAGACAGTTGTTTTAAATTAATTTTATTCTTTCAAATAAATTAAATATACAATTGAACATTTTTTAATCTGCTTCATTTTTATACAAAAAATCTTTCAACCCAACAAGACAAAAATTAGTCACATAAACAATTTTCTTTTAAAAAAAATTTATATTTATATAATATATTGGCAATTTTTAATTGATTACTATTTTTATAATAAATTGTAAATACAACGCATAAAAGTTTCATTTACAGCCACATCAAAATACAAACATATTAAATTACTTAAACTATAGAAACTCTATTAGACCCATAGAGAGTTTTAATCTATTTAAGCAAATATTAACGAGAAGAATCAGTGAAGTTAAAAACTTTTTGCTCATTTCAATCCGGTCTACTGGATTTGTTGTCAAGTCTAGATGAATCCACAATTAAAGTTCATAATTAACATAGAAAGTAAAAAGGAAATGGTAAAAAAATGAACTAATAATATATGGTTACATTTTTTTACCGCATCATATTTTAATTTATCATTTTTAATTAAACTTATGTATTGCAATTATTTTAATAAAATGGAAAAAAATAACCAAGAAAATATATATATATATATATATATATATATGTATATGTATATATATATATATATATATATAAATATATATACATGTGTATATATATATATATATATATATAAATATATATATATATATATAAATATATATATATATATATATATATATATATATATATATATATATATATATATATATATATATATATAAATATATATATAAAATATATATATACACATATATATATATATATATATACACATATATATATACACATATATATATATATATATATACACACACATGTAACACATATGACAATTATATGAGAATGTCAGAATTGAAATAAATTGAAGGAATACTAGCTATTCAAATCGAATTACACGACTGAGCTGTAAATAGACAGCGCGAATGATGCAGTTACCGTATAACGTTTTTCGACATCCATGTTAACCCGCACTGGCTTTCACCCCCGGTCCATAAACTAGCACACTGATGCTATATATTACGGAAACTAAAGTTTCTTGAATTATTCCAAGCCTCTATTGTACAAACGATACCGCAGGGTAACTTTGACTTTCACCATCACCACATTAATGTGGTTAGATTATATAAACTGTTTTTACGGTATTGTTTGCCGTTGCACAAAATATATATCAGAGAATTTCGTTCAACTTTACGAAATGGTACCATTTCATGTTTCATTATTTCATATGAAGTTTTGGAGATTTTCACAAATTCAGATTATGTATTTTTCGGTCTGCAGTGTTCTGTTTGCGAAACAAACACACACGGTTACGGATTTTAAATATTTATTTTATTGTTTGCGCTGTAATTATAATTAAAATAATACTGTGATTTATTTTATATTTATAATCATATATATATATATATATATAACTGTATATAGATATATACTAAATGTATAGATAGAAGAATAAATATTGAATGAGGTTATATGTGGCGTATACGCAAAATAAATAATTCATATATTTTTCTATAACAAGATCGAAACATCCAGCTTGATGTTGAAGGGAATGTTTTCTTTTTGAATAAAAAAAATATACTACATTTACCTGTACAATATATCGACTTAACCCACAATTGGCGACAAAATCTGTTATCCATGTTTATGACCATAATCAAGAATTTACCTCAAAAAGAAGGTTCAGATCGTAGACATATCGAAATAATAGGATGGAAATCGTGTTCAGTACAACGTTTTGTCGCACTGTGCAAATTTTAAATCTTTTATTGAAAAAGGATTTTGTCTAGCGAAGGTGTGTCCCACAGGAGTGGTAGTTGTCCTATGTCACTCGACCTCTGAAACTCGACGGTCTTGCTAAATGGAGTTGTCGTGATGGATTAGGATTCAACGTAAGCATATAATGTTGCTTGGCGTTCCCTAACCGCCTACTCAGTTATCGTTTTCACTGCGAATCCATCGTCGACATTTCGTTGTTAGTCAAATTCAGGCGTGTAACGTTTTGTTTGTAAAGAGGATAACTGTGTATTAATAAAGTGGATAATATTTCATGATCATTTATGATTTCAAAATTAATTAGTGTACTTTTAAATTCTGTTACTTGAAAGTTTTACACAAAGAATTTTATTACTTTAAGATACAAAGTTTCTGTACATTTTGACAATAATATTAACTACAAGAAAATATTTCAATTCTGTTTCTACTAATTGACATTGATAAACTGTCTGAGATGTAAGGGAAGACATTTAATAGTAACAGATAATAGTAATAAGTAATTAAATTAAATATATAACTTATGTTGTTTTTATGATTTTTTATTTCATTAGAACAGTAATAATAAATTTACCTTGTCGTATTTCGGTTTTTCATTAGAAAATCCAATCATCAAAAATAATAATAAATACATAACATTTTAATAAACAATCATTTTGAACAAGGATGCTACTTTTTATGTATTGTATAAATGTATTTAAATATATATAGCAACAATTCAGTTAATATTTATTTTATTAAATAATTATAAAAAATGTATTTCATTAAAAATCAGTATAAATTATGGAAAGGTTTCGTTTAAAAAACAAATTAATTTAATAATCTCATAAACTAAAAATAATTCTGTTCATTAAGTGCATACTTATCAGTATGTACTTTATAATTAAAAAAAAAATTGAAAATGTTATAAAACTTAAATACTATATCTTCTTTAAAATAGATGCTGTTATTGTTTATATATAAAAATATCAATGTCTAAACGTTGTGTCTTCTTCATTTATAAGAAATTATATATATATATATATATATATAAATGTTAATTTTTAATATTTACTATAATATTAAATATTTTAAATAACGTACCTTTTACTTATGTTTTAAATGTTCCATTTCAAACCAAAGAAATATTATTCAAAAACTGATAAATGTTTTTTCATACTTTATTTTTTCGGCATGTTGATTATTATGACTGAAGTATTCTGGGTGTATACAATCACCAATTAGAAATTAACTAAACATCAGTTATAATAAAAAATACTTACTAATGAAAATGTTCTAAACAACTATGAAAACATCTATACACTAGCTTATTTGTTATTTAAAATGTTTATTATAAGATATTCTACATGTATGTATAATTTTAGTAATTATATTATATATATATATATATATATATATATATATATATATAATTAATAGTTTTTATACACACTATTCACAGTTTGTTACGCCTCTGACATATCATGTCTCGAATATTTTACAATGTATCGTCACACGTTGCAAATGACATGAACTGAGTGGATGTCAAGTATAATATGATGACGGAAAATTATTCTGCTAAGGAGATATAGATTCACAGCATGAGTCGAGATAAAAAAAATCTCGAATTTTTTTCGTGACATTCTTACACATTTAGGTAATAGTATATGTGTTTAGACGTGATAACATGTATTTAGTACTTGTGAAATAATGTTTTAGTAATTTAAGTACTTGATGCGATACGAATTGCACATATAAATATATAAATGTTGCAGCTAATTATTTAATCAGTTCATAAATAACGTTACTAAAAATAAATATATATATCAAAAAAATAAAAAATTCTCTTTAAATGCAATTTTAAGATCTTTGAGTAATTTTCAAACTATTTTGTTATAAAGAAAAATCACATCACAAAATATTTATTTGTTAAAGTTATAAAGATTGTAATATTTATTAGCTAAGAAGGTAGTTTTAATCAAATTTGCCTAATAATTCTTGACAATGTATATATATATATATATACATGTAATTTATTTGAATGGAAATGTAAAAAGTAAATTATCAGCTGAGATAAAAAAATAAAAACTTTATTACACATTTGCTAGAAAACCTTAGATGAATAAAAATAGATTAGGAAAAATCCCTTATCCTAATTTGTTTACAAAAATTGAATGATAATGACTTCAAAAAGTGTGAATTTGTATAAATATAAAATAAATACGTTTTAAATTTGGCACCGTATAAAAAAATAAATATCTCAGGGTATACTAATAAAAAATTAACGTTCAAACAGAAATAAAATCTTGTATTAGTTTAATATAAAACAGTATAAATTGATTGGGTAAATATCTTCTTTTTAGTATAAGCATGAAAGGCTTGAATGAATTGCAATTAAAATTTAAAATACAAAAACTCTTATAGTAAGTTATATTTATCATATATTCACATTGTTTATCTCGCTTGTGGTTATATAATGCATATAATTATATATATATATATATATATATATATATATATATATGTAGATAAACATCTAGGTATGTATGTGCTAGGTATAGATAGTAATAATTATATATATTAGGTTGGTAGGAAAATAATTCTTCTTTATGGTCTTCAAATTCATATACAGTTTCATACACTAGCTGTTTTAAGTGGCCCAGAACTGTTGTATGACTAATACCTAACTTTTGTGCAAGCTCTCGAATTGGTATGCGTGGTTCTGATTCAACTTACGTCTTCAGTTGGTCGTTATGAACTGAAAGACACACGCGAACTTCTTCATCTTTAAGGGTCTTGTCCCCAGCATGAAATTACTAGAACTACCATTGCACCGTAGTTTCATTAACAGTAAAATTAACCCCCACAAAAATCATCGTTTAGTTTATAAGCAGTTTCTATTGCTTTACCATCCGTTTTGGACTCAAACAAAAAGTCTCTTATTTGATTCTTTTCCATCTTTAATTAAATATTCCAATTTGAAGCTAAATTAATAATAAAACTAAAATCGATGTTACCAAAGTACAGCAGACCGAAAAATACACTTTAAAATGATATTAACATGAATACAATGAAATTACACTTTTATTGAAAAAAATAAGGTAAGTATTCAGAAAACAAAAACCCGAATTATTTTCTTACCAACCTAATACTAAAACAAATTTAAGATGTTTGTATTAATTAGCGTCTTAAGGTGAATGCACACGTACACAAGAGCATGTGTGTTTGTGTAAACATGCTTGTACTACACCGAACATTAAACATGGCGATGATGTTATGTACATAAAAAATATATTCGTACTAGAAGGTTGTAATATAGCTCTCGGATATACAATGACATATTTAATGCATCAACGCATTTTGTAACATTATTCCCCGTTTGTTATCAGGAGGTGACATCATAAAACGTGGGTTGCATTATAAAGGTCACACGATCCTACTAGTTGTAAGGGTATCGTTTAAAAAAATGATAACACGGAAGAGCTAACCTCAATTGATGCTGATACTGCCACAATGAGGATATTAATGATACCATTTTTTACACGGTTTCTCTTCTTTTTTTTAGTGAGACATAACATGGATTTATTATGTTAGGTAGTTTATAATATGGTGTTATATTTAAAAGAGGTTCATAGACTCTAAAAATCTTTATTGAAATTTAAGTTATTTTTCTTGCAAATTATAATATCATAATTTAATTTTAATAATACAACTTTGACGTATGCGGGATATTAATTTTATAATATCAGAGTTTAGTAAAGAAAAAGTCTTAATTTTTTAAATCTTCATTTAATTTTTTATACTTATTAATTTTTATATAAAGCGAACTTTTTGAACAATATCTGAAAAAAAATTGACCTAAATGTAAATTTTATCTTATTTTCACGAATACTTTTTTATAATTAAAAAGAATGTTCGGTTCTTTAAGAAAATCTAATAAAATTCATTGAATGTAACTATTTTTCTAAAAAATAACAGAAAGAAAAGTTAAAAGAATTAAAAACTTTTCCTTTACTTCGTTTGTTTTAGATTCAATCTATAAATGTAACAGTTTTGTAAAGTTTCATTTAATGCTGGATTTTTTCTTTTTCCAGACTGTATAAAGAAATGTCGTTATCTTGCTGAAACTGATGATGAAATTTTAATTCAAATCCCTATATATTGAATGAAATATATTTCTTTATCAGAAATTTAAATTTGAATATATTAAAAACCTTATATTTAATAAAAAATGTATGTATATATATATATATATATGTGTGTGTGTGTGTATATGTGCGTGTGTGTATAATTTTTTGAACGAATATTTAATTAAAAAAAAGAAATAACAATGCGTAGAAAATCTGTGTGTATATAAATATATATGTGCAGATATTGTTATGATTATATTTATTCAAAAATGAATTATAATGTGTTACGTATGTAAAAAAATAATATTTAGTTAGTAGCAAAATTTCTACAATTCATGAAAAATGGAACAAAGAACAGCTTTGTTAAACGGTACATTGAATGTAGTTTCATTGAATCGAATAAAAACCTATGAAAAGCTATTATATGAATTGAATCAATTAAATGCGACGTTTTCAGTACTTACACGAATAATTTTATAGCACAAAGCAAATGTTGAAAATTACATACGTTTCAATATATTTTAATAACCGAATAGTGTTTTTGTAATATCGATAAACTCGAAAATATAATTGAATCTCTATCAGAAATAGTTGATTGACAAATAATGATAACTTTCATTAAAATGATCGTATTAAACAACAAAACAACAAATGGTAATATTTTGTCATTCAAGAAGAAAGAGGTGGTATTTGAATGGTGGTCGTCCCTGAGTATATACATATTAGAAGTACTCGTGTATGTATATTAGGTTTACATATTAATTCGATACCGGTTTCATAAAAAAATAATCTTTAAAATGGAAAAATGGAATACATTTCAATTTTAAAAATATCCTCCATTATTTTGTATAACTTTGCTCCATCTAAAGGGTAACTGACGAGTCTATTGTCGAAAAAATATAGGAGCTGTGAGCCGATTAAGTCATAATGTATTTTTGGACCTCTTTCACTATTTTAACATTTTTTTACATATTTTATGCATCGCAACACTTTCTCCCAAAGTTGAAAAATTATTCCTATGGCTCCAGAAAAATTTTTTTTAAATTAAATGCAAAAAATATGTAATGTATATGTTTCTATATGCAATGTATATTATTATTCTCGTATTATAATTTTCGGACGCCATTGTGCTCACTACTGTTTTGTGAGTTTATATTAATTGCTTGGCCAAGATATATAACGTTTTTAAATCTAAAGGTTGGCATTTCAAAATCCAAAACGAGGAGAAAATATTTTATTTAAAACAGTGTTATGATTGATTTAATTTAAAGGCACAGAATTAATTTTTACATCTTATAGAATCACTTTTCAAATATTCGTGGGGTAGAATGAAAATGATCAATAAATAATTATTGAATAGTTTGATTAAAAATATTTTTTATGGATTATTGGGTAATAAATTTTTTTTTTATAAAAGCAAAATAGTTGGAGTTCATACTTATTTTGTTAGAATTTAATAAATAAATTATATATATATATATATATATATATATATATATATATATATATACAGAGAGAGAGAGAGGGAAAGAAAGAAAGAGTGGAGAGAATGTGACAAGTACGAAATGGTTAAACTTGTTTTTAAATTTTTATAATTTCTTTTTATTTCTAACTTCGTTCGACTATAAATTTGTATTTGGATATATGAAACTATAAAATATAAGATAGGAGTAATACATTATTTTCATTGTTTCAGGTTTCCAGTTTTCGGTATAAGGATCAATTACAGGAAATAAAATTTCCGTGCTGTAAGTAAATATCTCAATTTAATAAATATTTATGTAACTTCCATATATATATATATATAATTTATGTTTCCAGTACTATATTATTGTATTATTTTGGAATTCTATATAAATCAAGAACTGATAAGTAATTATCTATTGGATTCCTTTTGTGAGTTTAATAATTTTATACTTAATTTGTTTTTCTTTAATTAAAAATTGTTTTTAAAAAATATTATTTAAATAAAAACATTTAAATTTATATATATATATATATATAGTGTTTATAGTAACTATATGAAGATATTTTTTTCATAAGAAATCAGATTTATGTAATAATAATTGACTTGCTTTTTAAAATACTTTTCATTATATATAAACTGTTTTAATTTATTTATCAAATAAAGTTTTTATTGTAAATACAAAATAATGAAGTAAAAAGTATTTTTCTTTTATAAATGATATATTTTTGTTCAAAATTTATAGAGTTCGTGCTTTTTACTAAAAAAGTAACTTTGTATTATATGAATTAAATTTTTTAATATAAGATGAATTTAATTTTGTTAATAAATGTAATATATATATATATATATATATAAATGGCTAAAAAAATTCGTTTACATAAATTTGAGAAATATTTAAAAATGAAATATAGGACTCGTATATAATACGAAGTATTAGCAGACAATATTTTGATTAAACATGCGGTTCTTCCGAACACCTCCGGTAAAAATATGAATTTTATTGAATAGATTTCGTATTCAATTGGAATTCTGTTCGGGATGTAATTGAAACGTATTCATGGCCATTTTCATTTCAATTCAATAAATTTACTAACGTTACTTCTACTATTGAAAACACAATGATATATTCATATGAGCGTTTATGTACAACTCGGGTTACAAAATATGGCGTATAATAATGTAGAAACATTCCATTTATTGTCAGTAGTCTATACACACACTTCAATTTATAAAATATATTACCAAAGTCTATTTTCGTACCAAATGCGAAACGTAAATACTGACAAGTTGTTTTCCATAAAAAAATCTTATTTTTATCACATCGTAAATTTTAACAAAAAAAAAAGAAATTGAACAAAATATGGTTTTGAGCGTCAGTAATGTATTGTTGGTAGCTAGCAGTTCACAGTTTTCATTTTTTTTCAATCTTTTTTTCGTTATGTTTACATGGAAGGTATTCGTTGATCTCGTATACATGTTTTTTAACATTGACGCTATTGTTAAATGTTCTCTATAGAAAAATTGAAATATACATATAAAAATGTATTGTTGTGTAACAATAGATTTTTTGTGTTATACGTATTCAATTTAATTAAAGTTTGAAAAGTATGCGTTAACAAAAAGAATAAATTCGCGAGTACTTGAAAAAAATATGTACATATTATGTTGTGTTTTTTTGTTCGACTTTATGTAAGAAAAAATATAAACGTTTCCAACTTTAAATTTTACATTTTATTCACATACAAATGTGTATATATACATATATATATATATATGTGTGTGTGTGTGTGTGTATGTTTGGTTATAAATGTTTATGTACAAACATATATTTATTACAATAATATTAGTTGTTTGTACAATATGTATTAATTTACTTGGAAAGGAAAAACAGGTTAAAAAAGTTTCAGTAATTTATTTTATATTCTGTACAATAATATTTATCAGATATATTATTGATTTATAAACTGTTAACATATTTTTTAAAATAAAAATATGTTTCTTTCGTAACTTTTTCTGCTTAATAACTACATAAATATACATACATACACACACACACACACTCATATGTATATATATAAATATTAATTTTACATTTTAAAAATATTTTTTGCAAGACAAATTATTCTTTAGTAAATATGATAAATTATGTTCGTTCTATAAATCCAATACTTTAAGATTAATAAATATTTTAATTGAAAAGCAATAACTTTGTAATTGTATGATTTTATACGTGTAATCCCGCTGACAGATTGTTTTAGTGATATTCAACCTTTAAATGTGCTAGTTTTGATCCTTTATTTACTTATCAACAGTAATACTATTATTCTCATAGTGCAAGTAGTGAAAAAAATATTTTTTATACATACATCTAAACAAAACTACTTTATAGCTTCATAAAACAATATAATATATAAAAATGCCATTTTCAGATTTCTTAAAAATTATGTATATATATATATATATATATATATATATATATGTGTGTGTGTATATATATGTGTGTGTATTAGAATTAGTAATATAATATATGGAACACGACTGAAATCTTATATATGAGAACATATTTACGGAAATATGATGACCGTTTTAATGGATGTTAATATTTCCTATTATCACTTCATTTCCAGCACAAATGGTGTAATAAAGCCGACCATTAAGTTAACGTGACCACAAATGTCAATCAAACATAAGTTAATGTTTTTCTATATATTGAAACGAATCTGGAAAAGCGTGTGATTATATACATATATATATATATATATATATATATATATATATATATATATATATATATATGTATATACATCATATAAATATTGATTTGAACGCCCAACTATATTATATATTTATACAAAACCATTGGTTTGAAATATATATATATATATATATATATATATACTGAAAGAGAGTGATTGAACATAGGCTTCCACACGAAAGTATTAAAAAAAATACAAAAAAATATATTATCGCCCGTTTAGTATTTTAGTTCAAATGTATTTTAATATTGAATTCCACTAAAATACTAAATAAAAAATAACATGACTTTTCTTAACCCCTGTGCCCTCTTTTATTACTTTCATGTGGAAGTCTAAATAATAATCACCATATATGTATATATATATATATATATATATATATATATATATATATATATATATATATATATATATATATGTAAAAGCAACAATGTTTGTTTCTTGACTGTAAATAACAACATAAAAACATCTTTTATGAATAATAAGTGCTCTTATACATATCTTAACATTTTGGGCTATTATATTCAGTTTGAAGAACATTATCTGTACTAGTTCTAAACATTATCAGCTGAGGAAATGAATCTAGGTAGAGCTAGAAAAATATTTTTTTTAATAAATAAATATGGTAATAAAAAATATTATCCCAAATCACTTTAAAATATTCAGTATATTTTCCACCTTTAAAAAACACACAGTAATTTAATGATTATTATTATAACGTAAATAACTTTTTGTGTTAAATTGAACGCATGATATGAAATACTCAACAATAAGGTTGAAAATTGATATTTTAAATTCCTTTGGCTTACTAATAATATATATATATATATATATATATATATATGTTTTAGCTACATACATTCGTTATATATTTCAAAATAAATAATTACATTAATTGAATTTTTTTTCAAGTTCTGGGAATTTTTTCTATATTAAAATATAGACTGATGGTGTGTCAAATTGTTATGTACAATATACAAACAGAGAAGTACTTAGAAATTTGAACACTGGAAAAAAACTCAAAGGAATTATATATGTAAATATGTACACACTTAACTATTTCTACATTAAATATTTTAATATAATGAAATATTTTTTTCATTCTTCCATAAACGAAAAAAATCTGACAAATAAAGGTTCATTAATTAATTATTAATTAGTTTCAGTTGTTCATTATGCATATTTTGATAGAGGTTCTACCATATTCAAATTGTTAGCGTATATTTTTTAAAAATTTAGAGGATAATAACCTTGCTATAAATATCACACCTTAGATATGAAAGTACCCGATAATCAATTATTGCACCTTTTTGTACAGATAATTTTTTGTAATGTGTGTGAGAATAAAAAAAGATTTGATTAAGTGAATCAATTCATTGTGTTAAAAATTATATATTATGATTGCATTTACTTTGTAAATATTTAAAAAATAAATCTATTAATATTTAAAAAGTTATAAAGAAATTAAATGTAGATTTAAAAGTGCTAATATAGATTTTATAAATAGTTTTTTATTAAAATTATTACAAAAAATATCATTAAATTTATATTAGAATAATTAAAACTTCTGCTCTTGTAAATTACTAGATGTATATTTCTAGATAATAATTTCTTTAATGCCGAAAAACAGTATTTACTTTGAAATATTCTAATAAGTCGTATATGTGTAAAATACTATGAAAAATAATTTCACTTTGGTGAAAATATTATTATAAGAAATATTTTCATGAAAATTCAAAGAACTAAATATATTAGTTATGCTCTCTCTTTCTCTCTCTCTCTCTCTATATATATATGCATGCATGCATGTATATATATAGTATCTTAGTGTTCGAATGTATCTCAACTAGTGTCAATACTTGTTGATTTCTTTCACAGCGATAATATCGATATTAAGATAAACGAACTATCCTTTTGTAAAACTGGCAAAAATATTAAAGTTTTATCTGAAATAATACGATTCAATATTTTATATATAACGCAACTCTCAATACCAAGTGAACTGTATAAATTTTCCTGTCGAGTATGTGAAAATGCGAAATACAAATAAATCTTTCGTGTGGCACTTGTGTAAACTCGACGTTCTGCCTAAGAAAAGGCAAAAGGAAAACAGATAGAGATTGCGTCTTACGCATAGAATCGAGATTGCTGCTTGAAAGTAAATAAATTTCTTGAATCAACTAAAAAATGTGACTGAATTGTAACAAAAGAACAACTTCAAGCATATCATTACATAAATGACGTAAATCATTGGGTTTGATTTATGTACGAACGCGAAGACAAGAAAATGTATATAGACATAGAAATATATGATTATATATATATATATATATATATATATATATAGATAAATATCAAAAGTCATCACGCATAATATAAAGTCTCCAAAATTAATCTTTTTAGATTTAAATACAGGCATGCTTATATATATATATATATATATATATATATATATATATATCGTTATCATTAACTCATGTACAGGTATTAACAAAGTATTAAAATTGTAACAGGAAATATTAAGTGTAATAATTTCGGTCTCTTAATACATACTTTTAATAATATAATATTTCATAGTGTATTTTATATTTAGAATTAAGCAAATTTTGTGACAGTAGTTGTTGAAGACACCATTTTCTTTGTTGTTTATAGTACAATCGTTTAAAGTAATGACAAAATGACAAATATCTATATACACACATACGTATATATATATATATATATATATATATATATATTGTTATCATTAATTCATGTATATAAATTAATAAAGTATTAAAATTGTAACAGGAAATATTAAGTGTAATAATTTCGGTCTCTTAATACATACTTTTAATAATATAATATTTCATAGTGTATTTTATATTTAGAATTAAGCAAATTTTGTGACAGTAGTTGCTAGAGGCTTGCCATATTCTTTGTTGTTTATAGTACAATCGTTTAGAGTAATGACAAAATGACAAATATATATATATATATATATAATATATACACACATGTATATATATATATATATATATATATATATATATATACACACACAAAAATATTGAATAACATCTCTTGTAGGTAACAATATTCTACAAACATTTGAACATGTGTAATGTATGTCTTAGATATATATTTTCCTTTATATATTCCTTTTAATAATACTCTTATAAAATCTTATATGAATATTAAAATGTACATACAGCAAATATACACAGCAATACTTAATAAATAAATTATTCAAAAAATATAGAGCTTTAATAATTTTGTTGTACGTGACTTTCAAATGATTTTAATAATATTATACTTTTTTCAGTTATCATATATATATATATATATATATATATATATATATATATATATATATATTATAAAGCTGGTTTTAATTTAATCCTTGTTTCTTTTTTATTGTTTCATGGAATATTTGCCCTTTTTTTAAAAAAATAAGACATATGATTTTTACTCTATATAACTATAAAGATGTTTAGTTAGAATATTTTTTTTATTTTATTCAAAATAATCTTATTTAAATATCATATAAATTTAAACTTCACTTCTTCAAAATGTCTGATTATTAAATCTACCTTTGTACATATTGAAAATGAATTTTTCGCCCCCTCTCTCACAAAGCATAAATAGTTTTTTTATCAAAATGTATAATAAATGACTAATAGTCACTTTGCTGCAATATTGCACTTTGAGGGCGATGGTATCGGTATCAAAATGCGTATAAGAAACAATCATACGTTATTATTCATCATTTATTGAACACTTTTATCATAAACTTATTATGTTTCATGGAATGAAAGAAAAAATCATTTGTGAAAATGAATTTAGTCACAATGTCAAAAATATTTTAAAAATGGACTTAATTAGGTTCAACAAATCATTTAGATAAATATTATTTTATTTATAAATTCTAGAATATTTGAAAATTCATTTCATTAAAAATTATTTTATAATATAATAATATTTAAGGTATATAATTAAATATTATTTACTTTTCACCATGATATTTTGAATCCACTGAACTCCAAGTCTCCCATATACTATCATGTCAGAAATTAACTACCTGCGATTGGAACATGAATGTAACCAGCAATTTATTTTCTTACGATTGTATTCGTATACAGTATTTTTTTTATATTATTAATTCAGAAATTACAACAGTTCTATGTATTTAATATTTTTTTTACCTTCTATATATTTATTTTCATAATAAAAACATTAAATTATTTTCCGGTTAGAGAGTTTTTGTTGCACGTGTCACTGATTACAACTTTTTAATTCTTTACTGATTCGAATGTGTTTAATACTGTAGTAATATATCTAATAAAATTATTTTATTTTCATATTTTATAAAAATAATATAAATTTTAAACAAATACAAATCAAATAAACAAATAAAATTCATTATTAATTAAAAAATATTTTTTTAATTTAATTTTTTCATTGTTTTTGGGTGTTTCGTCTTCTAGTAATTATTAGAAATGAGGTCGCGCTGTATTTATTCCCTTTAAATATTTCTATTTTTATACATTTTCATATCTCTCTTTCAATGAAAAAATAAAAAAACAGCATATATTAAACTTATATATTTTATAATTTTTACTATATATATATATATATATATATATATATAAAGTAATTCAACTAAGGCTTCCACACGAAATTATTAACAAAAACGTAAAAATTAAAAAAAAATGTTATCCTTCATTTAGTATTTTAGTTCAATTGTATTGGATTGAACTAAAATACTAAATAAAAAATAACATAACTTTTCTTAACCCCTATACCTCGTTTTAATACTTCCATGTGGAAGCCTAAATTCAATTATTTATATATATATATATATATATATATATATATATATATATATATATATATATATGCATATGCTATTTATTATATTCTTTATGAGAGATTAGATTAAAATTTACATATGAAAAATTTAAATTCGTTTCTATATTTGTTGATGATGTATGTAGTAATACAGTGTTTATACAAGATAAGAGCTATAAAATATGACTTTTATACGTACATTTTTATATATTATGAAGTATAAGAAAAATATTTAAAAAGAGATACGGACTAGCTTTAATAATTCTGGTATTGACTTTTATATTTTCATAAATATAATAATGTACATGGTTTATTATTTATTGGATACTTAAATTATATCAGTGATTATAAAAACTAGCTATTACAATTTTAAAAACTGTTCTGCAAGCCAAATAGCTAGAAATAATATCCAACACTTGAAACAAATAAAGTCATCCATTGATTTGAGTTCATAACGAAATAGCCCATGTTTGTCGGGTCTAACTAAATGATGTAACATCGTATATATTTCAGAGTAGTAGTATGTCCGTTGCACATACTGTGATCTGTAACGAGGCCAAAGCCACTACTCAAAAGCTTTTGGCTAGCGTTGCAACAAGAAGTTATCACACGAAGAGAGAGCAGATCGCGAGCGCAAGACGTGACATATAGAGGCCATATTGGGAGGACAGATTGAGAACATGACGTTGTGTAAAACGGACGGGTTGCCGTTAAAGATTGAAACTCTGCCGCCTGTGAAATCTGAGTGGTTGAAAGAAGGATGGCAGGGTAGGTTCTCGATAGTCCCTACACAACTACCGCTGACACAACGTCCGTTTGCTACGCTAGCTGTTTATGATCACAGTTGGGAATGACAGTGAGTGAGGTGATTGCGGTTCTCACAGAAAAAAGACTCTTCATGTTTACATATATTTTTCTTTTGTTTTGGTCATTTCATTTGATACAGAACTCATGTTGTTTGGTTACACTTTTGTTTTGTAATTAATTTTTTTTTAAATATAATCCTCTTTGTTTTGTATCAATTTTCTGATGTTGTGTGTCAGGTTCTGAATATTTTTATGTGTGATCAAATACCAATACATTAGACATGTTTTTCATTAACACTGAAAGGATGTATTATTTTTATTATCTGATATTTAACGCGAAATTGACTGTAATGTTTATTTGCACAAATTACAATGGTAATTAATTCAAAGTAACATCAAAGGGAACATGAACATATCAAATTCTATCGAATACATCAACCATATTGTTTCTAGAAGTGTGTTTCGATTGCCTAAAGGGCATGTCGGGAAAGTTACCTAAAGTACATTTTCAAAAGAGAATAAATTGTTTATTCAGTATGAAATTTACTTGTGTGTGTGTGTATATATATGAGTATAAATATTAATTTTCATTTTTTTAAATATAATTATTAGAAAATCTGTATATATTTCAAATTTCAGTCTGAGTATATTTTTAAACCACGTATATATTAAAATGATATTTCTTGAAACCTCATTTTTACAAATACAGAGATATTTCAATAATCAAAGATAAACTTTTTTTATGCTAGATTATATTTAAAAGAAAAGTGAAAATAGATCACAATTATTTTTAATAATTTACAATTAACAAATGAAATAATTAATTATTTTTTTACATTATTGTTATTATCTATCAAATATTTACTAAATAATTTCAATATTAAAAAAATATTTATTTATTCACAAATATTTTCCACCTTAGAAATAACAACATTGAATAATTTTAATTCACATCAGTTTTATAAACATGTGGATAATAATATAAGTAAGAATTTTACAGAATAATTATATTGATTTCTGATAGTATATTTATTTATAAAGTTATAACTAACATTTTCAAAAAGTTTTTCTTTAAATAAAATTACTGTAATGAATCCCATATTTTTAAATATTTTTATTTTGCTTTTATTCAAACTGAAAAATAATAATTGATATATATATATATATATATATATATATATATATATATATACAGGTCTTTATAAATGTACGTATTCATTTACATAAATATATTTAAAAACGAACAAAAGAATTATCAATAAGTATTGATAAATAATAAAAAACTCATTCAATTTATAAAACTGCTTCAAATAGTTCATTTGATTCATTATAAATTCATTTCAATTTGTCTCATAAGTACTTCTAGCAAAGTACGGATTGTTCGAGATATTTTCTTGAATGGTTTTCTGAAAGTGAAGGATATAAGGAAATTCAAAACAGAGGAGAACAATGTTCGGATTGCCACAATTCCATTTAGAATTCAAGATACAGCTCCACTTACATGGAAGGCATGATGTGTTTCGCTTACTAGCAAGACATATGGCTGAACTGATTTACGACTACTGTTGTTTTTCTATGAACAAAGTTGTAGATTCCAAATAGCTAGGAGAATGTTAAATTCGTCGAATGTTAACTTAGAAACATGTATTCAAGTGTACACGTATGTACATACGCCATGTATATATACCACACGCATATGTGTATATATATATATATATATATATATATATATATATATATGTACACAAATTTGTGTTTACTTAAATATTGCTTTTGCAGATTCTTTAATTTTAGACTAAAGAATATATATATATATATATATATATACATACATACAAATTTATACTGTACTATTTATAGTAAATTTGTATAAAACTCCATGTGTACATGTATTATAAAGAAAATTTATCATTTTATCATTTTTCAACAATTTTTGTGTGTTTTTTAAAAATATATCAATTAAAAATTATGTCAGTAAATTATAATGAAGTACTTAACAAATTGTAATTGAAAGAATGCTTACACTTTCAAGTATCGACACTCTCCCTCTTTTCATCTGCGTCTCTCTCTCTCTCTCTCTCTCTCTCTCTATATATATATATATATATATATATATATATATATATATATATATCTTTTAAATAATTATTGAAGCCAACATTTCAAACGAATATCAAATAAGAATTAAAAATAGCAATAAACTTACATAAAATCAAAATGTGCATATTTGAATACACATTTGAAAAGTATTTTGAAGTGAATTTGTACAATTATTTCTTTTATCAATGAAATGCTTTTAAAAATCAAATTAACCAAACGTAAATATTATCAAAGTATCGAAAATTTCAAACAGATTGAACGATAAGGGCTTGATAAATGAATAATTGATGCATTTTTGACAAATATGTTGTGGCTTAGAATTTAATTGTCATAAATAAACAGGCCACAGAATTTTCTTTTGTCAAAATATCCAATAATTAATTATCCTCTATTTTGATATGCTAATACGAGTTTCAATGACAATACCAATATTTTAAAGCACCGAAAGTTGGATTTTCGTATTGGATTTTATGCTATAATTGTCTCATTCATTACATTATTCATGTTCTTTCATTGGAATAACGATTTGTGTTTAATTATTTGTAATGTAAATCCAAAATATTTACTCACCCTAAATACGACGTAATGACATAAAAAGAATGTTATATATTTATAGATAATTCATATTAATTTATTTTCACATAACAAATAGATAGTTGATTGTATATCCATACCTCAGAACAAAATTATTTAAATCAAACTTAACAAAACAGATTTCTTATATTTAATGTCAATAAATACATATTTTTACTATTGTGAACGTATGTCCTTATTTAAGAAAAATCTGTATTTCTTTGTTTCTAATATTTATAGTTTTGATTTTGTGAAAACAATGAAGTAACTGATCTGTCTTCACATTAATTATTTATTAAAAAATATAAGAGAGAGAGCAGAGTTCCCCGATACATTAAAAAATATATTCTACTCTAAGTAAATAACACTTTTTTTGAATATTTTACTTCTGTTCATCATTTCATTGTTATTTTGCACATATTTTTTTTGTACAAATAAAACATTTAGGAATAAAATTTATGAAATTTACCTTAATAATATTTTTGATTTCTACTGTGGCTAAATTTGCTTTATAAAAGAAAATTTTTCACTCCACCATAAACCCTAAATTTTTTTCCTGCTCAAAATTTGTCAAGTCAATTGAATATTTATCATTTTAATTGGACTTTATGTGGATCAAGATAGTAACATCATTCTCATTTTTCCATGATGCTGTTTAACTTATTAGTTTAGTAAAGATTCTAGTTTTGGTATAACGACTTAATTTACAATGAGAAATGAATCACTCTTCATACACTTAAAACATGGTTTATTTATGTAAAATTAATCAATAGTTTTTTACAATTCTTTTGATTTCTCTTATTGAATTTTTTGATGACGATGTTTTTATTTTTAGAGCGTAGTTGTACAGAAAAATCTGATTTTTATTTCTTTTTAAATTAATAAATAAGGTTTTCTTAATGGTTTCTGAGAAACTATCAGTTATTGTTTTAATTTTTATTGATATATAAAATATAATTATTCATATATGTAAATTTAGTACATTTATTCTTATTTTTATTAATGGATTTCTAAAGTTAAGCAAACAATTAAGTTCATTTTTTTCTTTTATCACATCGTAAATTGAAACCTTTCCAAATGATAATAATAAAACAAATGTTTATTTAAACGATATCAATATAATATTATTATAAATGAAATTCACATAAGAGCGTCGATATTTCATCGCACCACATCATATTTTCAAATTAACGTTTTCGGAAACTGTATCTTTTCGAATAAGGTCACACACCGGATTTTTTTCTACGTCTGTGTCCCGTTCATTTTTCACGCAGGAATGGAACACCCATAATTTAATGAATCGGACAGACGAGCGTGTGCTTCACGTCCGTGCTTGTCCGATATGTTGTGTTTTATTTGCGGTTCATTTTTAGACGCAACATGTCGCTTTCCGGTTACGATTCTCGACGGTGAGAAAAAAAATACGTGCGCCACTAGTTTATACGAACTCGGGTCCTGTGAGTTTTATTCACACACGTCACCAGTTCATAATAAGAACATAGGCTGCGGTATAGTTTTCTGGAACGTGAGTTAGGTCTTATTTAATTATACTGTCCGTTTGTTTTTAATTATCATTATGTATTTAATATTAACTTTATTTTTGCTATTGATGTAATTAACTGAACATTAGTTTCATATTTGTTTTCATCACATATTTAATTAGCGAAATATAATAATAATTATCATATATGTATATCAGTATGTTTACAACTAATTATAACGTTTAATATTTGAAACAAGTAATTTATTCTAAACTTTGAAATCACTAATACTAATATATTTCACTAATATATTTCGATGCAATTAATATAAAAATTATTCCAATTTATTGGTGGCTACTCGTATAAGAACACCTGTAAAATTCTATTTTAATTTCATCATATAAATAATATATCAAATACCATATAAATTCACTTTTTCAATATAAATAATATGATAATCACAAATCGTCTGACTGGTGATTGTGTTTAAATATTTTTTACACACGAATCTTCAAAGTACTATAATTTTGGATCTACTGGATGGATTTGGATGAAACTTGCATAACACCTTTTCTTTTGATTACTGATTTATATTTAAATAAATGATGTATTTGAAAACATATGCTTTACTTAAATGTAAATCTTATATAGATACAAATATTATGAATTTTTTCTAATAAATAAGGTAATAGCACAACAAATATCCACAGATTTTATCAACTTTGTGTTTTGATTCTCGTTGTCAAGTTTAATATAATTTTACTGAAAAAAAATTTTAATAATACTTACTACTTTATAAAGTGTTTAATTAAAATAATATATATATATATATATATATATATATATTATTGTATTAGTGTGTTTTATAAATTTATCAATAATTTATATTACAAAAAAATATAAATAAATATTAAATATCCTTGATTTCTGCTCTATAGGTAGGTAAATAATTATTGTCTGTTAATATAGAAATTAAAATAACTTTTATAAGGATTAAAAAATATTTTATTCCCTTCAAATCAAAATGTTTGTATATTACATATATACATATATATATATATAAGCATAAATAATAATATACAATGGTAGAGAAAGAGACAAAACGTAGTTGCACTAAAATTGAATATTATGATTCATGAACACAAAACTGAAATGAACCATTAAATTAAATAATTAAATTTCGTCCACAAAGTGGATAAAATAGATTTTCTATTTAAACTCTCAAATTTCAAACAATTATTCAACAATTTGTGAAGTTTCATCCTTGAATGTAACAATTAAAAGTTTTCAACTTGAACTTTAAAATTTTCGAGTTTTGCGGACAAGTTGTGTGCTAATTTTTTATATAAAACATTAAATTCAATCAGAGACTTTCCGCTACTCGTAAATTCAACAATGTCATGATAGAAATTTTGACTGTGGCAACTGGTTTCAACACGCATACAATCTAGATATATTCAGTACAATAACTTGGCGATTACACTTTCAAGTATTTTCTGTCTTCATCGTTACACTTTCTTAGTGAGAAAGTGTCAAACAAAGTTTTCAGTTTATTTTCACTGGAAAAATTTGAAGGTTGGAAAATGTAGAGAAAATGTGGGTTTTTAAAGTGGATATAAATAAATGTCACTGAATTCGAGAATATTTATATATTTATATATTTATATATATATATATATATATATATATATATATACTTTATAATTTTAAAAATCTAAGCAAACATCTATTCTTTTAAATGTTTCTATTTGGCAATTGAATTAAAAATTACATACTTTGAGTTAATATTTTTTTATTCTAATTTCCCATAAATTAACTTCTTACAAACAAATTATTAATTACTGATATATTGTATTAGCAAGTAAAAATATTATAACTAAACAATGTTACAAAATAACTTAAATAAAAATTTCCTTGTATTTTATTAAAAAATTATATTTAAAATTTTCATAAAATTCATAAACCAAAATTTATGTCTTGATTCAAATATTTTAAATAAAAAATATATCATTAATATTATTTAATTTATTATATATATATATATATATATATATAATTTAATTAACAACTAATTTTTTTCTTGAAAGAATAATTAGTTGTTTTTTTACAAAAAAATTATTTATTAAAAATACAAGACAATGAATTCCTTATTTGTTTATTTCATTGATTATTGTTTTTATTAAGTATTAAAATAGTAAATAATCATTATATTTCTAACCTATTTTTTGCAAATAGTTTAATGTTCACTTTCCTTAATCTACTTTTAAAGACTTTCTTTAAAAAATATAGTACATCAGCACATCAGAATGCAGTTCATACCAAACAGTAAAAGATTGATCAATCAATTAGTTTTTTATACTTTTCTAATTCAATTTTTATTGAATGATCATTGTTTTCAATAAAAAGACGGGAGAGTAGTTTTTAGTTTAATTAAGTTAAATTATTTCAAACAGAATTAAAATTTAAATCTCTAGTAAATTTTATACTAATTAAAAAATTTAAACTTTTGTTTTTATTACCGCAAATGGTTCGACTCTCATGACATAATTTGTTAAATTTAAAGGATAACACGTTTTTTTACATACTATTCAATAATTATTAGATGAAAGTCTTACTTTCGAAGTCTTAAACATTATATCAAAACATTTTAAGTGATTTAAGTATGACTTATTGTAACTGTTATTTATAATGTTAAAAAAATATTTAGCACGAACAATTGTTTTGTATCGATATTCTATATTGCCGACAGAATGGATTAAAAATTTTTTATTTGTTGAATATAGAATTTATTTTGAATAAAGAATTATACTTGATGTATAAAATAACATTGGTATTATATAAATGATTAATACTTTATATAAAAAAAATCATGAAAGTCAAATAAAAAAAAATATTGATTTTTAAAGAGGTACAGTACCCAAAATATTAATTCGTAAGCGTGTAATGGAAACAGATTTATACAAATATGAGCTTAATTATAAAAAGGGTATCGTTTGGGTTTTATGTCCAATGCAAAAAAAATCGATCAGATTAAATTCTGTTTTTTCAAGTCGAATAATGAAAAAATAATCATGGAAATGAATAATCCGTTTCATTTATTTTAAATGCAGTACTTTTTTAAATAAATTATCTTCTTGAATTTTACCCGTTCTATGGAATTTAACAATTTTTGTACATTTAATAAAAAAATAATATTTTATTAACTGAATAGATTTTATTTATTTTTTTTCATCTTATAAATTGAAAAACTTTTTGATCAAAAATGTTGAATTTGTCAAAATCTGTCTTAAATAAGATACTCAGTGCTCTGAAGATGATGATATAAAGCGACAATCGGAAATGATCAATAATCGTTTATTGAACATTTTTAATTAGAAAAATGTTTGTGGTTTATGAAGTAGAAAAAATTCATTTGTGAAAGGTTAAAAACTGAAAATGCATCGAAAATTTAGAATAAAGCTTTATTTTAATGCATTATTTTTTTTTAATATAAAAATACGTTCATGAAATTAAGTTTGTGTCTGTAAGGGTTTTTAACATGTGAGTTTTTTGATAACTGATATTTTTATATATAGTTACTAAACATTCTTCTATATTCTATATTATTATTCACTTTAAAGTTTATTCCGAATCAATAACAAAATATGAATCGTTCATTAAATTAATTATTATTTAATAATATAATTAGTTACAGGGAAATAAAGTATTCTGTTTTAGCCAAAAAAATTTTTTAAAGTACAAAATAAATCTTCATGTAATTTTTTTAATGATCATATAAGAATATATATATATATATATATATATATATATATATGTATATATATATTGATATTGATTTATTAAAATATATATTCCCTGTCACATTTCCATTCTTATCAAAGGTAATAATTCACAGCACAGGTCAAATGAAACGAGAAGCTGTAAGATAGTGTCCTCATCGTGTAAGTTCGATGTCATTGAAGTGAAAATAAGTATCTCGAAATATTTGAACAGGATCAAGGTTTAACATCATGATTCATTGATTGCAAAAAATATATTCTGGTAATGTATTTTTTTGCTTAACATCGACTTTTTCTAATAGTGAACGGGTGTCATTTATTGCATCAAAGATCACGCTATGTGTTAATGTTAGTAAAAAAAGTTTTGAGTCAGTTCTGTTCGTTTTCTTGTTAATGCTCACGTAATTACAGAACGATTATGTGTTACGTGAGATGTTTGTTGTGAAAAATTGTTCACAACTTTTTTTGCTCTTTAAACAAAAACGAAACGAAATCGGCAGCCAAATCTTTTTTTAAATAAGGAGTTCGATTCAGCCATTGAATTGAATCAGATGAGATGTATAGGAATGTTTTAGTATTCGATATTTCAAATGTGTTCAATTGCAGGTTCGATTTTTAGTTTTCAGCTTTTCATTTCAAATAAATCAAATTATTGACAGTTTGAAAATTCATGTTCAAGACGTGAACGGTAGCGTTAAATTTGTATGTAATTTTCATACACAATTTATAAAAATGTTGTATGTTTGTATGAATCTGTGTATATACATATACATATATATATATATATATATATAATAAACAAACGTTATTATATTAATTTATAATAATTTAATTTTATAAATAATAGTTTAATATTTTATTTTATAATATGTTTATATCAAATTGGATTTAGGTTAAAATCAAAGTAATAATTCGTCTTTTTTTCTATTACTTAGAAACCTTTGTATCCCATAGAAATGTTTTTTTTGTAGATTTTTGGGGAGTGAATAAAATTATTTGTGTGAAAAATAAAAGTAAATTAATAGAAAACAATTTTTTTTCAGTATTATTTTATATTTTAAATGAATATTTAATTAGCAATATTATTATTTGTCATAAAATAACATTAAATATTGCTACGAAAGAAAGTATAAAATTAATTGGTTTTATGACAGAAAATAATATGCTTTGACTAATTAAATTATATATTTTTTTGAAACTGCAAATTAATTAAGTTCATATAAAACTTTTGAAATTTGTTTTATATTCTCTCCACCTTAAAATTTTTTGTTTAATTATCTGAGTTAAAAAATTACAATAATTTTTTTATGTGAACTCAATTGATTTATTTGCTTACTGAAAGCAATTAAAATCATTAATAATTTCTATAAAAATACAACAAAAAAAACTGAATCATAAAATTTGTATTTCTACTTAATAGGAGATATCTAGCAAGTAAACTACTTCGTTTTCTCTTTCATATTTGTGCTTCAATATATTTTTTTCGCTCATTCATTCCTTATGGGATTTACAGATAAATTTATCATACTTATATATATATATATATATATATATATAATACGGTTAAGTATTTATATAGTTTAATTAAATGTCGTAATTGAACACTAAAATGTAATAATGTAAAACTAGTAATATTAACAATATTAAAGGTATAAGTTATTTAATAAAATAAATGAATAATAAATTATAGTATGACAATTTGTTTTAACCATGGCATATCAAAATATCTAATGTAATATAATATAAAGTTGATAGGAAAGTAATTGCGGCTTTTGTTTTTGAATTCTAACCTTACATAATATAAGAATGTTCATTAAAAGTCGTGTAACAAAATGTTATTTATTAAACATAATTAATATATTTTTATCTAGTTTAATAAAAAGCAAGTATATTAATTTAGGAATACTTACAACATTCTTTTCAAATATTATATATGGTTGGTAGGAAAATAATTACGGTTTTGTTTTCTGAATTCTAAACTTAATTTTTTAATATTTTAAGGAAGTTAATTATAAACGTCATAAAATGAAATTTGTTTGACGTAATGAATGTAAATTATTAATATTGCGTTGACCAGCTGACGTCAACGATGCATACATGCATAATGCATATGTACAATTGTATTTTTTTGTCTATCTTGACATTTTATTCAAATGTGAAAATAATTGTACTTGTACAAAGAGGATAAAATTAAGTTCTAATTTAAACAATTTTTATTATTTGGATATGCATTCATTTCAGTCATTTTAGTATTTTTTTCGTGACAAAATATTTATATTAGGTTGGTAAAAAAATAATTGCGGTTTTTGTTCTCTGAATTCTAATTTTATTTTTTTTCAATGAAAGTGTTATTTCATCGAATTCATGTTAATATCATTTCAAAGTGTATTTTTCGCTTTGTGTGTTTGGTAACATCGACTTTGTTTTTTTTTATTAATTTTGCTTTAAATTGAGTTATTCAATTAAAGATGAAAAAAAAAACAAATAAGACAAATTTTTGTACGAGTTCAAAATGGGTATTAAAGCAGCAGAAACTGCTCGAAAACTAAATGATGCTTTTGGTGTGAATACTATTAAGGAACGTACGGTACAATGGTGGTTCCAAAAAATTCATGTTGTGAACGAGAGCTTCGAAGATGACGAAGGTCACGGGTATCCTTCTTCAATTTATAACGACCAACTAAATGCGTTAGTTGAATCAGAACCTCGTACAACAATTCGAGAACTCGCACAAAAGTTAGACGTTGGTCATTTATATCAGTTCTGATCCACTTCAATTGAAAAATATATCTGAATTTGAAAGTAATAAACCGCAAATATTTTTCTACCAACCTAACATATTGATATCTAATATATTATTATAACTGATTTATAATTTATATATTATTTATTATAGAACATCTGATATGAATATTAGATTCAAATTCATTATGTATTTATTAAACAATTATTAAAGAATTCATAGTTTCAAGGAATATTTATAGAGTTTCAATATTAACATAATTATTAATTAAATAATATAAATGAATATTACTTATCCTTTAGTGAATGAGAAGTTGTGTATTATTAAAATTCCTGCTATTGCATTTGCTTTCGTAAGCAGTGGTTGTATTTATGAATAATATTATTTTGTATAAATTATGAAAACATTTAATTCAGATAGCAAATACACTATAAGGGTTCGATTTTCATTAACTCTCTCCCCTCTTCAATTTATTTTTAAGTCTTTCACTACACAAGGCAGCGGTTTCGTTTCAAGCAGGATATGCAGTTCATTTCAAGCACGAGTTACTCTATGAACCATTTAACAGTCTATAATTTTAATAATTTTCTAATTTTATTTTTAGTGCATAATATTTTTTTCCCATAAAAAGAAAGAATTATTTTATGATACAATTTATCTTCAGATCGATATTCCTCCAATAATTTAAATGTACAAACTAAAATTAAGATTTTCTTATATTTTTAAACACCCAACTTTTTTATCTTACTTGGATTATCCAATCTAAAATCATTATTTATAACGATAAGCGTTGGTTGTTTTTTAATTGTAAGTAATAGTATTTCATTTAAGATAAATTTTCTTTTTTGTATTGAAATTCGTAATAGTTTTATAACAATTAAATTCCAGTGAATTTTATTTTTATTAGTTAAACATTTCTCATTATAAAGATGTTATAATTCAATACTATTATTTTGTATATTCATTTAAAAAAATTATTAAAATAATGAAATATTTTCATTTACATAATTCATAATTAAAATATTTGCAATAAACATGAACCGATTGCTGTTATCGAAACAATGCTATACATAAATGTAAACAGATATATAAAAGTGTTTGTCAAATTGAATCGTTCATTGTTTGTAATGTTTGATATGTTCATATTTATTTATATGTTTATCGTAGTTCACTGCTATCGATCTGTTTTTATTAAGCGCACATAAAAATATCACCCGTTACATATTTTCAAAAGTTATCTGCTGGTACACATTCGCAAAATAATCGAAGTAACGTACTGTCTATTCTGTATATATTCTGATCTATATAGTGGCGTACAGCATCAGCACTCGTGACCGCATCTTTTAATAACGCAGTAGTAGTATAGCATCATTGGACGGCAGAGTTTTCGTTGCGCCGCGTTTCGTTACAGCAACCGGCGCCTATAATGCGACGCTGACGACGCCCCGGTTGTACACGCAGCGATTCTCCCGCGTACGTCTCCGCTAGTGGCAATTAATTTGGGCGCGGCCGACGACAACAATTGAAATACGAGTTATTTTATTTCGTGACCGTGCTTTCAACTCTACAGTTACAGACTATTGACAGAGTAGCATTGCCATGCACATTTTATGATATTTACTAGAAGATGGTATACACTTTATATACTTTTTTCTTGTTTTTTCAATTAGAAAAATCACAGTATCTATGTAGAAATTCTGTTTCATCAGTGCAAGAAAAAATATAACATTAGTATGTCAATATAAATTCAGATAAATACATTAATGCAACATATATTTCAGCATTTATTTGTTTGGGGCTTCTAAAGAACATAATAAAAAAAAAAACAATTTGTAGTCTGATAAATTCATTAAAATGTACCTCTGTATAGAAGTTATATTTAACAAATGACTTTTTATATTCCTTACAAAACATAACATTTTTTCTTGAAATGTTACAAATTAATAATTGGTCATTTAGATATATCTTGTGCATTTTCTATCATTCTTGAAGTGTTTAGTTCTTGAAAAAAACTTTTTCTGTCCTTTTATATTCTGATGATAACAGCATAGTCAGCTAAATTCGCATAAGTAGTAATCGAAATCATCAATAAGCAATTATTGACTATTTTTAATTAATAAATAATCTTGTTATTTATAGATGAATAAAATATTCTTTTATGAAACTGAATTTAGTCATACTGCGAAACGCTATTACTGTAGTGAATTATATTTTATGTATATTTAATATTTTTTTCATTCCAAAAGACCCTTTTAAGGCATTATTTTGAATGTATACGAAGGAAATAGCTCGACCAAAAATGTTTATTAAAAAAAGTCGAACAAAATAGTATTAGTATTCTTAAGAATGTTATATATGTATATTTTATACCTTTATTACACATTTCAAATGATTTCACTCCAACAAGTCTCTCTCTCTCTTTATATATGTGCATACGTACATATGGGTATATATATATATATAATTTATTTTTATATTAACGATTTCGCTCGATTTCAATTACTTTTTCCAAACTTCCACAAGTTTTTTGATTTATTTACGAAATAAATATTTTTATGTTCATTCACACACACACACACATATAATATTATATATATATATATATATATATATATATCAGTTTGTAAGTTTATATACTGCACATAAAAAGTAAATCATAGAAAACGAAGTAACAAACACGAGTAGTCTGTTGTTAATTAAAATAATTTATATGATATAAAAATAAATAAAAAAATATAGCCAGAATAAATATAGGAACAAATAATAAAAAATATTGTATTTTCTTAAGTTTGATTAATTAAATGTTTTAAATATTATTGTCAGTATTCAATTTTAGATGTTGACAGTTATAAATTACTAATTAAATTATTACTAATTAATAACTAATTAAAATTACTAATTAATCTAAATAAAATATTCTTAAGTGTTGAATAACAAAATATTTTAAAAAAATGTAATAAAATGCATTAATAATATAGGTACAAATACATCGTGTTTTTGTTTTTGAAATTTATAGAATTATATTTACAGAGAAATGATTTTAATGCATATTTTCGAAGAAATAGTCTATATACATACATACATATATATATATATATATATATATATATATATATATATATATATATATAAATATGCACGTGTATAGATTTGTATGTAATTAACTGTTCAGTTAACTGAAAGATTATGTGAACTTTAATGTACTAAAATCAATCGCATTTGAAATTTGTTCAAACAATCTCAACAAACTCTGACAGCCATCGGATATCATTCACCGGAAAATAGCCCTCATCAAACAGTACCGAACATCAAATAAAATTATTCGCACAGCGTAATATAAACCAGCCAGAGTAGCACTGAGATAAATCCACGTCAACATGCGACACATACAAACAAAGTACGAAGACGTAGCCCCTCATCACCTACGGATGACGCACAATCGACAGAACGCTGTGATTGGTACGCCGCAAACTCGCTATGTCATCAATTAACCATCATACTGAGGCACACGAAAGAAGGATAACAAGTGTGGTGTAACGCTTTGCAAGCTTCCGTGCTGCCCATTTAAATCAGGAAAGACCATAAAAATTATAGTAGCAATTACAACGCAAGTCGATATAACACGACTATTTTAGTGAATGGTAGTTTGTTACAAAACAACATTTATGCACAGTTTGTACATTACTGTCGATATAAATTATTATATATTTTTTTCGCTCTCTTCTATACAGGCAAAAAATCATTTATTGTACGGAAAATGGAAAAGCTCGTAAATATACATAGTTATACATTTTTTTAGTATGGGTCTATACAAATGAACATTTACGATTTTCATAAACAAACATGCTCATATACTTTCAAACACAAATATACACTCTTCTGTAAACAAACACCTACATATATTTTAAAAAAACAAACATACCTAAACAATTAACGGAAGAACATTATTTATTTATTAAAAGAAAATTTAATATACTTAAAAACATTGAATTTTTTAATTAGGTAATCTTTTAACAGTTCATTTCTCTTAATAGAAATTATTAAACAGTACATTTCAATTAAAAAAAATCTCTTTGAACATCTTTTTAAAAAATTATAATTATTATAATTAAGTGACTTTTATTTCAATTCTTTTATTAGTGATTCAATAAAGTAACTTTATGTATTTAAATTTTCTGTGGTTTTAATTTAATTAATTTTTCAAATTTCATTCATTAGAAATGTAAAACGGAAAAATATTATTGTTTAAAACTTACTAGAAATTAGGAAAAAAATATGGAGAACATTGATTTCGGAAAATATATATACGTTCAATAATTAAAGCGACTTATTTAAAATAAATAATAATATAATAACACAGAAAGAAATATTAGAAAGAAATATATTTTTAATAATGTACATAGGTTTACTACTCAAAAAAGTGATAATTTTTACACAAATGTTTATTTTAAACTATATATATATATATATATATATATATATGTATATGTATATGTATATGTTATAAAATATTACAACATTAGAAATAATCCAACAAAATAATATTTTTTCTAAAAAAATGTGTATGTACTTTATACGTACCAAACATGTTTTTATGTATATTGACACAGGCGAGCTTAAAAGGTTTTAGGAATGAAAAGAATCCGAACACGTTTAACAATTTAAAACTTTATTCTTTTGAGCAATTTTATCAGATTGAGGTTTCAATACATCTTCAACAAGTAAAAATCTTACAATGAGTTTTTGATTGATAGCTGATACTTTTCATTCCTAAAATTCTTTAACCTTCTCCAATCTAAAATTTTTTTAAGAATATATGTACTTTTTTATTCAAAGTCAGTATTCTTAAAACTCGTTAGTAGATGACGAAAGAATACTGTTTAAAATTTTAAAATCGATCTTTTATATTCGAAATTATGAGGGATAAAATGTTTCATGCTTCACTCACTATTTATTTTATTGAATCAATGTTTGGACTTAAGTAAGAGGGATCAGTAGAAGATAAATTAGTTATGAGTGACGTAAACATTTTCATCTTATTTATGTTACTAATTGATTTTACTTCAATCCAAAACGTTTAGTACCTACCACCAATGGTACTTTTAAATCAAAATCGTTTTTGCTATATTCAAAATTATTATTTTAAGCCTGAAAAGAGTTTATCATATTTTTTGATATTTTTTTAAATTCTAATTAACCCTTTGCACTCTGAACATTTTTTGATACTATCGACTAGCAAACCTGGCACTCTCTTGCAGAGAAACTTTTGGAAAAAAAATTTTTTTTGTTTAAAAGGAAAAAAATACCAGTGCTTATGAAAATTATTTATTTTGTAAGTAAGCTTTGTTTCAATATAAATAAAGCTTGAATTTTAGATTTTGTAATACGTCATGATATAGTAATTCTGGAAACAGCCTCCTATGTACATTATGGGTTTATTTAAGCAAGTATCGTAGTAATCACTCGTTTGACGTCCCCACCCTTTTCTTTTCTCTTGGAACATACAACACAATTCCTCTTTTCACCTTTTATCATTATGTGAAGCTTTCCATTTAATCTTGTTTCAGAGATAGAAGTAGAAGGTCTTGTTCTCTCCAGGCGAAAATGTCCTATTAGTTGATCGATTAAGAATTTTTAATATTTCAAGTGTGTCAGTGGAGTCTCGTTTTTGTTATGTTTTACCGTTTTACATAGAATATATGAATTGATAATAGATATTTCCATTCCTCAAAATAACAATTTCCTCCACAACTTAATTGATTTTCTCAAAAAAACAATAACGCGCAATAATTGGTCATATCCCCATAGCGGAGCTAGCGGATTTTTAGAATATAAGTGTGTGTCTCCGTAGCGGAGCCAACGGAGTGCAAATTATTTTAATAAATAGTAAAAAAGAAATAAAATGATACATTAAAATGATATATTCATTTACATTAGGCGAATCTAATAAAATTACGAACTGCATTAAATCACTTTTCAAAGGCAATTAAGCAGTATTTATACTACATAAAATGATAAAAAAATTCATTTCACTACATTTCTCAAATCAATGTATAATTGTAAAAATATTTCTTCATTAAATATATATTTAATAACTGTTTAGTTCTTAAATGAGAACGAAAACTGTAAGAAAACTTTTAATATACATATACATACATACATACATATATATATATATATATATATATATATATATATATATACATTCATACTATAAATATAAATCATCTTTTGGGCAAATTGAGATATATGTGTATATACATACGAACATAAACAGAAAACTTATAGATGACATATATTACTTTTAGTTTAACACCGGATCAAGAAAAATCATAAACTTTTTTCGGTAGAAACGAAAGTTCAAGTATTTACTTTCTATCTAAGAAGCAATCATACCACACTTCTGTTAGCTTAATAGACATGTTTTCCTATAATTGCTGAAGTCGTTGCACGTATTTATGTACTTATTTTTCAAGAATGTTTTCTTGTAGTGATAAATATACGTGGATAAACATTAAATTCATGTTATTATCATAAACGATTTTATTTTACAAAAATTCAGACGATTACTGTATTTCATAGCTATTAAAAGGTAGTCGTACTATTAAATGTTTTAGTAATATTTTTTATACTTAAGTTACAAAGTAAAGGGATATTAAAGATATTAATAATATTGAAATGAAGTTTATTGTTTAAAAGCACACATTTTATATATCTTTTCTGTATTCAGGCTTAATAAATATGGAATTACATTTATAAAATTGATATATTTTTGTATATTAAATTTAATTAGAGTTTTAATTCTATCCGTAATTATTTGGTTGTAAATAATAACGAGACAGATTATTATTACTGTAAACATACAAAGTTCATTGTTCTGTAATAACATACATGATGATAAAACGAGAATGAAAAAGCATACAGTAATTTTTCGTTTATAATAATAAAATAATGTAAGTATTCGCAGTAATTTTTTAACGATAAACTAGAATAACAAGACTTATATGTAGATAACTATGAACCAACGTCCATATGACATAAAAGAAATATGATACCACAGAATGAACAATGTAAACGTGACATAATTAAAAACAAACCAGATTAATTTTAAAACAGTGGCGGAACGAGCAAAATTACTCCAGTGTTGTGGGAAGAATAAATAGTCGACATATATGTTACAAATGGAAAAAACGCGTACACGAGTTCCTATGTAATTTAGCAAACAGGGCAATGGAGAGGTAGTTATTTTTTCGTTGTTTATTTTATGAATATATATTTAATGCAACGTTTTTTTTGTGCACAGTTCAAAACCTACGTTTAATTAGTTAAGTTTGGTCGAATGAAAAAAACTCATTAGACAAAATAAACAATAAAATACAGAGCTCATATAAAATGAAACATTCGTAACAGAATCGTGTCTGTAATTAAGAATAATTATCTTTGTATTTTATTTCAAACAGTCTTTGTTTTATATTTATATCGATATTCGATTTTATTTGACGTTTTGACTTGTTTAACGTTTGTTTTTGTGTAACAATTTTATAAACAGATATACGAATATGTGTAAATTATACATACATACATATATATATATATATATATATATATATATTATATGTACATATGTATATATATATATATATATATATATATATATAGATATATATATATATAAGAGAGAAAGAGAACCGATAGATAGATAGACAGATATAGAAATATAGGAGTTTAGAATAAGATTTTAGGAACGTACGGTGCTGTTTGAAAAAATAAAAATAATTACAAGGAACGATATATTTGTGATCAGAAAATTTACAAGCAGCCATTATCTCGCCTAATGCATCTGTAAAAACAAATGTAATCGCTAGTATAAATTCAGATTAACTAATAGGCTGTCTATTTAATACTCTTCATTTTTTAGATGTCGACTGGTAAATAAGCTGTCAAGTGGTGTCTAAACTAACTCCGTGCAAAATTCGCTTTTCAAGAAACACATAGATCAAATTTATATATTTTAATATTGTTGAAAATAAAAAAAAAACAATTAATGTTAATCTTCCATGTCTACTTAAGGTTAATGACCACTAACCAGTGTAAATAATTATATATTTAATATTATGAAATATTTATGAGAGACTGACTTTTTAAACGTTTTGATTCAGTGATGTAACATTATTCTAGTTTCTTTAGGTGTTAGTTTATCAAGACTAAAAAGAATGCATAAAAATATTATAAAATTTAATTTTAATGAGAAATATTGAAAGAATACATTTTTTCTATTCCTTATTATCATTTAAAGCACAAATTCTATTAAATAATACCCGTTGTGTGTCGGATAATATATATCGTTTTTAGTACAGTAAGATGGTAGTTAAAAAATGTACAGTGCATCACTTTATGTATCTACAATAGTTTGTAAAATAATACCAGACTGTTTCCTAATTTATGAACTATTCACCTCCACATTCATTATACGTATTCATGAGAAACCGAAAATTCTCTATACTTTATTTTTTTAATTTTTATGTCAATAATAATATAGATATCCATTAAGGTTTCTTTGTAATTTGAAATTATAATATACATAATGTCCCAAAATAGTTCTGACACTTTAATCAGTTTTAAAAATGAATGCTCTTTTCACGCCATAAACTACACCAAAATTTTTTGATTAAAAATATGATTTGATTGTCGTTCATGATTTTTCTGTTCCTTGGGGATCTGTGTATATTAGCATTTTTCGAAAAGCGCATCGACAATAATCAAAACTAATTAGTAATAATTTATTGACTAATTTCGATTGGAAAAAAATTGATGTGATTTTTAGGGTGAAAAAAGAATTCATTTGTGAAAAAGCGCAATGTTAATAAAATCGCACAATAACGTACAATATATATTTATCCTCTAATTTGTAAAACTATTATTACATAACAATTTCTTAGTTTTAAATATTTACTAGCATTTATATTGTAAATTTTTTTTTATTTAATCTATAATTAGTTTTAAGGACCATATATTTATAGGAGAATATAAATACACTTTAAGTTAAAATTAGTCATCGTCGAAAATTGTTTAAATATATCCTTAGACAAATTAAGTTTAAGAAACTCTGTAATGATATATATATATATATATATATATATATATATATATATATATATATATATATATATATACTTATTAGAAATTCGCGTATAACATTTTATGCCTGTATTCATGTATGTTTTCCTTACAGTTGAATATAAATTTGAATAATGACTCATGTGAATGTTTATTGATCTGCACCGAAAACTTTGATTGCAGTCAAAACTTTATTTGATATGAACCAAGAAATTGAAGTCATTGAACTTATATGTTAATACTATGCAAATTTGTCAGAATCAATTTGATTATATTTTTTTTTATTTTTTAAAATAAAAAAAATCAATCTGTTCTTCAGTTCTTTCTGTTTAAAATACAAATTGTGAATAAAATTTTATTCGTTATAATTTCCTCTTAAAATGGAAAAAAATTAAGTTGACACACAAAAATTATTTTTTTTATCCACAAATATGTGTATATATATATATGCGTGAGTGTATGTACAAATTTATGAGATAAATTTATAACAATAAATATATTATGTCAGGCATCAATATATAATAACTACACACCACTGTTAATTTGATACCAACTAATTATAATCAATATTAAATTAATCATAATTGACCAGATTCTAAAAGCACTCAAGACAGACAATTCCATTAGCACACATTTAATACTATAATACTACATTACTACGATACTATAGTAACATCCTTTCTATCGTATATTCAACATCCACGTCTGTTTCTCGCTAATCGCATCCGAAATGTCGATTGGCACTATCTTCCACCCTTGGCTGCTGGATTTAAAACCTCAATTCTAAGATATACATACATATATATATATATATATATATATATATATATATATGAGGTTATATAAAAAAGAACTAAATTTTTATAAAATATTTATAAAACCAGTATGAATTTTTAATTTCATAAGAGAATAATTTCTGATTTTTACTTACTTGCAATTCAAAGTAACTAATTAAAAAAAATATATAGAATGAAATAAATATTAATTAATTTTTGGAAAAGTCTGTTTTGATTTCATAGAATATGTAGTTGTATATACATACAATATATTTAATTTCTATTAATAAAATAGAAGTTTTACTAATAGAGAAATATCTGTTAAGTCTAATTTTCTTGTTATAAAATAAAATAATTCAGCACAGTTACGAATGAATTTTTTTTTGTTCTTCTTCCTTTAACATTACTAGCTACTACTTTTTTGATTAAACTATTATAAGAATAATTTATTTATATTTTACATAATTAACTGTTTAATTAGAATAAAATCGATCAGAGATATTACATTAGAATTGAATAAACTCAAAGCAGGAACCAGCTTAACAAAATGTAATTAACGAAATTTGTAATCAAAATTTTCTAAATAGGAAATACTAAATCGTTTATATATATATATATATATATATATATATATATATATATATAAAGAAAACAGAAATAAAAGTTAAAACAGAAACTCTTTGGAATTATAAAATTATTTTTTTCAAAATGTTGAATCTTATGAATGAATAATATAGAAAAAATGATTGTTGTCGGATCGAATAATTATAAAAATTGGATATTACAAGAACTAAGTATGAGGTTAAAATTCTTTTTTATTGGCCAATGGCTCACGAATTCCAATATAATCAAAGTTATTTCACATTTTATTAAGACAACAGTTAATTACTTCTTCAACTGAAAAGGTTTGGAACGTGCAGTTTTATGTTCCGTTAAAAGAAAGAATTTCGGATAAAAGATAATTATCTACCCAGATGTTAATATATTATTTCAAAATAAAATAATTAAAAAACAAAAAAAATATCATAATTAAAAATAAATTATTTTTTTATAAAAAAGAAAATTAAAATCTAAATTTATGGAAATTATTTATTTATTAAGAGAAATCTATTATATTCTTAATGAAAATTATAAAATTTGACCAAAAAAAAACTGTCTACTCCCAAAATTACACAAACATATTCTATTTTTCACAGAAAGAAACATTCTTATTTTTATATTTATATGTATGAAATATATTTATTCTCTGCATACAAAACAGAATCATTTCTAAAGAATGTGACCTAAATTTCAACATCCACATTATTCAACCGAACTTCGACATAAATTTCGTATTGTGGATTCGAAAATAGATTATAAAATTACGTTTTCATCTCGCGGTGTCGATGTTTTATCCCCCGGAAATAGAATTCTCACTCGATTACGAATAAACGTGTGAAGGAAACGACACGTATCAAACGTTAGAGCTAATCGAAAGAAAAACAAAACGTGTGTAACATATGACGATCGATGTCGTATAAGCATAAGAAAAAAACTTTTTTCCATATTATTCAAGAAAAAGTTAAAAACGAATGTATGAGAACCAAAATGGATACAGTTTAAGAGATATATTAATAGATATGTTTATCTTTCATAAAAAAAGTACTCTTAGAAAATGTCTTAATGTTTAATGGGGTGTGAATTTGTTATTTATATATATATATATTATATAATATATATATATATATATATATATATATATATAAACGATAAAAAATCTAAAAGTAACAGATATTTAAGAAGTAAAAAAATTCTTATTCTACATATAAGAATTTTTATAGTCATTTTTCTACAAGATCTGTGTAATTTCTATGCACTTGTTCTAATACTTCAAATACTTCATGATTTCCTTTTTTTCAAAAGGGAAATCATGTAAGAGTGAAATCAAAGTATATTTTACGTTTGGACTATCTAATTTTGTGTATATTAAATTTATATATATATATATATATATATATATATATATATATATAATATAATATATAATCTATTATAAAAGACATTTTTACAACACATATTTCTGACATTTTGGTTAAGTTTACTTTCAAAAATTAATCCTTTTTCACTTTAAATATTAAATAAATGATTATTGAAAATATTTGCTTGCTATTTATGTATATTTTGATAATAATACTATCATCTCCAAGAACTTCAAGAAAATATAATTACGATACTCTTAAAATAACCAAAGAAATAATGTATATATATATATATATATAAAACATTTTTTTTGAAATATATTTCTACTAAAAAATAACAAAACAAATTGGATAAACGGAATCGCTTTATATGATTTAGAAACGAATTATGAAGGAACTCCTTTTTCCTTTCAATTTATTTTCGGTTTGTGCTTCTATTTTTCTAATAAATATTGACAATAACTTGAAGTTATAAACCATTTACTCTTGGATTCCTTGCTTTAAACGGTAAACAGAAACTATTCAAAACTATAATATATGCGTTTTGTACGAGTATTCTTATTTTTACTTATTTTTCTAAAGTGCTACTTCAGTGAACACTATATTTTCATTTAGTTGTCACAGTTTAGAAGTAACAATTTGTTCAGAGTTTGTTCAAAAAACTATACACATTTGGTCAATAAATTTTAAGAAAAATGTTGTATATGGAAACGTAGTTTTTGTAAATATTGCTGGAGGTTTTTTTTTTCCAAAAAAATATTTATGATTGTATAAAATACTGTACTAAATCGCACAATAGAATTTTAAAACAGATTTTATAAATTAAACACTGAATGGTGGAATGGTGTTTTGTAAACGTTACGCTTGCAAATCGATTTTGTAACCTTTACCCAGTTTCCACAACAATCAATATTACTTTTATAGAGAATTTTGTAGCCGTCATTGTGTACACTAATAAATTTTATATTAATTGATAACTACTTTAACTTTTTAATCACAACACAGTTTTGTCACAGTGTAAATGTGTAAATTCACGTTCACAAATGAATTATTTTCTCATTTCACAACTCAATCCCTAACATTTCTAATGAATGTTTAATAAATGATTATTAATCATTTTTGATTGTTGTTTATGCTCATTTCTATATTGTATTATTGTTTATGCTGATTTCATTATCGTTAGAGTTATAAAGTATGGAAAATCGTTAATTTTTACTTTTAACCTCTCATCAGCTTTTTAATTCGATATTAATGACTTATCATTTAAAATTAATGAATAGTTAATTTTTATTAATCATTTCTATTTACGTTTATAAGCAAAAATCTCAGTTATAAAAAGATAAGTATACAAATTACTAAAAATTAAAATATGTTATATTTTCATTATTTTTAGCAGATTATTATAATAACTCTAGATAGTAGCATAACTTAAGAGGTTAAAAAATATAAAATAAACTGCACCATCAATTATCTGATCATTAAAAATTGTTTTCGATCAAAAAAATGAATTATTTAACCTCTCATAAATGATAGTGTATTCGGATCAAAAAAGTATAATAATTGATTATTGTTTTTAAATGTTGTTTGTTCGCATTTAGATGGCAATGCCATTATCTTCAAAGATTAATTTACAGAAAAATCTAAGGATAATATGAATTTGCATAAGCAACAGTTAAAAGAATCGATAATCAATATTGAACATTAGAATTTTTTTATCGGAAATGAACATTTATAATAATTTCTTAAAATGGATAACCATAGAGCTAAAAATATTATTGTTTTTGTTTGTACAAATTAATTCATTTTTCACCTTAAAAACCATAAAAATGTTTCTGTATTTTAGTGCTCTAAATATGTGGGCATCGCAATCAAAATACGCATAAACAACAATAAAAAATGAATAATAATAATTTATTAAACATTTTAGACAAAAAGAAATCTTTTGGTTTGTGGAGAGAAATGTTGTAGAGATAAAAGAGAATTCATCTATCGAAGTGAATTTAAACACACTATCATAACCGTCTTGTGTTTGTTATTTGTAAATAATTTCGTTAGATTCGAAATTTGTTTATTTTTCCAAAAGAATAATCCTGTTATATAAATTGTTGTCAATAAAAAATTACTGTGTAGAATTATTTATATATATTTTTATTTGCATAACGTTATTTATAATTAATTATATCATTTAAAATTCCTTAGAATAAATAGAATATAAAAAGAGGACGTACTGAAAAAAACAAACAAATAAAGTACATCGAACCAGTACTTAAGGATTTAATGTAAACAATGAAAAATATGAAACAAAAATAAACACAGAATCGACATTCAGTACGAAAGCATCGTTTTCCAAAACACATTTTCTGAGACCGAGACAAATTACGAACTTGACGGATTTATTATTATTCAGGACACGATTCATTTAAACGTTGTGGAACCATTAAGTATTTATATAGTGTTAAATGCCACAAATTTAATTCAAAAATTTCGATTACCATAGCAAATCTACATTGCAAATGCAGTTAATTTTGTTAGATTAAATTTGCATTTTTATTTACACTGTTTTCATAAAGCTGTGTCGCTATAAGTCTTTATTATGATATATAAATTCGACTATTTATATTTTATATTGGGCCGATGTATATTTAACTTTTAACAGAATATTATGTAAATTTGTTCGGTATATTTACTAAAGCTACAAATTTATTGAACCGATGTGATGAAATTCGAGCAGATACCTTTATATATATATATATATATATATATATATATATAATATAGGTATATAAGTATATAAGTATATATATATATATATATATATAAGGAATGCTAAGTGATAATTTTATTCTTAAATAAAGAATGAAGTGAGTTCATAAATGCTTTTTTCTGTCGAAATTTTCGTCAACATTTATTTTCATTAGTGGACTTGAAGGTCTTGCAACATAAAGCATATTTACTGTGAGTTCTAGTGCGACCGTAATCTTGACCTTTCAGTTACTATTACAAGTTGTACGAAATACAGGACTGTTATTTTAATTGTGAAATTTGTGGACGTGCGTCATATTGCCAGTTAATGTTTTGACGAGGACACATTTACATGAAGATGTCACAGCTGTTTGACTTGAAAATTTGAATAAAATATATTTTTGAATTTGATTCTGTCATGAATATATTTCACTTTTATTTTATTTATATACATATATATATATATATATATATATATATATATATATATATATATATATATATATGATGGTTATATTAGACCATAGAGGTAATATTTTAAATAATATAAGTATTTTTATTAGAAATAAAGTTTTAAATAGATCTTAATTTAAGAATAAAATATTTAAATTTATTTTTAATGTGTAAAAATGTATAGAAAGAAAAATTCTTTTAAAACAATATTTTCTACAAGTACAAATATTTTAATTATAAATATATCTGTCAATTTCATTGACTTTATTTATTTCTTTCAGTAAAAAAATCGAAATTGTTCAGATATATATTATATTGCACAGTCTGATACCTTCTGAATTTGATATATATGAGTACATTCAACAGTATGCCTCTCTAATGTAAGAAAAAAGACAATGATTATGAAATTTGCCGATGATGATTATTATCATGAAAGAATATTCGATTATTTTTTATTGTAAAATCGCGTTAAATGTCCTTTAATTATATAATCATTAAATGTGTCTATGAAATAGTAATTAACTATTAACCAGTTTTATTGAATTTTATTTTGTAAGTATTACCAATTAATACAAAGTAGTTATTTTTGAATCGAAATATTTTTCAAACTAGATCCAATAAACAAACTAAACCAATATTTTCTATTTTTACTTTTTCTAATCTAAACCACCCGAGTACTTTTACATTTCACTGGGACTGTCGAGCTTAAAATATCTCTCTGATAAATTCGGAACGTGTAACTTTTTTGTATACATTCGATTTCATATGTTTTCGAAATAGAATATGATTCCCACACGATACTACGGTACTCAAATAAAGGTCTCGCTAGTGACAAGAAAGATATTTTCTTTTTAGAATTGCAATTCTTTATCGGTTGTATTATAAAATTTAGGTTTTATGAACTTTAACAACTCCCTCTGTCTTCTTTAACTCTCTCTCTCTATCTATCTATCTATATCTATATATATATATATATATATATATATAGAGAGAGAGAGAGAGAGAGAAAGAGGGGGAAGAAAGAAATTTGTTAACAAACTAAAACTAAATATAGTTCATTTAATTAATAAATATTTAATTAATTTAAATATCGATAATTATTCTATGGTTGGAATAGTGAATCTTTCTCAGTTGGCATTCCAAAAATGTCAAATATGTTCTACATGTTAAATGAAAATAAAAATTACTTAGTAGATTAACTTAGTAACAATTTAACGGATTTTCATTAATATTAACGTATTTGAGACATTTATATATTAATTGTTACACAATATTAATTTTCAAATTTCTTTTTCACGGATTACACACACTCACCTGTTTTTAAATGTTCTGTAATTAATTATTAACCATTTTTTTGTTAATAATTTAGATAAAGTGCCAAGATTTTTGAAATCAGACATTTATTGAAGTGAGAAGAGTATTAATATTAATCCGTAATGATTGTTTTATTTTAAACAAAATGTAATTTGTCAGTAAATTGAAAATGTGAAAAAAATAAAAAAAAAATTCTGTGCTAGAATAAGAATTCATTTATGAAAGTGAATAATAGATTATATGTCAAAACTGTATTTTCACTCTTCAAAATCTTAAAAATCTATCCATTAAAAACTTTTTCACTTCAGTTTTTATATATTAGAGTAAGTAGATATTTAATAAAATGTTCATTTTCTATGAATTCTTAAACAAATAAAAATCTCAACAAAAATTGCTCAATAATTAATTCGATAATTTAGAAGTGTTTTCTAAAATTTAAAGTATAATTTTTTTATATATTTAGATCTGAGACATGTTTTTATAAGTTATAAAAATATTTAAACTATTAGTTTTTGTGTGTGTAAAAATTAAACTTTAACTTTGCTTCAAACGCATTTTTTTATCTTGTTATTTCGTGTAAATATTTTTTTATTAAAAATTGGTTCATGTGCTGTTATAAATGATTTCTCGTGCTATTTTAAGTATGTATATCAGTAGTTCATTGTTCTCAATTTATAAAAATAACGAATACGGTAAAAAAAACGTAAAAACTAAATAACTAACTAGAACACTCGTCCATACTTAAATTAATAAAAAAATTATCAAGTTGTCGCACAAACGCTCTATCTTGTAAAGAATGACATAGGTAAAATTTAATTATTAAACACTATTTAAAGGATGTTTTTAAATTCATAGAAAATTATTTTTTATACTATTTTAAAACATTATAATAAAAAGTATGGGAGGAACTCAGAAATTAAAATTATATTGAGTAATGGTTACGAATCAAATTAATTTGATTTATATAATTTAATCTAGTAAAACATATTTCATAGTATTTAAAATGATATAACATAAAAATTAATGTTTAAAATTGTACGATAAGAATTCAGCCGTAGTGGAAACACTCTTATATTTAAGTTTTTTAAGGAAATAAATTTGGGTTTATATAGACTATATATACGTTGATTGAGAAAATTATTCTTTCAGTCAGAAATAAAAGAAAAATGAAACGAAACCGCAGAAACACATTTTCTTTTTAAATATGTATTATTCATTGTTTTTCTTCATATTTTAAATTAGCATATTTAAAGTAACTAATTAACTGTATAATAAGTAAGTGATTACCTTAATATATAAAATATTTTATTTTGTAAATGTATTATAGAATACGTTATAAAATCTAATTAAAAAGTATTTTTCATTTTTCAATTACTATTTAATATAATTTTTATATTAATTAAACCACGGGGGAAAAAATTATGAGTACGAAAGTTACGAAAATTATTCTTTAATTTTATCCATGAACTGCCATTCTGCTTTGTCTTTCAGAAATTCAACTTATAAAAAAAAGTAATTACCACCATTTTGATGTTTTTATTTTGCTAATGGACAGTCGTTACGAGACCATAGGAATAATTGTTTCAAACAATTAAATATTCCAATTAGTTCAAGTCCTCTCTACCGTCCACCAGCATCGTTTCGTTGTCCGGTCGTAGCATTCGTTTACCGTTGATAACACATTCCGAAAAAATAGCCGAATGTTGAGTCAGTCATGCGAAATACAAGCTCAAATTGCGGTCGTGGTCACAGATACAAATGCGGTGGCTCTATCCTACGGCGACAATACGCATAAAAAAATTAATCTGAATTTCTAATTTTTAAATTAAATTCTGACCATAACCCATATATACATACATATGTATGTATGTATATGTATATATATGTACATACATATACATACATACATACACAAATGTATCAAGTATCAATAATGAGCAGTTTAATGTCCAACTTTGTATTTCGTTTGTATGTATGTATGTGTATATATATATATATATAATTTAACTTCCTATATATTTGTAAATACATTCATTTTAACTAAAATATGAAAATTATATGAAAGTTAATAAGTTGATTTGATAAATCTGATATCCTTTTCCACGTAAAACAAATTCTTAAATAGATACTTAAGATTAATCGATAGATTAATCCATTTTAAGATTAAATTTGATTTAAGTAGATGACATTTTACAGATACGCTCGTATTTTTATACAGATTTTGCTATTTAAAGTATAAATAACTATGCGCAATTTGGATTTTGTTTACACTTATTTTTAATGACATAATAAAAAAATATTAGTATATAAAATAAACAATTATATTGGATATAATCATAACTAATGTTATATCCTACCTTAAGTAATAGAAATTTATTGCATTCGCAAACATACAAGATTAATTAATAATAACTACCTGCGAAAACTATCAAATTTATCAACAACTGGGTACGGATATCTAATATAGTTAGAATAATTTCAAAACTAAGTTAATTTACAGTACTTTATACATAAAGTAATACTTTTTAAAACAAATAGTATTTGAAATGGTATTCAAGTATCAAATATATAAAATACAAAAATAATTAATATTTTTGAAATACCATAACAGTTAAACTATCTGATCAATAAATAAAAAAATCCCAATAACACGTGTATATATATATATAATATGTATTGTATTTCAAATATATATGTCATAAATGCAATTTATATACAGTTGATTTAATATAAAAAAAATCATAATAAATATTGGATTGGTTTTATTTCGTTATTCCGAACTTCTTTTTATTGATATTACCTTTTAACATTATTTATTTTCATATTTCCGTTTTAAATGTAAACAGTTTATAGAATATGTGTGTGTGTATATATATATATATATATATAATACACATGCATAACACTCGATTGGTAATAAAACAGTATTACGTATAGTATTTACAGGAAATGCAGTGAAAGAGTATTTTTATGCTTCATTGCTACATTTTTTAATGCAATCTTTTATACAATATTTGGTTAATAAAATGTGAAATTATTTTTTTATATAAGCTGACTTTTGGAAAAATGTAAAATACAGAAGTATAGTATTTTTGTATAATATTGCTTGTCGAGGGAGTGAATTGGTAAACAGTAGTCCAAACATCCTATCTTATTTTTAACATATCTTATCACCCAATTAAGTACATTATAATAATTTTTAACTACTTAAATTTTGATTGTAAAATAGCAAACTGTTGTGTGTATGTAATATTATATTTATATATATATATATATATATATATATATAATGTTAATGCATAAAATTATGACAATTAGATATTTCTTCTAAAACAGTGTTGGAATTAAATTAATGTTAATAGAATGTTAGTTATTGTCAATCGATTAGTAAAAAAGAACCAATAATTCGTGCATATTGGTTCTTTACAACATTTTAAGTGCTTGTTAGGTATTTATTTAAAATTCTTGTTTTTCATTATCTTCATTATGGATTTTATGATCATTTAAAAGACGATTTCTTTCATTCTCATGGGACACTATTTTTTATGTATTTCTTAAGCAAAAAAAATATTTTCTCTAATAAAAATATATAAAGCGGTAGATAATTTTCACATTTGCAGAAATAATTTGCATTTTTAACATTTGAATTAAAACTGTACCCTTTTTGGTAGCTTGTTGTTTCTGTAAGACTATTCTTGCTAAAATACATCTCTTCAATAACTAATGGGGGAGAAATCTTTAAAAAAGACTAAATTTTTTATAGATGGACAAATATTTAATCCGGAGTCTAGTTAAAATATTAATTCGCTTTTTTATAAAAAAAAATAAATTACGTTGTAAGGAAAAATCTACAAGTGAATAATTTTTTAGAAATTCGCGTAGTTATCAATTATCCCACATGTTTATCTCGCAGTTGTTATTTTCACGATTGTAATTATTTCAACAAGGATCTTAAACTTATTTCAATGAAGATCAAAATATATTGGTTTATTTTTCATCTTTTCTTCATAATTTCTAGATTTGTATATATGTGTATATATATATATATATATATATATATCAAATAAAAATATTTCATCTCCAATTAATTATACCTACATGAAAACTTTGATCATGTAATCCATAAAAAAGTTAATATATTTTATCATTTTAGAATTTCATATTTTGAATAAAAATAATTCTTTTACTTTTTTTTCTAAAAAAATTAAATTAAACAATTTTTAAAAGTATTTATTAAAATTTCTCTTTAATGAAAAAAAATAAAATATATGTATTTACTTATATGGATTTCTAATAACGTTATTTGAATACGTTATTAGAAAAATGCTATTCTGTACATTTATCTAAAATTTTACTATTCAACAATTTAGACCACGAGAAAATTCTTTTTTTCTATGTCCGGATTAGACTTCCGTCGTCCTCAAGTAGGTTTTAAACTTCTAAAAATATCAAACGTCGAAACTGATCGTAAAATAAAGGACCTCGCCGTAGGTTGTAAGGTTCGTACAGTATAGTAAACAAATACTGCAAAAGAAAAATAATACAATAGAAATTTACTTTCATAAAATTTAAGATTGAGACATGAAATAGAATCGAGACAGTCAATTAGATTTTCTATGATTTTGTATGTATCATTTTTTTATTTTTTGTAAATCAGAAAATTAAAAAAAAATTAAACTTAAAAGTGGAATAATTAAATACATTTACATTATATATATATATATATATATATATATATATATATATATATATATATACAGGTAGAAAGATATTGATATATTTATAGATATAGATAAGGAGAAAAATATTACAAAACATTAATTAAATTTAATTGTATTTTTCTTCATAAAAAAACTAAAATACGGTAAACAAAAAAAAACTCTTTAATTGATAAATTATATAAAAATGTTACGTCTTTCATAAAGATTAAAATTATAAATTAAAGACGATTTACTCAAGCCTTGTCAACATTTTAATTATATACTTTGAATTTGGAAACACTTTCTAAAAGTACTTCATTATTTTTGTGTATTAACTAATTACCCTTATTTTCCCAAAGAATGAGAAAATATTTCAAAAAGATAAAAGGTGTTTTATTTGAAAGAAATTGTAAAACATTCTAAAAGTAAAGCATGAGTATAAAATGGAAAATCTAACGTTGTGAATTCTTTGCATATCAACAAGAACTTTCTTTTATAAAATACTGCTAATGTCCATTGAGTAACGAATAAATGTTTAAGGTTCATAAAGACTATGTGTTTTATAAAATATTTTAGAAATGTAGTATTTTATTTCTGGTGTATACTTGTAAAAAAAATACATAAATTTAATTTTTAGAAGGTACGAATTATATGGGTAATAAATAGTATAATTTTACAAATAAAACTTTTACTGTTACCCTTCCAAAACAATTTATACAAAATTAAAATATATTAGTATGTATTTTATTTTTAAAAATAATTGTTATTTTTTTCTAATTTTTAAAATAAATATTGTATAAAAACAATAATTGTTTGTTAAATATTCATATATATATATATATACATATATAATATGAAATTTAATATACATTTATATATATATATATATATATATATATATATACATTTGGCTCTTCACAAAAAAAATATATGTCATGATTATATATTTATTAATAAAATAATTGTAAATTATTAATAGACATAATAAAAGGATATGTGACATAAAATTATCAACATTCATAAATCTATTATTTATATGTATGATTTTATACTTTGAATGTATACAGAACTATTTCTAAAATTAAACACAGAATATTCACAAGTTTTCTGAATATAGCTCTTTTTTGACACAAGGATTTGTGGTGCGAATATTGAACATTCCATAGGAATTGTCCGAGTTTTACTGAAGTTCTCCGCAATGCTTTTGAATATTTTATATCAGTATATATGTACATATACATACACCATATATATATATATATATATATGCGTATATATATATGTTGGCGACAGTCAATATTATATATATATATATATATACATATATTTATGTAAACATACTTATATATATATATATATATATTTGTGTGTGTAGTTAGCACATAAAGTATTATTTCACTTTTTATTACCAAGGGTCACCATAAAAAAAGTCAATTCGTGTCATAAACTATTTTATTATATTTAACTACAAGTTATTATAAGCTTTGTAACATTGGACACTATTTTTAGAATATATATATATATATATATATATATATATATATATAAACGAACATGTTGACGATAAAGTGACTATCTCTTCTATAAAATAAGATTAATCAGCTTTGATCTCGGTAGTGTTGTGAAACAATATTGATAAGTTTATATTTTTTATTTGATTAAATATTACTTTTTCAACAAAATAAACATTTAAAATGATTACAGATATAAACTTTAGTTATAAAACAAGAGCAATCAATAAACGTAGAAAAATAATTCTACCAAGAACTATAATAAAGAGCAATGTTTTTTTTTTATTGAAATGAATATATAAGAATAATTTTTATTATAACTATACCCGTTTAGAACGGGAAATGCGGTGATGGGTCTAGAAAAGGAGTAAATGGGTTATCTATTACTAATTTCGTCTTCGATTTTTTTCACGAATGCTTTTACTGGCAAAGCTAGTGGACTTAGCATAAAGAAATATTTTTATTCCTAGATGCGGCCTTTAACTTTCTTCCACGAGCTTTTATTGAAGTACTTCTATTATGTTGAAGTTATTTGAAGTTGTTGAAGTTATTTTATGTTGAAGTACTTCTATTTAGATATATTTTAAATTATTTAAGTGATACAATTAGTATTTTACTGTTTTGAACTACTTTTAATTTAAAGATTACATATATATATATATATATATATATATATATATATATATATATATAGCTAAATTTTGTTAATTTTTAATTATAGGAAATTCCTATGAGTAACATAAGTAAACAAAAAAGAAGTTTCCTAAGCTGAACGATTTAAATAGTGTGATTCAATTTAGGCTTCACATAAAAGTATTAAAAGAGAGCGCAGGGTTTAAGAAAAATCATGTTATTTTTTATTAAGTGTTTTAGTTCAATTCAATACTAAAATACAATTGAACTAAAATACTAAATAGAGGATAATATATTTTTTTTAATTTTTGCTTTTTTTTATTATGAAAACCTAAGTTGAATCACCTATATAATAAATTTCTATTGAAATAAAATATGATATTTAAAATAAATACGTTTAAATATTTTTGTAAATTTAACTTTTGTTCATTATTCGTATGAAATTTATCTGTCAAATAAGAATAACATTCTATTATATCTCTCTGTATGCATAAATTTGTTTTAAAAAAATACATTACATCTTGTAAGTACAAGAACAGTGCTTTATAATTTTAAATAAGTTTCATTGTGGAAGTTTAAATGCAAAACAAAAAGAATATACAAAGGAATGTATGCATTTTCTATGGAATTAAGAACGGGTGTTGAATGCAATTTGTATAAAGACATTGAATAAGTAATGAATAACTTTGTTGAATATGAACTCATGCATGAAAAGTTATCAAAACAGAACAACTGAGTATTAAAAGATAAGAAAATAATTTAATGTGCTTAAAAGACACATTTCTATTGTACAGAAAATGTAAATCGAATATAAAAGAAAAGATATACATGCTAAAAGCATTTTTTGTTACAAAAGAATTATATAATATATATATATATATATATATATATATATATATATATGTATTAACAAATGACCAATGATCATTTGTTGAACATTTTTTTTTACAAAAAATATTTTTTAAATTTATCAATTAAGAAATTCATTAAGAGTTTAAAAAGTATTTATATAAAAATCGAGTCTATTTGAATTGTTTAAAAACCTTTTTTATAATTTTCATACACAATAGTTCACTTGTAGAAACTCAATGGACTTTTATAATAAATCTTATATGAAAAATAATATGAATTTTCGTTTCAGTCAAAAGTGAATATGTTATGAAATGAACATAAAATACTTCAACGGTAAACTATGTCATTTTTTTATAAAATGAACACGCCATAAAATATTTGAGTATGTTTTGAGCCTTTTTGTACACACTTGCGTAGCGGATGATTCTCCTTGGTTTACTATTGGCATGGACTCATTTCTGGGTTAGTGGTTTGTTCATGTGGTTTGTTTGGCTTTCCAGCTGCTGTGTGTTTGTGCTGCGAGTTTAGCTTACGGCTTTTGTTGTGAAATTCATTTGATTTATGTGAATATTTTGTGAAAACTTAAATTCATTTAAAAAATATTTGCATGATGTGTACACCTATAAACACATTCATATATATATATATATATATATATATATATATATATATATATATATATAATATTCATGATTTATATAATAAAATAAATTTACATTTTTTTACTTAAAATCAATTCTATAGAGATGGACAATCAAAAAATGTGTAATTTATCAATATATGGTAAGAACTATAAAATTCAAAATAAAAATAATAAAAAATCAGTATTTCAAAATACAACCTAAAATTAAAATTGTATCAAAAAAATTACATACTTTGTACAAATTCAATTTGAATGAAGAAACATTTCAATATTTTTCCATTAAATACAGTATTTTTAATAAATTAGAGTAAAACTGTATTTCTGATTTAATTTTCATATTAAAAAGTCAATGATCTCATATGAAAACATGCATAATTACAGTAATTACTAATTATTATAAATAAGTATATGAATGATGTCAAAAAATCTACTACCTTTTTAATACACAGATCATGTGTTTCAATGTTTACATGACTTAAATAACGATTAAACGAATATTTGTATTCATAGTACAATAATCAAATTTGAATTAATTTTAAATTCTTAGAAAACAAGTATAAAGAAACAATAATAAATAGATTTAAATAAAGCATTATGCTTAGAAGATTAAATAAGTAGGTTAAAAAGTTTTAAACTTTTAATATTGTGAGATAATTGTGCTGAAATATTATAACGAATACTTTTAAAATAAATTTACTAAAGCCGATACTGTCAAAAAATATTCATGTAATAAAAAAAAAATGTTTAAGTTTTATTATATTTGAAATTTAATAAATAAATGGTTTGGTTGAATATAAGAGTTTGTTTATATCCCGGAGAAAAGAATTATAAATAGACTTTGAATTTAGAATTTTATCAAATATGTAAACAACTGTTGTTGAACAAATATGATACAGTTGTAAATTTCAAAATAGTATTGTAAACAAACCCGTACAAAAAGCGTACATTCTATGTAATCGATATTTTATGATTGTTTATTTTAAACCGTTGTGTACAACAACTGCAATTTTGTAGCTTTCAAGTTGCAGCGTTTATTAATGAAAAGTGTATTTGACCCTATGATATTTAATCCCTCGACTCATTGCTCGTCGGTTCAACGTGCTAGCCTTTGAACTCATTATAGTCTAATTGTTATAACCAGTAATTAGTGATCAATGAACATATGTACATCGCATGAGCGTAAAGTTGTTTTCATACATTTAATTTCATTATTACATTCACTTAGTTCATTATTTGAAAATCTCTAGCTCCACTCTAATGAAATTCTAACGTACTGTACAGATATATCAGTTAATATTTATTTAAAAATACTATTATTCATATGTGAATTTTATATAACAAGCAGATAGCAAAGGAAGAAGGTTGTATATTTAGTTTCTTCATATCATTATAAAAACATTCATTTTTTAATACCTCCTTATTCTACTTAACAATCCATTAAAACAAACTTGATATATACATTTATTTTGTCTTGTAGCCGTATTTTCTTTTATTACTGTTTATAATTAAATTTGAAATTAAAACAGAAATGTCTTCCTCGACTAGAAAACCTCGTTGTGCGCAACAAGAAAAATACAGCATAATAAAAATTAAAAGCAGAAAATATCCACGAGATACTGTATGTATATATGTTTTATTCACCGTTACTGTTCGCTTGTTTCCGGAGGAACTAACTGTTATTTTGGAACACTTCTTACGACCGGGCAACCGAAACCAGGAAACACGACGTAATGTAAATAACATGAACAGTATTAATACTCACTTTTGGTATTTTATGTACAGATGTATAATGCATGACTTTATTCGAATGAAATTTGTAATTTTTTGATACAACTACAGAATCAAATATAATGGAAATGAAATTGGTTTATTATAGAATAAATTTGATTTACAAAATTATGTTATGTTATATATATATATATATATATATATATATATATCGAGAGAGAGAGGGAGAACTTTTTATAAAAATTCAAATATGATAAATTTATTTTCGTTTCCTATATTAAATTTAATAACGATAAAAATCAATTAAGTACTACACAGATATATTTATTTTTATTATTATTTTTAAAAAAAAAAACAGTTTTCTCTTGTAATAGACCACAAAAAATTGTTTGATCAAAATATTCAATAAATTATTTTGGATTGTAACATTGAGGCACAGAAAATCTATTTTAGTCATCTGAGAATGATAGAATTGCTATCTAAATATGTATAAGGTAATTCAATTTAGGCTTCCACATAAAATTATTAAAAAGAATCTCAAAAATTAAAACAAATCATATTATTTTTTATTTAGTACTTTAGTTCAATTGTATTTTAGTACTGAACTGAACTAAAATACTAAATAAAAAAGACCATTGATTTTTTTTAATTTTTGTGAAGTTTCTTAATACTTTCATGTGTAAGCCTAAATTGAATCAACCTATACATATTTAGATAGCAATTTTATCATTCTCAGATGACTAAAATACATTTTCTGTGCCGTGGAAGCCTAAATTGTTCACTCTATTTAAGCAACAATTAAAAAGGATCAATAATCGTTTATTGAAACATTTTAGATCAAAAAATATTTTATTTTTGTGAAAGGAGAAAGTTCATTTCCGAAAGTATACCACAGTGTAAACTGCAACAACTGCAACTGTGACAACTGCATTCAGAATATTTAGAACTAAGAAACTAATTTTCTATTAAAAATTCATAGGATGTGTTCACACGTTTGTTTCAAATCAGGTCTCATTTCATCTGCATTATTTTCAATAAGACTGTGAAATTGTTATTGGAGTCAGGAGTTAGATTTTCTTTGCGAAATCAGTCGATTGATTATTCTGTTAACCTGTTATTTTTTATAAACACCATTTATGGGAAAATTTAATAATATTATGTTTATAAAAGTATATAGAAAAAAAACTTGTCTTTCATAAAAAAAATACATAATTATTGATTTTATCTTTATGAACATATTTCTAGCAAGGTAAACTGATAAAAAGGATTGTAGTGTTAAGATATTTTAATAAATCAATAAATAAACATGAACATACGTACATTAGCACATTTTAAATTTATATAATTATTTCAAATGACTCTTGAACGTATGATTACATTTTTTAGCAGAGAAAAAGAAATTAATGTTATTTTTTCATTAAGAACAATAAAAATCTTCCAAAGACCAGTTAAAAGAAACCAGCTACACTACTGTGTACCACGTACAATATGACCAGTGTATACAACTCGCGAACTTCTCACACATAAAAGATAAGCGGTTTCTTCCCTCGTTTGAAGACATAGTGCTTCTTTTTCACGTGATGATTGTGTGGGAACGAGTGCGAGAAAGGTAAAATTCGCCGTCGAAATAAAGAGTATGTCGAAATAAATGACGAAAAGGAGAGGATTTCACTTTTCCGCGATATAAAATTTATAAAACTTTATAAACAAGTTCTTTTTTCTCTTTTTCGCATTTTATATTTGGACTAAAAAAAAACACGCGTTATAATCTACGAAACGTTTCTATGAAAGTTTCGCATGTAATGGGAACAGAAAGTTTTCGAAGATATCAACTGTGAACGTTTAAAAATCGATTATCGTTCTACATTTTTTTCTAATATATACGTTCATTTATATTTTAATTTATGCTGAATGTAATTCTATCTTTGTGAAATTAACAGTATTAATATTCATAGAATCTATTATAAAGTTTTTAATTTTTCATACTTTTAAGTTTCATCTTTTCCTTTCCCATAATTACTCTCTAAAAATTTATTTGGAATATTTTGTGTTTAATAAGTTATCTGTTTTGCAAAATGTTTAAGCCAAGTGTATTAAAAGATTGACTCTAGTGAAATATACATTTGAATTATATTTTAAATTGAAATTGGGATACAATATAATTTTTCAGTATTATGTATTAATTAATCGTACACATTAAATTCATATTAAAATAAACTAATTCCATAAAAAGCTAATCAATTATTTATACCCGTTATTTAGGAATATTTTATATCGTTTAATATGATTCCCTAAATTTTATATTAATGCATGATAATTAACATGAAATTATTAACTACGATAAAATTTAATTACACGAAATTGTTTATAATGAATTTATTATTAAAAAATAGGTATTACGAGTTTATATTAAAATACAACATAAATTTATTAATTTTAATTTCATAAAGAAATACATTCTTTATGAAATTAATATGAAGTAGAAAAATTGTTATATTTGTGTAACTAGATACGTCAGAAGAATAAAATATAATCACTAAGTATCGAATTGTGAACTGTTTTACAAAATAAAGATCGATAGTCATATCTTTAGCTTATTCCAAATATAAATGAAAACACTCAGCAAAGTAAATGAGTAAGATTCGAAGTTATAGGCGCCACAGACAGACAGAATGATATTTTCTTTTATTTATACGATATTCATTTTTAAGAAAATCACGATGAAAGCTTAGAACTGAAACATTTCCTAGATTTTGGCACAATTACAAATAATAATGAATTCTGTAATAAAAGTATATAAGATTTTATGAATAATAAATCAATAAAACCATAGCTAAGTAAAAATAATATAAGTAAAATTGTTAGTCTCATATATATTAATATAGAGTAAAATTTAATTCCATATTTTATATCGATGGTTTTTCTTTCATTTTCATAAGTAATATATTTACATATTTATTTTATTTTCCATTATTTATTATTCAAATTATTCATTATTAAAAATGATTGTTTCAGCTTAAAATTTAATAATATATATTCACTTTTTCTAAAGTAATTTTATTAATTCATTTGGGTAGAAAAGATTCAAAAAAATTAACATTTTATTTATTCTCGTCTATTATTAATTAAAAATAACGTGATAAATTTAATGTCTTAAATATATTTATTAATTATTAAAAAATGCATAAAATACATAGAATATTAAATCTATATATAAATAAGGAACCTAAAAGTTCATACTTTTAATATAAATATTTTTTTATTTATTTTCTGATTATACTTAATTTCATCTTTATATAAATAATAATATGTTTTAAATATCGAATAAACATTTTATATATAAAAATATCTTATAGTTAATTTAATATTTGTTATTGAAAAAAAAATATTTTTTGATTTAAAATATAATGAATGATCTTTTTTCTTTCTTTACCGATCAAATTTTGTAAGACTTCCATATTCTTCAGTAAGTGATAAATATTCTAGTAGCACTAAATATTACTGTCATTTTTGCATATAACGTTGATATCTATTAGTAAATAATTGATATAGTACAAATTTTAGAAACGATACATCACTCAAACAGTGTAATATAATACTGACATTTTTTTAATATATTAACATTTTAAAGGATATAAAACACTTGCCGTGTAGGTGACACGCACAACCCAAAAATAATGTACTAAAATTATAACCCTGGTAAAAAATAATTGCAAACCTCTGGTGTGCGTGCATGTACCACATCTGCCTTTAATGTAGAACGTGTCGGCATATTTTTTAATATCTTTTTATCTTTTACAATGAGCTTGTTTCGTGGTACGTATTTACTTGTATGAAGATGAAGAAAAACGAGCCCAACAGGGACATAATTTTCCTAGAACTGAAACGTGTTCTCCCTAGGTAAATTTTTGTATACATTAAAAACACATACAAGTGTTAAAAAGTTTTTGAGAGATATTCCAATTTAAGCTAATTTTTATTATCATATATGCTATGCACACACACACACACACATATATATATATATATATATATATATATATATATTTCGACAATTATGTATCAACAATTTTGTAGTTTCTATATAACAAAATATGGTACACATGTATAAATTAAAAAAATATTTTATTTGAGCTCAGCTCACTGCATCTCTTGCCTCGAACAAATCTTTAATATATCATTTATTGAAAGACAAATTAATAGAAAAAATCAAAAAAGTTTATTAATAAATAATGTCTTAACGAGAAACGAACGTTATTTTGAAGAGAAGTGATTCCAATATATCTGAACAATGAAACAAATTAAAAAGTAGTTTTTTGGTCGAAATGTAGTTTTACATGACAGTGATGAAGATTAAAAATTTATTTAATAAGTTTCTTTTCCACAGAAATAAAAAAATATTCGATAAATTAAATTCAATTTTTTTCAATTCTTTTTTAATAAAAAATATTATTATAAAATATATATATATATTTCATGGTTATACTAAAATAAAACATAATGTTTATATCATTTTGAATATAAAATGTTATTACTTATATATATATATATATATATATATATATATAGGTGTTTCAATTAAGGCTTCCAGATGAATGTATTGAAGAAAATCGAAAAAATTAAAAAAGTCATGTTCCATTATTATTTAGTATTTTATTTCATTTGTATTTTAGTTTTGAAATGAACTAAAATACTAAAACAAATAACGTGGTTTTTTTTAATTTTTGTGTTTCTTTAATATTTTCACATAGAAGTCTAAATTGAATCAACCTACGTATATATATATATATATATATATATATATATATATATATATATATATAATGAATGTAACTTGATAAATAAATAAAAATTTGTTTTTATTTTATAAATCTAGTTAAATAATTTATATTCTTTAGTAAAAAAATTAGATTGTAACTTCACTTTTTACAAATGCCTGCAATACATGTATAATGTAATTACAAAACGCAGGATTAATATGTGAAACCTCATTATTACACTGTAAAAGGTTTACCAGTGTGTATAGAAATGAATACCATCTTTTGAATAAAAATCAAGGTACTAAAAAATAATAAACTATATAAGTATAATAAACTAACAAAGAGGGCAGACTTTTTTAATTATCGACATTTGTAACCTTACTGAAATATGTCATCATACACTAATTCAATAGACACTATCTAGAAAATTAATGAAAACGAAGGTAGATAGAAAATGATATGTTGTTAATAACCTTTTTATACGTCTAGACATAATTACAACAATAAAGTTACTCTAGATAATTAAAGTACGACATGTATGAATTATTAAATATAAATATTATTTTATTATAATTAAACGAATGTTGTTAATAGAAATTGAGAACTAATATCAAATATCGTTTGATAAAAATATTGTCATCATAAAATCAATTAAAAAGACAAGAAAAAAAATCATACAAACACGAACGTTTACATATGTGTATATATATATATATATATATAAACAAAACGTCTTTGATCTTTTCATGCGTTCACATTTACGCGTAACCAGTTCTGAGTGTTTATTTTCTACCTCATTCGTAAATATATATATATATATATATATGTATGTACTTCAGCCGAAGCTTCAGCAACCCCTTTTGTTTCATGTAGATGTAGGTACACCCAGCGCGTAATATTACGTAAACGCAATAAAATTACCGACACCCTTATCTTGACGCGTTCAAACAACAGCCGCGCACCTTATTCACTTCAGAGTTTCATGTCATGTACACTGAAAGTATATATCAACACCAAGGCAGACGTTGTATACGTTAGTATGGCTGATAAGTTGCGATAATGGGGAAAACTTTTGGTTTAAACTCACAACAATCCTCTATAGTATACTTTTCTGCTTCGTCAAGAGACGATAAAGTTGTGTAGGTATTAGAAATTCGAACAACATTGATATGCATATAGTCATATTGCAGATATAACTAACTATCTAATAAAGTGTATGAAAAATATCAAATAAATAATACAAACGTGGAGAGTATGCATTTTTTAACATAAACAAATTGCTTTCGGTATTTAGTGGTAAATTTCAGTGGGTGTAAGATTCGCTTTCGAAGCATTCACTCATTAATTTAACACCTGTCTACTCTTTATGTAGCAAAGATTTTATTTCATACAAGGCAATTATATAAAAAATAAACAAACAAATGCACACAATAATTATTAAAAAAGATTCTAAATAGAAACTCATTTATTATTTATTTTAAATTATAAATTTTATTGAATCTTAAAATTTAGATTTTAATTTAATAATTTAAAACACAGTTCAATAATATATATATATATATATATATATATATATATATATATATATATATATATATAGACAAGTTATTATTTAAATAAAAAAAATAAAAAATTAATCATTTACCAGACTGAAATCATTTAGTTCCATTTTTTTTGTAAAATATAAATGTATCTACTTCTGTGTTTTTTTATCTATCATACACATATTTTTTCATTCATCTTTCTTAAATAGAAAACAGCTTTATTTTATTTAATAATCATTTAAATATATATGTGTAAGTGTAAATAAGTCTACTGCACTGACGTATTTATAATCATATTTATAGTTTTTTTATATAGACTGTTATTATGTAAGTGTAAAACTGATAAATAGCACGGTTTATATATATATATATATATATATATATATATAGAGAGAGAGAGAGAGAGAGAGAGAGAGACTCACATTGGTAAATTATTAAATAAAAACAATATAGCTTCTTTATACATATTTTCATATGATTTACTATTTATAGTTTTAAATGGATTATTCTTTTAATTATAGTTAGATTATATTTCTACTAAAGTTAATGTGTATGTATATATATATATATATATATATATATATATATATGTGTGTGTGTGTATGTGCATGGCTGGGTAGTAAAAATATAACAGTAATATATTAAATAAAATAGGATTAAACCTTAAGATAATAAACTTAATATATTATTTAATTTATAGACCATATAGAATAAGGATTGTTTACAATATTAGAACGCTTATATTCTTAATATTGGTATTATTATATTTTGCATAGAAATACGTTCTTTATTGGAGTCTTATTTATAGAATTTAGATTCAAATAATAATGTCAATTAAACGTACATTATTATTACAAAAAGTATAAAGTTCATATGATTAGAACTATTTATATTCAATTATATAAACATACTATTTCATTATACATTTTTATGAAATTAATTGTCAAAATTGAGTCTTCACTATCTTTTGCAAATGAATTTCACTTCACAAACCAAATCAAAATTTTTCTGATCGAAAATGTTAAATAAATTATTTTTGATTGTTTTTATACGCATTTCGATGGTAATACTATCATCCTCGGTGATAAAAGGTACAGAAGCATAGGGTGATTCAATTTAGGCTTCCACATGATAGTATTAAAAAAATCATGTTATTTTTTAATTTTTGCGATTTGTAATACTTCATGTGGGAACTAAAATTGAATCACCTATATTTGATTTTTCTGATTAGATTAGATTTTTTGTAACTATGCCCTGTGAAAATGTGGCGTTGCTATTAGAATGTGCACAAGTAACAATCAATAATAATTTACTAAATATTTTTAACTGAAAAATTTGTAGTTTGTGGAGAGAAAAAGAATTCATTTTTGAAAATAAAGGTAGCTAGTGTCTAACTATTTTATAACAAAATGACTTCACTATCTTCGTGGTTTGCTCTCCTGCTGAAACTAATAATGGAGAACAGACAGATTATCCCAACGGATAAAGATTACCAACATAATATATGAAGGAGATCAGCAGGTATAAAAATATACAGTTATAATTGAAATTGTAGTATTCCTTTTACAGAATATGCTGAATGCTATCAACAAGTTGATAATGTAAGAATTTTTAATAATACTAATATTATTATTTTTAAATGAATTCGAATATTAATAACTAAAAATATAATATTCAGAAAATAGTATCCATTAAATATTTTTTTATTTAAGTATAGTAAATAAACTATTACTGAACTCATAGAAATATATATATATATATATATATATATATATATATATATTAATATAAAAATGAAAAATTATTTCATACCTTTATATCTTTTTAGAGTGTATCCAAGTTACAATTTATTTAAACAAAATTCTTTTTTACCCGTATCTTTTATTCCTACTGGAATTTTTAGATACAGATTCATCCTTTTTTTGCTAACAATTCCGAAACATTTTTTTCATATTATATGCAGGTTTTTTGTATCTTTACATCTATAAAATGTCTTGAGATAACTGTAAATCGACCTGTACTCTATTAAAAATTCAACAGTTTCTTTACATCGGTTTAAGATTTATAAAATTTATAAGAAAAGTCGTATAATTTATTAAAAATATCTAAACAGAATCAATATTTTTTATAAAATTATATGAAATATTAATCAAGATAACTAAATTTAATCGATTATTTAATTGTTTATTAAAAAAATTATTATAAGCTGTTTTATCTCCGGATAAAATTATTATGTAATGATCATACACAAACCAGTGTTTACGTAACAAACGTATTAATTAAACAGTTATCGGTAATGAAGTATATATGTGATAAAACCATACTAATTATGTTGTTAATTGATTGTAATATAATATAACTATTGTACATAATTCAACCATGGAACACATAAAGTTTGTTTCATTGTAATATCTATTGATTTTCCACGCCGATGAATTGAAAATAAGCACCTTTGTTAAATATTTAGACAAAGTACTTCAAATTTCGAGGCAGAATTGCTATGAAAAAACAACACGCAATTTTATGATAAAAAAGTATTAAAATCACCATTTGAAAAATACGTTATAGAGAGGGTAGTTAAAAGTACAGGTTGAAATGAAATTTCCTGCTTCACAAAATTGATCTCGCAGTTTTATTAGACTGGAAATTGACAGTGCTCATTTACATAATATTATTAAGTTTTTTTACTCTCATCTCCGAGTTAAAATTATACTAACACTGTACCAATTCCAATATAAGCTATTTGAAACCAGTTTTTTTTTCACTTTGTGTATAATTTCCGTACGATTTTTTTTATTGTAGTAAAATATGATGTACTTGTTAAAAATTTACTTAAATAAAGGTGGATTGAATAGATAGGATACAATATTTTTGAAAAAAATAAGGTTTATTTGTTAATAAATATGTTTTGAATTTATTATTAAAGCTAATGAATATTTGTAAGTTGTATTGAGGTATTTTAATAAAGAGAATATTTTCAGATAAGCTTTTTAATAAAACGAATTTTAAGTTTTTGTAAAAATAAATAAAAATACTCAATTTGTAATCATTTTACTCAATAAACAAATATATTTTTGAAAAATGTATATTATATGTATAAGTATTTAGTTAATTACGAAAATGTTTATTTTATAATTTAAAAAAGTCTATCATTTTTGATTGTTATTTATACATATTTTTTGGAAAAAAATCATTTTTTTCTGTACTTCTCTCTTAGGATATAAGACTGATATCAAAGTGCGCATAAAGCATTCAAAAATCTTCAATAATCAATTATTAGGCACTTTTATGGTTTATAGGTCATTGAAAAATCGATACGTGAAAGTGAATTTACTGACAATATCAAAAATTATATTGTGTTAAAAAAGAAGATTTATGGTTTTTTAAAAAAGTTTTATCTCTAAATCAATTAATAATTAGTTAACAGTATTGGATTTAAACAATTTTGATTTAAAAATGTATTTAAATTTGTAATTTTACAATTTGAGGGCTGAAAAATGGCTTTACAATTATGATTCTGTGCAGTGGTTTAATATATTTCCATAATTAAATCAATACCTCAACTAGCATAAAATTTGTTTTCATTGAAATGTTTAATAATTATTCATTTTATATTGATTGTTTATGCATATTTTGTTGGTAATGCATTCTCTTGAAAATTTAATAGAAGTATTGAAATAAAATTGAAATTTTATAATTTAAATTTTCACTACATGCTCATAGGAAATTATGTTATTCCCATCGAAATACGCATATATAATTAAAATATATCCTGTAATCTATATAATTACAATCATCATATATAATTAAAATGTATTTTTAAATACAGTTTTTGGAAATTTTGGTAAAATCACTTTCAAGAATTAATTTTTAACTTCCTCGCAAATACTTTTTTCTAATTAACAATATTCAGTAATAGATTATTGATATTTCTTGATAATTTCTTAAGCGTATTTCGATGATTAGTTATAAAATAATGAAAAATATTTACAGATTTTACCTTTTTTGCACTTTAGTGATTTGATAATCATGATATTACCATTAAAATGCTCAAAATTAACAACTAAAAACGATTGATAGTCTATAAATGAACACGTTTGTCCAGAAAAAAATATTTACTTGTAAAATAAATATTTAATGTGTCTGTTATTTATAACTTTCTATAATTTTAATAATTTGTTAAAAAAATTTATGGCATATATCATAAATATTAATTATTTATGTTCATCTTTCTAAACATACATTACCTTAACAATAATAGATTCATTTTGTAAATAAATAAAATATAGAGACTGGTGTTCCTAATTATATATATATTTAAGAAACGGTAAGAAATGTTGATTTTTATGTTTTTTGTTTAAAAATATTAAGTCAATAATATGAAAAGAGGATCAAAAAATGAAAAAAAGTATCCAAAGACTAATTAAATTCATTTCATTGCAAATAAGTAGTATTGTTTATATCTTACAGCCATGTTTTCACTCGTTCTACTTACTTGTCGATCAAAATCGATTCGAAACATATGTAATATATATATATATATATATATATACATAAATAAATATAGGTAGATAGGTAGATAGGTAGAGAAAGGAGAAACAGAGACGAATTAAATCAAAGGTGTTGTTTTCAAAATAAAATAAATATTGTACGTGTTGTGATTCATTTTTGGAGTAAAACGATTTGTTGAAATTTTATATAAATCAAAAAATAAATATGGAAAAATAACTGAATTATTCATGACATACGTGTAAAGAAATGATCTTTTACTATGCTGTGGCATATTTTTTTATAAAATTTATGTTTATGTATATACTGATATATATATATATATATATATATATATATATATATATATATATATATATATATATAGTCACAAAAACTAAATGTTGTTGACAAATACATATCTTTATCATTTAGTGTATTTGTTGAGTACAAATTATTGTTCGAAATCTTACAATAAAAATCAGGGTATTATTTTTTACTTCTTCTTTCATACTTTTTCACATTAAATATTTTTTCCGTTTGATAAAAAGGAAATTAGTTGGTCGTATTTCTTGATAATTCTTTTTCGATTTCGATTTTTTTCGTTATACGTCCTTTATCGAAATCACATTTAAAACATTTGATTACCACAAAATATTCATATGTCAAGTTGTTTAAAATATGAAAATTTTATTATAAAAATATATAAGTTGCGGTATAAAATATTCTTTTAGACTCATTGTCAAAAGTTTGTCTTAAAATAATAAAATATCAATAAGAATTTAAAATAGATTTGAACTTTCTCTAGAAATTTCAATTTCTTTCCTATAGAAATTTCAATTCATTTATTTAGAAAAATACTTTATTTACTTTTTCTTATTTTTGAAATATAAAAGAAAATATCAATTATTTTTAGAACTTGTTTTATTTAAAAACGGAATGGCAGATATTATTTTTTAATATTCTACTATGATTTGTAATATCTACAATATTTAATTTAAAGAAATTATTTTTCGTACTAGCTTTCAACAAAACTTATAGTTCAACATAATAATAATAAAATAAATCAAATTAAATATACGTTGTATCAGATAAGCTTTAATATATAACAATAATTTGTAACAGTGTCATGCTCAAACAGAAGGTAATTTTGGTTTAATTAATGAAGATCAACTAAGTATTAAAAATAGATATTCATTGAAAAAACAAAAATTAATTATATTTTTTCAGAGGCTATTGAATAAGGGAAGCAAATTCATTTTTGCTATTAGTTAGCGTAAAAAACATACCAAAAAATAAACAATAACTATGAATTAATTCGATATTATTTTACTATTCTTTTATAACACTAATTAAATAAATTGCTTATACAATTCTTGACATACAATTGTTTATTTATTTATAAAAATATGCTGGAAAAATGGTGAGTGAACACATTGGAGCTCTTGTATGTACGCACATACATACATATATATTTATGTATATATATATATTTATGTATATGTATATATACATATATATGTATGTATATATATACCTATATATATTTATGTATATGTATATATACATATATATGTATGTATATATATACCTATATATATATATATATATATATATAGAGAGAGAGAGAGAGAGAAATATTAAACGCACTGTTTTATACATTAAACAGAGTAATGTTTAAAAATTGGTAAATAAGCTCTCCTTTTATTAAAAAGACTCGTGTATTTTTTATAAAAAATTTACATTGAAACATTTTAAAAATTATTTTGAAAAAATGAATAAATAATTTTTCTCTCGTGTTTTCTTAATTGACATTAAAAAAATATATCATATTAAAAAGCAGCATATAAAACTTATAAATACATTCTTGTTACCGGAGGCAATAGGAAAAAAATAATATTGGAGTGCTTTTAAGTATAACGAATCGTGCAAGAAAATATTATTCACAAGGTCACGGGAAACATAAATCAAAGAAATTATACCAACAGCCATGAAAATAAACAAAATATGAAAGAAAAATCTGTTAAACAAACATACAGAAGAATTGTCTTGATTTCTCTTGTGTTTATTTCGAATGTTGTACGGAAATTTTCCTACAAATCATAAAAGTGTCTTTAGACTTTACTAAGAATAATTTATTGTTACAATTAATTGTATTTAATATTCAGAAATTCAGATATAATTACTTTATACTAAACATTTTTTTATTTGTTATATATATATATACATATATATATATATATATATATACATATATATATATATACATTTATATATTCATATATATTTATATATATATATATATATATATATATATATATATACATATGTGTGTGTAGAGAGAGAGAGAGAATATTAAAATTTAAAATATTTTCTATAATACAAATTTTTCAACGAAAGAACAAATGAAAAATTTTAATATTAAACAATTTTCAACTTTTCAAAAAAAAAGTAAATAAAGCACTATTTATTATACAAAACTATAATTAATTGATATTAAAACAATTTCGATTAAATTTCAAATAATGAAATATTTATAACTTTATAAATTTTATTTATTATTATTTAACTTTTTTATATTGGAAGTATATTTGTTGATATTGAATCCCATGTTGACCATACAAAAAGCAAAACTTGAAAACAAAATTTCCGATATTGTTTAGTGTAAATACTCGAAATATAAATTTCAACTACAAATAGATTCATTTCTAGTTGAAAACAATTCGTGTTTTGTAACTTATGTATATGATCTTTGTTTTATTTTTAAACATTTAACTGAGTTGGAAATAAAAAATATTTTTGGAAATAAAAATTTTTGATTTTTAATAATATATATTTCATATACAATAATAATATTTTAAATTAAGGAACTGAATTAAAAATATTTTTATAAAATCCACTTATTTATGAACATGTATATATATATATATATATATATATATATATATATATATATAAAGAAATAGATTAATTTCTGTACATAACATACGAGGGTCGTTTGATAAGTTTGCAGTCAAAGCAGTGAAATTGCGCTGAAGAAAGCGAAGACCGTTTTGTCGACTCGGAAGGTCATGGCCACTGTTTCTTAGGATACCTAAGGAGTAATCCTGATCGACTTACTTAATGAAGGGAAAAATGATAATATGAGCCTATTATGCAACATTGTCAGACTATTTGAAAGAAGAGCTGAAACAAAAACTGCCAAGATTGATATTGAATCCCCGCGCCATTTCACAAATCGACCGTCGCGATGGTAAAATTGCACGAATTGGGATTTGAATTGATTCCTCATCCACCCTATTCTTCGGACGTGATACCATGCAATTTTTTCCTCTCCCAAAACTTGAAAATTTATCTCGCTGGGAAGAAATTCTCGCCGAATGAGGATGTCATCACCGCTGTTAATGAGTATTTTGCAAATTCGCTGGATCAAGTGTATAGCTCTCAATGGAAACTATGTTGAGAAATAAAGGCGTTTTTGTACAAAAAAACGGGGTTTAACTTGCTTTTTTACAATACTTATCAAACAACTCTCGTACTACTGTAGAATTTATTTTTCACTATTGTAAATTTTGTTTAAATAGCTATAAAATTTACAATGAATAAAGTCTATTGTAATTCTTACTATTTTGTATAAATATTTATATACTAGAAGTAATATTAAATGAATGATATCTATATAAAATATCAGTACGTTTTAATGTTTAATTTTATATAAAAGGTAAATTTAAATTTTCATGATGTGCGAAATAAATAGATGTATTTTTATTTAGATAATGAACACAGATAACACGTTATCAATTGATCACTTTATCGAGATGATGATGTGTTCATGGTAAACAGTACATATTCGAAACTTTATGAAGACATTGTGGTAAATGAACATAAATCAAAATGTGCACATGATAGATTTATAGCATGTATATATAATTTCATGTTTTTACTGCAACTGGCATATACAAAGTTCATCGAGATGGTACTTGAAAATATATTATTAAAGTTCCGCATTTTCGGGTAGCAATGTTTAAATAATCAAACAGGCATTGTTTTTAAAACAAATTCTCTGCAAATTGTTCAACGTACTTTTGAAACAACATCCGTTTAGTCATAGATATTATCAAATAAACCGTCAAAATATACAACAGTTAAACTTGAATTTGTATTCGAATATTCAAACGTGGGAAAGTCTGTCAAGCGAGTCTTTATACATTATTAATTAAAACAAAACAAGACGAATACGGTGTACATTGCGTACTGCTTTAATTGGCTACAACGAAAATGTTTATTTTAAATTTTCTTTACATACATTTTGAATAGTCTTGTCTATTTTAAGATATCTTATAATAAATTTCTATTGAAATGAAAATTCGAATAGCGATATGTTGAAAATTAGATCAGAATGGAAGACAATTAATGTTCTCTTTTCATACATACATTTTAGATTGTTTGCTCTTTATAAACTATAAGATATTAAATATTTTACATTTCATTAATTTTACTTTTCTTTCAACGATTCTCTATGTAATAAGAGTTATTTTATTGCAATAAAATCACTATTCAAAACGAATAATTGTTAAAATATTATTTAGATTAGGTTGATCTCAGTCTCCCCAGTTTTCTTTAATATAATTACACATTTTTAAAAAATATTATATGGAATGTTCTCTCTATGATTAAAAATTTACAAAATTATGTAAAAAAATAAAGACTTATCTAAAGTCATAGAATGATCTCATAGGGTGGTACATACATTTTTTAGCTATCTCTGCAAATGAGTTAAAAGGTTATTTTTCTAATTTTTTTTCTTTTTCTTAATATAAGTTACTTTGATATTTATAAAGGTCACAAAATCGTATGTTTGTAAAACAAAAGATTCATTTCAACATTTATAAAAAAAATATTGACATATATAAGTTTATCTTTCCATTTACTTCCTGAAAGTATCTCAGTAAAAATAAAGAAAATAACACTAATAAATTGTGTAAATAATATTTAGTGTACAAAAAGTGCATCATTTGGTGTTTATTTAATATTTGTTTTATTTCTAATGTTTAACTATCGATATATATATATATATATATATATATATAAATATTTTGAAAAATAATTTCCAGAATACATTTTATGATATCAGTAAATACATCGTTTTGAACACATAAAAAAATTCGATATTTATTTTATATTTATTTCACTGCAACAATAATTATTTTAAGGTCATATATTTTTTGAATATGCATGAATGCAAATAAAATTTGAATAATATGTTAACAAAACTTCGTTTATATTTATTTTTATTGAAAATTTGCATACGTTTTTTCTTACCCAATTTAATTGTTTATAAAAATATTTCCTTATTCATTACATAGCTTATTTTTCAAATAAAAAATAAGTATAATTTGGACTAAATGTTTTAACATGCAAATTGATATATGAAAACTTTTATTAGACTAAAATAAAAATAAATTTAAGTATTTAAACGACAAAAAATATTTTTCATATTTGTACTTTAATGTTAATGCTTTAAATAAAATTTTAGTATAATTTTAACATATCTCATTTAAGATTTTTAAATATTACCTTCCTCATAAATAAGAGCTTCTTTTTATTAGTGAATAAAAAAATATATAATCTTATTTATTATTTCTATAATTATACTATCTACAATATTTGTTAATTGTATATGTATTTCTGTATTACTTGCTTATTATTAAACATCATTTCCATTTACACAAAATTAGAATAAACCTGTATATTAAATTATATTATCTGACTCATTTACTTACAATTCAGATTCTTTTTGTAATGTCTTTGTGTGTTATTTATTTATTTTTTAAGAAACAATGTATTATCAATCATATTTATAGAAATATTTTTTAATGCGTATATTTTTATAATTAATTGTAATTAAGAAAAAATAATAAAAAAATACAATTAAAAGTAATATATTTAAATATTTCATAGTGTATATGAATTATATTTTTTTTATAAACATAATTTTCATGCTATTAGAAAATTAATAATTTACAAAAAATATGATAAAAAAAATGGTTTAATGTTTTTGAATAGTACAAATATGCATTTCTTGTTAGAAATAAAAAGGTTTAAATGTTAAATTGAAAATACTATTTCTTGTTATTAAAATACGTGCATGTGTACGTATAAACACATGCGTTGAAAGAACATATATTTATATCAAACGTACATTGAAAATCGTGCGAATGTAATTGAAACAGTGGTTTAAAAAAAGTACGGCAAGTTTGAGAATGTTTAATTACGTGAACACATTTCCAGTCAGTGCACATTCTAGAAAAAGTTCACGGTGTACGTGTAATGCTCGTACGTAGTCACCATAAATTATTACAGGGACTCTTCCAAAGCCTTTGTTTAAAACCAACAACTCACATTGCTCTACTGAAATATGTGAAAATGTTTCCTTACAAAATGGACGTATAACAATTGCTTTGTGATAATAACAATGATCGACTAAACGATTTCTAAGACGAATTTCGATATATAGATTCACGGTATTTGATGCACTGACAAAGAATACATCCACCTCAATAGGTACGTCAACAGAAATGATAAACGTAGATGTTTCTGAAGAAAATCTGCACAAAATAAGACACACTTTTATAAGGTTCTCGAACAAATACATGCTGTATGTCAGTTTTTAATACTTTGAATGTTGGGTTTGTTAATAAAATGTCATTTTTTATGAATGTTATATTTTATAACAAGTTCTTTATTTCTCTTTCAAAATGAACTGATTGGATAACAAATTTATTAGAAACTTAATATAATACTTTATTTCAGTATTTGTATCCGCATGCTTATTGATAATAATAATATATTTTTATATTTATTCCATATAACAATATTTCATTTAGATTAAATTATTTTTCTAACAACATTTAGAATGCAAATTGAGACAATGTTTTAATTAAAACAATTTACATGTTTTACATGCTGTAATGGTGAACGCTTAATGAAAATATCTCATATGTCACATATATGTCCTTTTTTGGAAATTAAAACTGCAATTAAAAGGATTATAAGGGTTTTATGAAATGTTAATTATCATTAAGTTTTACATTGTTTTTACAATATATTTTAACTGGATAATTTAAAAGTATACACTAAACATACAGAAGATATATAAAAAACAAAATTTATTGATTTGAATTTTTTATGTTGTCAATAATTATTTTTATTTAATATTATAAAATTGTAAAAATATTGAAGCACGGTTGAAAAATAAATATCTGTGATATATTATCTACTGATAATTATGTGATAAAGCATCTAACTAAAATGTTTTTATATTTGCAAAATAGTTTTTATATCTAAAGAAAGATTTTCTAAAAAGTGTTTTTTTTGTCCAAATCCAAACTCAAAATATGCCGATTTTATACATTTAAATAGATTTATCATTAAAAAAATACCTGTCAACACAAATCTCTTAAATAATAGTTCAATTTAAAAAAAAACTAGGATTAATCATTATGTTATTATTTTTAATAAGACTTCATTATACCAAGAGATCATTTTTGAGAAAGTTGGATTTTTGTTCTTTTTTTTCTATATGCCATGTTTTTTTTCTATGAGCCATGTTTTTTTTTTGATCAAAATCGAAGTACAGCAATCTTACATAGTTTTATTATAACTAAATTGATTACAATGAATATAAGTGTTTTGTCTAGAAAATTGATTCTATTAGCGCAAAAGATTCTTTTATATCCATAGAAGGATTTTATAAACATCTTACTTTTTCGTCAAAGCCAAAATTTAAAAAAAAACCGAACTTTTATTCAGAAAGCTTGTTTTATATGAACAATACATTCTTTTTATCTTAAACTGATTGTCTTAATAAAGTTCAAACTTATGATTTTTAGTAATTATAAAAACAACTTTATTTGATAAAGATTTAAAAATAAATTATTAAAAACTATTATTTCAGTTGCTGTCTTAAAATAAAACACAAATAATGATAAAATTAATGAATTTTGGTATAGGAAGAAAAACTGATTTCTATCTTTTTAATACTTGAATTAAATTTAGAACGAATAAAATAAACTGTAAGAAAATTCCAAATTTTAAAATATGTAATTTTTTAAAACAATAAAATAATATTATTAATATTCTTATAATAATTCGAGGTAAAAAAATTAATTTGGATAATTTATAATTCGCGTTATAACAGACTTGTTTCTATTTAAATATTAAGAAATATTAATGAAGCGGAAAAATATTCCCAACGATATTATGTTGATAAAATTGTAGAAATGTGTAGACACATGTGAACACATGTGGATGTATTATTTTTTGCATGTATATGTGTGGAAAATACCGTAAATTGAAAAATATTTTTTGTGTACATTATTGAAAACTGTTGGGCGAAGTTTACATATGAATTATGGTAACCTTATGTAAAACCCATTATATAATCCACTAATCCCTTTCTAATTAGCACAACAAACGATCGACAATGTATTAACTAACAGAGCTATTATCTATTGTATGTACCTCGCACGTTAAAATACGTTACCGATTCTCTCATTGAGTACACAGTATCCAATCAGCTTATACGTTTCCGTATTTCGATTTATTTGTACGGTTCAATGTAATGATACTGATTGAATACATCACTAATTACTTCATGTTAGCAAAATATTGCAGATAAACAATTGTACGTGTTATGGGGTACTTGTGATTGGACTATATAAAAAGGGTAAAACTGTATTTTTATTGTAAACGAAGCGTTCGCTAATCTAATTTACGATCATTAGCTCCCCGGGAGCTCTTGGCATGTTTACCCAACGTGATAAACAGAATTTTCCAGTAGGTTTTTTTACTTCGTATTTGAATATTAAATTAAACTTTTTATGGCACTCAAATATCGATTTTATTCTTTTTGTATTTTTTTTTAGAACCGTACGTACAGAAATAGTATTTATATGGATATGTGTGTACAACGGGGAAAAAGACGAGATAAAATTTTATATGGCGAATTATTAAATAAAGTGAATAGGATATATCAACGAATAACAATAACTTAAGATGAGGAAAAATACAAGTATTTGTGTTTTTTTTTCATTAAATGGCTCAAATAATGTAATTAAACAGCAAATATTCCTACTTGAAGAAAAAAGATAATTACAAGGGCTTCTTTTATTGCAATGAAAAGTCTTTGTCTTGTTTTAAGTTTTTAATTATAACAAACTCAACATTTTAACCTATTACTGGAAACTCCTGCGGAAGAAGACAATTATACAAAGGTATTGAAGTTTGTTTTAGGCTTCAGTGATTTTGTTAAATGTAAATTAATTCAGTGTATTTGCGGATTGTTGTCGATCTTCTCTTCAACACCAAGCTTCAAACTCATTACTACTTGATTGTTATGTGAATAGATTGTAACTAAATAAGTAAATCTAGTTCATTTACTAATCTATTTTTAGATTCAACAGCAGAATAAAACCAATACAAGTGCAAAAATATTTTTTTTAAAAAAAAACAATAACATCAAATTATTCTCCTTATTTTGAACTT
>CM068314.1:15931700-16051700 GCA_034766995.1 Acanthacorydalis orientalis
TCATGGTAGTAAAAAGTAGTTGAAATGTATTTCAAGGTCAGTCGTTTAGCAGGAAATAAAGAACCTACATTTTATATGTCATTTTTTATATATGTACATTGTGTGATATTTTGAATTATGTTTAATACTTTATGTGCATTTATATATTATTTGTATGTATTTAAATGTATCTGAAGACAAATAAGTATAATTATATTTAAAATATTAAACGAATCGATTAAAAATATATTATGTTATGTATTTTCATCTAAAAAAATATTTAATTGGTGTTTGTACAATATGTTTATTTTTTTTATTTAAAATTGTTATTTATGTTCTTTTAATTCTTCTTATATTATTGTTTAATAGTTCAATATTTATTTATTTCACATTATTACTCATAAATAATAATAATTTTAGATAAATATTTTTTATTCATTAAAAATTATTAAAATAAAATTTTTTTCTAATAAATTCTACAATAAAAACTACAGTTTATTAGGTATTTTTCCATACACTCTTTTACAAAATCCAAGTTTTAAGATATAATTTTATTTGTAAACATTAAATTTTCATAATTTCAAATGAATTTATTAATTCAAATACTTATTGATATTTAAGTTTTGAAATGAAATTGGTTTCATATTATTTACAATCATTTGTATTTGTATACAAACTAATATAGTAGAAATAAAATGTATTTGTAATAATAAATTTATATGAAACAGAAATACATACAATGTTGAAATTCTTATACGAAGAAGTTTATGTTATATTTCTGTACATAAATATTTCAAGTGTACATTGATTGTTATCTACAAGGTAATCTACTCTTAAGCTATGTAACCTAGTTGTTGAAGTGTCTTATTATTATGTGCAGTTTATATTTTGAAAAGCAAAATTTAAACTAGTTTGCAGATTTACTTTAATTTTTAAATTTTATTGTTTGTAAATATTTTCTGCATGTTTTTAAATAAGCAAATATTTTGAAATAATATAATAAAATAAAACAACTAGAATATTAATATACACCTTCAGTTTTGTTCAAAACATGTTTTTCAGTTTATTAAATTTTATATACATTTTTTTATAATATGTTTATAATAAGAGGATCTTGTTATAATTCTATGTAAATACTTCATTATGAATAAATCAAATAGGAATTATTTATAATTTCTTTTTCTCATGCAAATAAACTGAAAAATATAACATTAATAAATATTAAATATTATAAGTTTAATTCAACAAGCAATATAAATATTATTATTTTTATAATATACAACTCGCGTTCAAATTTATTTGAAAATAGTTTTTAGCTTTAATTGCATACAATTATTAATAGAATCGTTCAGTAGAACTTTTCATTTAAGTTATAAATAAACCTTCACATATTTGTAATTCTTTTTAAAAGCAGACTTCGTTGACACGTGTATATATAAATACACATAAAATAAATTGAAATTATCACGCAACATCTTTACAAACGATTAAATTCGACCTTCTCTTTGAAAATACAATCAATGTTTATTGATATTTGTATATTATTTTTTTTACAATTTCACATGTAAGTACAGAATAATAAAACAGTATATGTATATATAGATAAACTTTTCTTCGATAAATAATTTGTGAACAGACATATATGTGTATATATATATATATATATATATATATATATATATATATACATATATTTTTATCCTGTAACTTATTAAACTCTTATAATTTATTCATTAAAATAAACAATGCAATTTATAATCAGTTCAACGATATTCCACAAAAATAAAATACTGATAAAATGTATTAATTGCGTTATATATAGTAACAATAATTTATATATTTCCTGAATTTAATTTTCTCGTTATTTACTAATTTTAATTAATAAACACGAATATACACACCCATATATATATATATATATATATATATATATATATATATATATATATATATATGTGTGTGTGTGTGTGTGTGCGTGTGCTTTTGTGTGAATGTGTAAACATATATACATTCCGTTTATGTTGTATTAATTAGTGTTGTTTTATTAACTATACAATGGGAAAAAATATAATTGCAAATAGTTGTATGTTAAAAATAGCTAAGTATACAAGTTATAATTATTAAGACTTTGTTTATTTTTTTTTATTTCTAAATTAAAACTGTGAACTATATAAATAGAATATAATTAAATAGATTTATTTAACTTTTAATAAAATAAGCATTAATTGATAAATTTCGTATGAGAACAATTACTGTTCTTCGTATTTTATTTGCTATCAGTAAAAAAAAATAATTTCAAAAATAACATAATTAAATTATATAAATCTCATAACTTTGATAAAAAAAATATACAGTAAATCAGAGTTCGAGTAAATGAAAATAAATCATTTTTGTTACGGATATTTATACATAAATATAATAAATTTCATAGGTTATATTTTGTAAATTGATTTAAAATACAATCAACAAAAGTAAACTTTTTTATAATTCAGTTTATAAGGGAAATATTCTTGATGTTTTCTATAAAAAGTTTCTGATTGAAAAGTTTGATTCCTTACGTAAAATTTATGTATGAATTATATGATAAAATACAGTCTTTTATTCTGTTTTTAAAGAAAAAAAAATCAGAAAGAAAAGTCTTCACCATTGTCGTATCGAAAATATATAAAAAATTATTGAAGCACTCTTTAACCAACTTTTTGAATAAAATAATATTGTGTTTCTTTCATTTTTTTTTTAAAAAAAAACAGTAAGTTCTAAAAGACGCATTCAAATATCAATAAATCTTTTTTCGAAAAAAATGTTAAAAAACTGCATTTGAAATAAATGAAGGAATTTAAATGACTGACATTTTTTACAAGAATAAAAATTTAAAAAATCTACACTGTCTTTTATTATGAATCATGTGTTTTGCTCTTTCTAGAAATTTTGTTTATAATAGTTCGGCAGTTTAAAAAATCTGTTTAATTAATAATGAAAAAATTTAAATAAAAAAATACTTCAAATCTAAAAATAATTTTAATTTTGAAAAAGTATTATTAATTTAATCTTATCAGAAAATTTATCTAAAATTTATCTGAAAATGAAAGCAATTAAAATAAAAACAATAATATTTATAAACTCAATTAATATTTACTTGTTTTGAATTTTTTGTATCTTATTAGATTTCTGAAGGCAACAATATTGCTATAGAAATTCTCATAAACAGTAATTAAAAATGATTAATAATAATTTATTGAACGTTTTTGATAAAAAAATTCTGTTTGTGAGGTGAAAGAAAAATTCAATTGTGAAAGTAAATTTAGCAGCAATGCCAAATTTATATTGATATAAAAAATAAAAATTAATTTCAATTATTAATTTGGAGAAAGTAAAATCTTTCTTGAGTTTGTCACTTTTTTATTCTACTAAATTTACAGCAATGTGACATTCTATATATTTACAATCATTATTTCATTAATAAAAAATAATGTGTAGATAAACAAAAAAAAATGGATTAAAATTCATGACTCAATATTAAGCATCACAAGGAAATAGTCACTTACTAAATTGTTTAGTCATATAGAAACTGTAAGATGATGTCAGGTTGTTGAATTTTAATTATTAATTTCGAAGAATTAAGAATGAGTGATACAATAAAGTGTATTTTATAGTTTCTATAGTATTTTAGTGTGGTCTAAAAGTTAATAAACTGGTATAGAAAGACGATTTTGACAATAAAAGTTCTTTTTAAATACCAAGGAGCTCTAATCCCTACTTGCTACGCTCGTCAACCCCCGTGGGGGTTCCGCCCCTGCTCACTTTACTCGAATCCCCGACTCGTTTCGCTCGTATCACATATTAGGAGGTTGCATTGAAATCTGCTGTTTTTTTTTTGTGTTTTTGAGCATTTATTTCAATAACAAAATATGTGAATACAATAAATCAAAGTATTTGCTCTTAGAAGCTATGACTTTTTCCCACCTTTCTGGCAGAAGTTGAATTGTTTGAAGAAACAATGGTATGTCTTTTGAGCCAATCTATTCAGCAACCCAATTTTCGACTTCTCTGCAGTTATGTAAATGTGTATCTTCTAAAGCGTGTTGCATCGATAGGAACAGATGGTAATCGGTTGGGGCCAGATCCAGAGAATACGCTGGGTGCGGGAGAAACTCCCATTCGAGCTCCATCAGTGTTTGTTTCACGGCTATAGCAACATAAGGTCGAGCGTTACCATGGAGAAGAATTACTTTTCGGCGATTTGATGAATTGATGGTCGTATTTGCATCAAATTATCATTCAAACGCTCCAATTGTTGTCGATAACGTTCGGCGGTGATTGTTTCTTTCGGTTTCAATAGCTCATAATACACGAAATCCTCCATATCACACCAAACAGAGATCATTGCTTTGTGATCGTGGATGTTTCGCTTTGTTGTGGACGTTGATGGTTCACCAGGATCAACCCATGATTTTATGCGTTTCGGGTTGTCGAAATAGATTCATTTTTCATCGTCGGTCACGATATGCCACAAAAAAAACTTAATCCTGAAAATGACCGGAGATACGAAAACATACAATAACACGATTAACACTTTTTCAAAACTCGTGGAAAATATGTAGTTGTAATGATACTAATATCATACTTTTTCGTGAAGATTTCGTGTAACTTGTCATCGTTAATAATAATTTAATAAAAAAATCTTTACAAGTTTTTTAAAAAAAATTTTTTTGTCTATTTTTTGAAATTTTACGGTATATATTTTTTTATAAATCGGAAGATATTCTTCCATAGTAGTATAAAAATATTTCCAAGTTTTACTTTTAAAATGATTAGAAAACTTACAGTTACATTTTTTATTTATATTAAATGTTCTCTCCTTAAAATCAGCTTTCAATTTTGAAAATAAAAAGTTATCGTTGTAAATATGATATTTAAATATAATGCTATGTTTGAAACGTTTTAAAAATTAGTCTTTTCTAATAGAATTTTATTAAATAATCTTTTTAATAAGTGTGATATAGCTATCAATAAAGAATTTATTCTTATGTAAAAGTTAATCTGATGACTGAATTGTATGATTCGTTTGATTGACAGAGATTAGGTATACTTTGTATCTTCATTGATTATCAAGAAGACTAGTTTTTATGATCACCCGTTTTTCCGTACTTTATAGTCTTTTTTTGGGTACAATAAAAACTTTGAATTATAGTAGGTCAATGAATATCTTCATTGAATAAATGTGTCTCGTTGACAGTTCAGTTAATAAAAAATAATAATGAACTCATTTGAGTTTAATATAATAACATTTTTCCACGCACTTGCCAGTATATGTTAAAGGATTAATTAAACGTCACATGCGAAATGTACAGAAAAGGATGAACCAAATTACATCACCATCAATTATCGTGATTCCAACTGTACGTATGGAGGTGGTAGTACCGGGCGTGCATTGGAGCACACAGCAAAAACAACGTGTGTGTTATGCGAGTCGAACAGTTTTGTTGTTTACACTCTGTTTGTTTGGCTAACGTGTGCGTATCACCTCCGAACATAAATTGCGAACGATCGTGTGTGGCCTTGCGAAACGTGCACCGGCGAACAAAAATCTTCATACATCTTTTTATGTCGCGTGAGTCAAGGAGTCGGACCGTGTGTGTTTGTGTACGTCCAACTATGGATGAAGAGTTTCGCGCAGTAAAGGTCTTGACCATGTCTAGAACATGAATGCCGCGCGTACGTACGTCTGTGTGAATCTCGCCTGTGGCGATTTTTGTTCTCTGTTCACGTGCAATTAATAAACTCGGCACAAAGTTTCCTTAATCAAGTATTAAGGGCAAGGAGTCTAATGTGTACGTGAATCAATTTCGGTCGCACGGAAATGTTCTTGGTTTTGTCGTTGTGCTGTAAATCAACTTCAACGCTGTGTAAATCAAAAATAAGTCTCTGTTTCGTGTCGATCGGTCTAAAAAATACTCGTGTAAATAAAATCACAATGAAAATAATAAATGCACGTATATTTATTTGCTAATTTATTTACGAAACATAATAATATACATAAAAGTTCAATCTCATCTTTCAAACAAGTGACAGTGTTTTAAACCAATAACGGTTGTCTACAAATGAGAAGTCTGTGTTTCTCTGCTTGACTACTTAAAAATCATCTAAATAATTAAATATATCTTTTGATATGATACATTAATAATATTTTTTTATAAATATTGAAATATAAAAAATAAAATCATTTAACAGAAAAAAATTTTAATTTGACATCACTGTTAAATATGTTATGTTAGACATAATAGCGGAAATTTGTATGAAAATTTAAACTAACAACAAATTTTATTCCTAAATTATAAAAAAGTCTATATACATCATCTATTAACTCTTTGCCTGCATTTTTTGATATTTTATTTAAAAAAAATACGAATATAAAAATTATCTATAAAACAGAGATTTTCTAAGAAAACATTTTAATGAAATTTTTTTATTTATTAAATTTATTAATAGACTAATATGATTTTATATGCACCAAAGGATACAGGTACGACAAAAAAGCGTTATATTTCTGTGTATGTAATCAAAATGTGTATGTAAGCTAAAAAGAAATAAATATAACCGGTTTTTCATTCATAATCAGAAGTTGTATCAATTATTAATTAAGAAATATTTTTCAGACATCTAAAAAGTGTGTCAAGTATGTCATTTTTTTGTTTCGAAATAATGTCTTTGAGTTACTGCATCACCCGAAACAGTATTAGTAGATTAATAGAATTATTAATAAATAAATCTATTTAATAATTGCTTTATTTATTTAAAAAAATATTAACTGTTTAATAAATATATAAATATCATATACGGTTTCATATGCGTTAGAGGGTTAAAATAATGATTGTATTGAAAAAAATATTTATTCAGAGATTTTTTTTATAATAAAGAATAAAATATCTACATAAAATTTTGAAAACAATAATATAGTGTTTTAATTAATACACTGGTTTGATAAAAAATATGTTTTTGAAAAACACTTAAATAATTTAACAGTTAATTTGTGTAAATAAAAGATCAGTTAGTCAAAATAATAAAAATTATATTTTAAGTAACAGGATGCTTCGTCAAAAAAGTATACTAATAAATAATTCTTCTAAAAATAAAAAAAGAAAATTTATATCGTGTAGTTAGTTTTAATCAGAAGGTTGAAAGTTTGTTTGTTCGTTAAAACAGTGATGTTTACCTATACAATTGTATAGATTAAATTGGATAGAGTTCTGAAAATCGATAACGGAATTATCTCTTATCACAATCAAAGAAAAACTGTTCATCATTCGTTCAGATAAAGAAATATTTTCAAGAGTGATTGAACTACTTACGGTGTGTGTATTTATTATTAAATTAAATAGTATAGCAAGTAAAATAGTTTGTGATTATATGAATTATTTATATCAGTTACCAATTTTTAAAAATATTTTAATTGAAATAATATACATTTTTATCGGCTGAACTAGACAGGTAATACACTAGAATGAAATGTAGTTTTTAGTTCTCACATGTTTTAAATCATACCTTTGAAACTTTTTTAGAAGGAAGTAGGGTGAATAAACTCTAGGAATATGAAAACACTGCTTTTTCTGCATATATATATATATATATATATATATATATATATATATACATACACAATAAACATACCTACAATTCTCATAAATTAATTAATAAAAAATATTCTTAAGATCAAGGTCATTGAACCGGATACATTATTTATATATAAAAGTAATTTATGACATGTGCACTTTTGGAAATGTTTGTCTGTTGAATGAAACAGAAAAACTCGGAAATAAATTCTTGTTCTTCTTTTTAAAGAAATCTTTTGTCTTTTTGATATTGTTTTTGAAATTAAATTAATATTATGAATCAAACACGTAAATAAATTCATGGCACATTTTAAAATCGATTAAATTTATTCTCATTTATCGTTTTATATTTTTATTACGCCGTACTGTAGTAATCTTAAACAATTGAAAATATTTATATGCTGATTCTAATTTCCGTGATGTTTATATTTTGAAAGTAATTTACAGATAACGTTTATTATAACAATGAAATATTTTTTATTAATTTTATCGAATTATGTTTAGTTTTTTGAAGTAATTGTTTAATTATTGCCGCTTTATATATTTGTAGTAACAACATGCATATTAAAAATGATAATTATAATAATAACTACTTAATTTTTAAACTGTATTTTTGTACATGTGACTAACACTTTGATTAGCACACGTAAATGATTGGTATACTGATAGTTTGAGAGTTTGTAATAGAATTTTTATCATAGTGTATCGCAAATATTTGTTTTATAGTGTAAATTTAGTGAAAAATGTTAATATCAATATATCTGTAAATATGATTCGACAAATATGTAGGTAAGTTTAGAAAGTATTTAGGAATATAATTTAAAAAAAGTATAAAAATTGAGATTGAAATAATATTAATGACATTTTTATTCACCTTCATTTTCTAACATTATAATTTAAGTGTTAATATAATGTCATTAAATTGGTTTCTTAATTAAATTCCTTTCATTTGAGTGACAGTTACTTTTAAGCATTTAAAACATATTTTCTGGTTTTTGTTAACATTTATTATTATCAACTAGATTTTTTTTAAATAACTTTCATTTGTTATTTCGTGTAATGGTATAATAAATTTGATTGAGTATAAAAATAAAAATACTAAAATTTAAATCATATTTATTGTAATATTTATAATGAAATTTCATTATATTTTATACTTATAATATTATGGTGTGCATTGTAAGCGTTGCGAAAATCATAATAATGTTGTATAAAATCGTGTAGGTATTGTATATGTGTGTCAATTTGATTGCAGTATGTGTTGATGTTATTTTGTGTAGTTAACATGTTTAAACAGCATTGATATAATGCAATTATACCATCAAATAAGGGTACCATATAATTTTCTACCAGAATAGTATTTTTTATTAATATCAATGTGAATATATACATTATAAGTTTTTTTCATTTAATCTCCTAGAATTTGTTTAATATTTTATATAGTATGCTTTTGTTGTTATTAGATTTAAATTTAAATTGTTTTTTAATAACGTAATTATATAAAATATGATATTGAGAACATTAAATATAATATTTTTTAAATAGAAAAAAGTAAAATACTAATTATTAGTAGATTTATTTGATTACTTTTTACGTAATTCGAATGTGACCTAAAAATAAATGTGTGGTTAAGGGATAAATTCTGATAAACAACTTTTGGTTATCCAAGGTAACAAGGGTTGTGCACATTGAAACTCTTTTATTGAAAAAACAGTCGCTGTTGTTCTTGTAAGGCTTTAAAACCGAAAAAACCGACGTGTGGTTTGGCTTGTTGCGTTACTGAAAAAAACGTATTTATTTCATTATACTTTTTTCCTCGTTGATATATTGGGTTAAAACGTTAAACATTAATATATGAATAAATATAATTAAAATTAAAATTAGTGCAGTAATATAATTAGAGGAAATAAATAAATATGAAATGTTTTTTTGTATTTTCAGAATTATGTTGAAAATGTGTTAATAAAATAAATAGTACTTCGTTCTATTAAAGAATTTAGAATCTCAATTTTATATAATATATAAAAATAAATCCTTATACATTTTTAAACAATATTTATTTAGAGCGATATCATTCAAAATCCTAAGTAAAATAAATAAAGAAATATGAATAAAATCAAATAAAATACACTCTTGTATTCGAACAATTTGTATATTTTTTGATTTATTCTTTAATAACCATAAAATATGATCTAATTGCATTTTCTACACTACCATTTCCTAACAATTTATTCTTAAAAAATATTTTTAAGAACAATAACTTGATATATAATAAATTCGTACAATGATTGTATAAAATTAATTATGCTTTATATTTAATATAAACTCTGTGTTACTTCAATCCAATTGATCAGTTCTGTTAGAATAAGCATAAATTAACGCTAGGTAATTGATCTTTACAATGCAATTCGGCCGAATGCGCGTTTATTAAACATATTACGGTTTATAGTTTGCAGCTGCATAACTTAATTGGCATTGAATATCAATACGTTTTAATATACTTGAGTTGATTAGTTACAGTTTACTAACCTTTGATGCAAATATTGATTATTCATAGACAGAAATAATAATGTACTTATATATGAATGGATGAATGGTCTTGTACAATTGTTTATTAATTATTCAAATTATACAGAAAATAACAAATACAAGAAATTTGAAATCATAAGAAATTTTTACATATCAGTCAACTGTTAGTTGTTATTTATGGTTACTTAAGGAATATACAATTTATATATATATATATATATATATATATAATTTGTACAAACAATTAAAAAAGTAGATTAAATGTTTCATATTTTATTTCCTTGGAACGGAAAAATATTAATTTCTGTTAGTTATTATGATTACTAATTCGTCAATAGTTGCTGATTTTAATTTGTTACATACATTATAATTACTTATCCCCGGATTCCGTTAAAATACTGTCTTGGTAGACATACTTTTTTCAATAATTAAGTTGGTAGAAAAATAATTGTGGTTCATGATCTTCAAATTCATATTTTTCCATTTGTGATCCAAAACTGTTGGATGACTAACACGCCACTTTCGTGTAAGCGCTCAAATTGTTCTACATGGTTCTGATTCAATTAACGCCTTCAGATAGTTGTTGTAAAGTGAAGAAAAGCATCCGTGATCTGCTTCATCTTCAAGGCTCGTGTCCTAGCACAAAATTTTTGGAACCACCATTTCAACGTACGTTTCTTAACAGTACTCACACCAAAAGAATTATTTATTTTACAAGCAGTTCTGCTGCTTTACCACCTGTTTTGAACTCATACGAAAAAATGTTCTTATATTCTTCTTTCATATCTTTAATTCAATAATCCAATTTGAAGCAAAATTAGTCATAAAACCAAAATCGATGATACCAAAATACAGACCGAAAAATGCACTTTTAAAATGATAATAACATTAATATGATGAAATGACACTTTCATTGAAAAAAATAAGGTTAGAATTCAGAAAACAGAAAACCTAATTATTTTCCTACCAACCGAACACATGAGTTTTTCTCTTTTGGGTGCATATATCAGGTTTACATATTTATGGTAAACATAAGTAACTGGTTTTGAATGCATTTCATGTTCACTTATTCAAATTTTAGTTGAGGCCTATGATATATTTTTTCAGTATAAAAATATCACCACAATAGAGTTCTATGTCTCATTAAATTCTTATCCTACAAACCGAAAAAAAGTTTTTTAATTAATTCAATAATGATTGTTTTTTACTCAAGTACATTTTAATGGCGATACTTTCTACAACTACTAAGCAAGAATGAAATGATCAGTAATTATTTTTTGTGATTTGTAAAGACAAGAAAAATCAATTCATGAAAATGAAATATCGTGTCCCTGTTTGTATTCACTTGATAATTTAATATGTTATTTTTTGTTTATTTTTAGATTTTCAAGAATGATTAAATTTATGCCTTTACTTTGTATTTTCATTATTTGAATTGAATTTACTGATAGAAAAAGGACATAAAAAATAAACATACTCGAAACTATACAAAGGCATAAAAAAATCGTATATTAAGCACGATATTTTATACTTTAAAAGTATAAACTACGTTCCCGGTAAAATATATATAAGTGGACATGAATGAAATTAAAGTTATTTAACTGTGAATACGTGAAGATAGCAAGTATGCCCATACTCATAGAGGATAAAAAATTACATGCTTCAAAAAAAAAAAACAGGACCACTGAAATAATACAGAAATATTTAATATTACATCTCTCTCCAATTCATATATAGTTCACACAAAATCTAGTTTTTCATCAAATATTTCCTATCTCAATCTCTTACAAAAAAGTCTACATAGTACAGAAATTGTAATATTTACTCTATAATAATATTGATTTCAATTAAAGTCGACCCTTGTCTGAACATATATCAATATTGAAGAAATATATCCGTTGAATATATCGATTTGAACAATAAAAGAGATTAAAAAGTTGATAAAATCGAACAAAAAAAACCTGAATAGACACGAAATTTCATGAGAGAACCTCGCCCTAGCCAAATTCTTACCCATGTCGTATCCGTATTGAATTTTATATTAGACTGGGCTGACCAATCAGCCGAACTGGCTCTGTCTCATGGGCCGGATTTAAGCCTCTCCATATATATTTACACACTTATATATATATATATATATATATATATATATATATATATATATATATATATATATATATGGAAGTGAATTAATATTGTATTTTATAACGAATATATTCTTATAAATATTAGAATTTTATTTCGTACGAATGAAGCAAAAAATTCTGTATTATCTGAAATGCTGAGATGTTCAAGTTATACTCTTAAATTTAACAAATGTATTTTTGTAGTATTATATTTATTATTGTGCTATATAGAATTTATTGAAAGAATATCTTGAATAATAGAATTGTATTTTCTATTTTTGTTCAAATCGACTAGTGATGATATTTTTATTGCTACTGATACAATTCAACACTTTAATTCTTTCCACGTATAAACATTAAGTTTTAACTTTCGGTTATCATAATATCATATTTTATGTAACAAAACTGTAGCTATTCATAGTGCATTTGCAGTTTTATTTCGACAACACAATTAGATTACCATTCAACTTCAAAGTGTAAAATGAAACGGTCAATAAAGCACACAAACAAAATGAAAACGACGCCGGTTGTATAGTAATAGCCTTAAAAGATAAAACAGTTCTATTCTCTTAACATCCTATCCGTTCATTCATTTCAAAGAGCATATTATTGTGTTCCTGTGTAAAACCTTTGCAGTCGACATAACACGTTTTAACACTTTTGTGTTTTCAAGTCGTGAGTTGAAGGTTAATAATGCGCCTGTGTGTTAAAATGAAAAAGTTTTCCTTGCCAAGTGGAACACCGTGCGGTAATTGTACAGAATTGTGTATATAAAGAGTGAAATATTTTTTTGGCAGAATTTAAACTATAAGGATGTTTTATTTTAATGTTCTGTTAGAATGGCACGCGCAATTTTTGCAGTTTAGTTGTAAATTTTTTGTGGGCGTACACGTTTTCGTTATGCATGCCTATTTTTAGACAAGGACATTGTGTTCGTTATGTTTTTTTAAATACAGTAACTTGTGCAGGTGTTTTTATGATAACAATTAATCGATATTATTTTATGTTCAGACATATACGAGTATAGACCTATAGTAAACATATACATAAGTTGTTACTTTATGTATCATATAATATATACAAAAAGGAATAAATCCACTCTTCATTGACAATAACGTAAAATTTTAAATATACATAATAAAAATTATTCCACTCCATCTCCATGTGAAAAATTTTTTTTAACAGCAGTTAGTGATGTTTTGTCATTAAAAAATTCAAGTAGTATCATGAAAAAATAATTATGTGTAATATATTAAATTGCAAATAGAAATTAGACCATACATTTTTTAATTTACGTATTATTTGCAAATATAAAATTTTATATAATATATAATTAATAAATGGCAGTAAATATGATTATATATATATATATACTATTTTTATTATTTACGATTTCTTGATTAAAAACTATTATTTCTCAAGAAATAAAACATATCTGCATATTTAACTATATTAAAATCTAATTTCACCGTAAATTTAAGATTCATTACTAAAAGAGAATAATTAGATTCAGTATTAAAATTATGAAAATATTAATAGAAAAAAACTGTTATACGATAAAATAGTATTTATTGTTAGAAAATAAAATTAAAATTTTCACTAGCCTAAATAATAGGAGATTAATACAAATTATTTATAAATTTAAAGTGTTTCTACTTTAAATATTATTCCGAGCGTAAAGTTTGTTTTAATTAAGTAGAATAAAACATTATTCTATTTTATAATGAGTCTCTCTTAATCCTCATAGCGACGAATTCTTCTGATTAGTGTTGTAGTTGACTCAAATAATTTTCATAACAGCGTCGCAAACAAACTTTGATCTTGGTATGAGTATGAGGTGAAACATGGGTTTTCCATTATGGAGCAAGTGAACAAAAAAAGAAATGTTATGAAAACACCTTGTATTTCTCAGTGTCAAGAAATGTATAACTCAACATCCAATGTTGAAACTTATGGTTATACGGCTTCATATATAACACGAACTGTAATGCTAACAATATCAAGTTATTAATTATTTCTAATAAAGTACCTTTTTTCTACAATCATATAAATAATTAAAACACTTTGGTAACGAAGTATATTCATCTATATATATATATATATATTCATCTATATATATATATATATATATATATATATATATATATATATATATATATATATATATAGAACTATTAACGTATTCTATTTGTAAAAACTACGAATAATATGAAAGAAATATCTCAATCCTGTACTATTTAATGATAAAAATAGATTTTTTATGATTAAAAAAATAAATGAATTACTGATGACAATAATAATAAATAGAATATATATATTATAACAGAAATCGTTTAGTTAAAAAGAAAACTATGATTTGTATTTCTTCGAAGTAGTAAATTACCTAAATGATATTTGGTTGAAATTTTCGCATCCATCGCTTTTCTCAAATAAATACATATTTTTCAGTTTTCTTCTATTTGTTCCTTTATGATTTGACGTTTCAATCATTGTCATATGATGTTATTCAGATTGAAGTGGATGAAAATACGCGTATATGTATATTTTGATTACGAGGCATCATTTTATTACTTGTTTTTATGGGTTACTTTATATGATTTATGTCCAAAATATCGATTTTTAACCATGACATACATACACTCTTATAGTTGTTAACATAGAGACAATATAACACTTGAAATATTTTAAATAATTTAGTATAAATTTTGTACTTAAAATATTATATAAAAATTAGTTATAACATTATATATATATATATATATATATATATATATATATATATATGTAAAATAAGTTGATAATTATTCTTATTGTAAAATTATTTTATTCAAATTAGCCCAGATATGCCAACCTTTGAAATTTGAAGGTTATATCGGGTAATAAAAAAAAATTGAATTTTGTATTTAAAACATTATCTAAAAACATTTTTCACTTTTCTTACATAGTGAAGAACGAAGATCTCTTGTTTATCTTTTACTGTACTATGAGTGTTAGATAGACATATTTTCCGTTATTGATATTGAATATTTTGCTCATCACCTTTTTTGCTTTTTTGTTAATATAATATTTTTTATAAGAATAATTTTGAGTGAATGCACGTGTTTCGATGGTTATCAGTTTGATATGTCTTTAAATATAAAACTAACTTATTTCTAACTTTAAAATAAATTTATTAACTATGTTTAATTAAAATAAATTAATTAAAAATGTTTTGGTTATCTTACTATTTTGAAATCGTGAATTTTTTTTATCTTTTACCACTAGTTTTGATCTTTAGATAGATTTAGATAAGAATTATTTATAATAAATTAAAGATGGTGCACATGCTGAATTCAACCCTAATAGACAAAAAGTCATTATTCAAAGGGGCTTAAGACAAACAACACGATACATTACTAATTCACACAATAAAAATTACTGTTTTGGTTAAACAATGGTTATTTTTTTAGATGATTATTATATATTATTTTAATGCTCGAAAATATAAAATAATGAAGGAATCTATACAAAAAAAAAACATTCTATATTCTGAAGAATGTTTGTTACATATATTTTGTGGACGTAAATATTATGTCACAAAATAGAACAAATACTAACAATAATATGTACACTATTCAATGTAGGTTTTGAATAATGACATTAATTGCTTTTAGATGGATATTGATATGTTCTGTGTGACTCATTTCCGTTTTTAATTTGTTAACCATATCGAGCATTACATTACTAATTAACCTAAAAAAAGCAGGACTATATTAAAACACTAGCAATGCAATATGTCCAATTTCAACTAGATATGAAAAATAGTTAATTGTTGTAATAAAATTTCATACAGTGCATATGAATCTAATGAAATCTTGCTGTGCCATCAAAAAAAGCACAATGATGGTCATCTACGTACAGTGGAAACAAAAGCATTGTGTATTTATAGCTCGTGGATGATGAAAATGTAGATTGTGTAACTGAATGCCCATGAACTGTGCAATAAATTATCAGATTAATCTATCGACAGATGATTCCAGAGACAATCCTGTTAATTACTCAAACTTTGTGAATATTTTTGTATTCACTGACGACGTTTTTCATCCGTCCGTGTCAATGGAAAATAATCGTTTAAAGTTAGCTATTATATTCTTTGATTAAAAATTTTGAATATCGAATATAGACAATTTGAAATGAAGGCTATTGGTAATATCGTATATAGACAATAATAAAGTGAACAGTTTCAATAAGTCAGTATAAAGTATAGTACTTTATAGGATGACAAGTGGCTTAAATGGTGAATTATTTTAATTCAGTGTAATAAAATAAATTACTTATCTGCTATTGTTTCGAATACAATCAGTTCTTATGCATATTTTAACACCGTTTTTATATTCATAGAATACTGAAAAATATCGTAAAAAAAATTTGAATAATGCTATCATTTTTTTAAGTAAATTTTATTGGAAGTAAAATATTTTGTTAGTATTTATTTTATGTTCATTTTATTCAATTGCTCATCAATATTTGATTATATTAATTTTTTCTGTTCGTCTTATGTAAATTTCGAGTATTTACCTACTTTTTGTGAAAATTTAATTAAATTTATAATAGAATAATAAAAAGTAAATATTTCTGGTTTGTTTATTTTCTATAATGTAATAAACATTTCACTTTTGTAGATAAGAAATGTAACGAACTATGTAATATAAACTAAATTAAAATAGAACAGTTTATTTATTTTAAACCGACCTTTTTATATGTCGTATAGTTTCGTATTTATTTTTGAGATAAGCAAAATGTTAAATATTTTATACCTGTTTCTTCATCCACTAAAGAAAAGTCTCTAGGCAGATATATACAGTAGAACGAGTTACAGAAGAAATATATTGTATCCATTGTTTTCATGCTCTGATTTCATTTTCAGTTCATGAACTACGTATTTTATAACATTGTATAATGTAAAATATAAAAAAGAGAGGCTTTTTTTAATATTTTTCATGAAGTATTAAAGTAACTGTATTTTACTTTCAATTTCATTTGTTTAGTTGGTTTATATATAACTGAATGTAATTTATTATAAGAAACATGTCAATCCTAAAATTAATTTTAAGTATATGTTTTATAAAAATTAAAATATTGAGAAATAATATAAATTTAAATAAAAAATGTAAGTAAATAAAAATAGATTCTATTTAAAAATGAATGAACAACTTTAATTGAACAAATGAAAAGAATTTATAAAATAAAATCTATTTTTGATAGTTTTTAAATGAAGTTTATAATGAATAACAAATACATTTATTATTTTTTAAAACCATTTCTTTCACTTAATTATATAAAATAAAAGAATTAAAGTATTTATATTTCAAATTATATTATTTTAATATTTTTGTTACAATTTATTTCATAAAAATATTAATTGTATTTATAGGTATTTGTAATTTTTATACGAATTCTTTAATTATTCTGACATGATGACATATACAGATATATTCGTATGTTTGAAATATTTTGATACGTATGAATGTAATATATATATATATATATATATATATATATATATATTACTTTTAATTTTTGAAAAAAATGTTTGATTTATAGTTGCGTTTATTTCATCCGGAAAAATGTCCCCATGTAATGAATAATTAAACTGAAAATTAATGGAGTCTAAAGAAAATTTAAGCAAAGAAAACTTTGTTAATAAATACAAGGTAAAGAATTTTAAGTGTTTAGTTATAGAAGTTAAATTAAGAGCAGAGAAAATGAAGAAAAATTAAGTTATTTTGTAATAAACCAATAACACTATAACACAATGGAACTATGGCTAAATAATTATTATAGATTTTAGACCAATAGTATAAAAATTGTTGGAAACATAGTTTTAGTTTGTAGTTAGTTGAAAAATCAATTGGAGTAATAAATTTTCTTTTTCATAAATGAATTTTTCAGTCACCATACAAACTATAACATTTTTTGTCTGACCAAAAATGTTCAGTAATTAATAATTTTTGCTCCTTATTTATCCAATTTTCGATGGTGATACCATCGTCCTCAAAGAAATAAGGTACAGAAAAATCTGTACAAAAATCAGATTTACCTGTACCTTAACGCTAATCTAATAAATCATTCTTCAAATATGACCAAATTTGATCAGATCAGGATTGATCTGACAAGAAGTGAGTAAGCTTAATTAGATCTGACTAACTTGAATTACTGACAATATAAATGTGAAAATGATATTATCGAAAAATTGCATTTCCTAAGAAGGAATTTTCAGCTATGATGGTTTACGAATTAATGAGTCAATTTTTAAAAAGGACATTCAATGTAATATTTTTGTTGACAATTTAATATTTATAATTTTAACTCTTTTAATTATCTAATATGTTACTTTAAATATATATATATATAATATATATATATATATATATATATATATATATATATATATATATAACTATTGAATAAATGAGCATAATTAAATAATGTGAATAAATATTATAAATTCTATAAAATTAAATGAAATTTTCATTATATGTCTCTTTGATTATTGGATAATGAATGATATACATGCTGTTAAAATACTACAATAAATGATCTATTTATTATTTCAAACTGTATATTAACATTTTAATATATACAGTTCTAAATAAAACCATCAGTCAATATTTTTGTGATAATTGTAAAACTTGTTATTTACAGATTAGTTAATGATCTCATTTAAATTATGGAAAGACTATTTCAGGATTTGTTAGAAGATAAAAAAATATTACACTACATTTACAGCCACGTGTACAGAAACATATTTAATAGTGTAAATATTATACTTTTTATCAATTTTATTTCATAATTGCTATAAATGATAATGCATATATTTTTTATTTGTACACCAAAGTAAATTTACTCGACGACATATTGACATATGTGCGATAGCATTTAGAAAATTGTTTTCATATTTTATATTTACAATAAATAACATGTATTCGTATATTTGCTACATGTATAAGTCTGTTTACTTATATTACATATTTCGTTTTTACGTCTTTCATGTTAGCACGACATTGACGTGATTCACTTATTTAAATTCCATTGTCATCGTATATTTTAATATTATGTATATTTTAATCTTGTTCTCGACAATATAAGACGGAGATATTTTATCATGTGGAATTTCTAATTTATGTACGTTTTATTTCTGGAGGTACTATATATGTAAAAATTTAAAATTTATTTTTGTTCGAAATGAGTAACGTGAAGATATATGTAATAATTATTTATATTCTATAACAAGGACAGTATAATTTTACTGACAACGATTAAAAAAAGAAAACAAATATACGAAAAACGAATGCTTATTTCAGTACTCAGTTATTGTTCGTATTTTTAGCAGATTTTATTTCCTCCTTCTCAGTTACAAGTAGAATAAAACTGATATAAAATAAACTGTGGGATTAAATAACAATCATATTTATAATTATATATATATATATATATATATATATATATATATATCATATGTATGTAAAGGAATCATGTAAAAATTATGGTATTACTGAGAAATTCCGAAACAAAGTTAAAAAGAACTCAGAAAAAGTCTATGTATTTTTTATTAATGTTTTAAAAAATATTTGTGAAATTTTTCGTACTTTTTTTATGTTCATAATTTTATATTCATTAATTAAAAATGTTCAAAATAATATTGGAATTTTTGTATATAAAATAAATAAAATGTTTACATGCGTTGAATGTGTTTTTCATGAATTGGCTTATGGTTTATATTTTTTTATATAACATATTTTTAATGGTCGGAATTGTGTATATATATATGTATAAAAAAACAAATTATATTTAAATGACTGAGAAAAAATATATCAGAGCTGCCAGATTTATAAGTCAAAAATATTTTGTTTTTATTTACGTTCTAAAAAAATAAATAGTATTGCTAAAAGTATCCTTGAGGTTTCACGACGCCTTATAAAATTTGAATAGATGGTATTGTGATTAATTTATCTAAAAATGATGACGTTAAATATTATATAAATTGATTTTAAAAATAAATAAATCATATTCGTTTTTTTCATAAAATTTAAAAATATTGCAAATAAAAAACATTTAAAATTAATAAATTATAAATGTAAGGTAGATATGAGTTCAAAGATATAAAAAGAGAAAACTGTTTTAAAAGTCTTTCGATTAAGATCTTTCATCTTTCCTTTCTTAGAAACATCCAGGTATCGTTTCCGTTTGTACGGATGTAAATTTCTAGAAAAAAAGACTATAGATAATATCAATATTTATCTGTCGTCTTAACATGTCTACTCATCACATGTAATTGTTTTGTAGAACAGAGTTCAATCAACGTACACAAAATGTCACAAATATATTAAATTCACTGTTATATGTACATCTACAGCAAAACAGTTTGAAGTTCAAAGTGAGACAAATTACTAGTCAATTGAATCAAATTATTGTGAGCCCCCGTCTCGATAAACATGTCTGTTGGATGACGCCATTGAGACTGTTGACTAAATGGGCAAAGCCAGCAATCCATATTTCCGGTGATGCAAAATAACTTACATGAATGCTTTGACACATTTCGATTGTTCTTTATCCAGAATTATACCATGTGTACTGATATAAAACTCGTTTGATGAAAACATGATTCAGTTCACTTAGATGTCTGGTCGTCTGTTTACTGATGGCAGATGTTCCAATAACGATTTCAATCAAATGATTCGTGTTATCTCTTCAGTTTTGATATATATATATATATATATATATATATATATATATATATATATATATATATATATATGTGTGTGTGTATATATAAAGAGAAATAGAAAAATGAGAGAGAATCAGAAAAAAGTATTTTACTAATGTATTTTTAATTTTTTAATCATATAAGTTACATTATAATATTAAACTTCTATATATTTGGAAATTATGGTGGAATTTACTTATCATAATTTGAAAATTATATCTATTTTTCTACTTTTATTATTCAATTTCATTATTCTTTCATATTGTTATTAATAATTCGATCTAGTTAAAAACCATATGTGTGAAAATTTATTTGTATATATATATATATATATATGACAATAGAGTAGTACAAACAATAAAGATATCAATTAAAGTAATGTATAGTTTTATTTCTATAATAAGTTTATTTTGTTTGCATTTTTTTTATGAAAATTAGAAATAAAATAATAATCATTGAAAATTAGAAATTATTTCGAAAAACATTTCCTTTTTTTGCTAGAACCGATAAAAGTGTATTTTTTTTTATTACTGGTAAAAAAGAACTGTGCAAGTAAGTTTGAGTAGATTCAAATATTAGTATTTATTTAGCTGATCTCTTAATTTTGCGTGAATTTTTTCCTTAAGTCAGTTTGCAAATAAGGTTCATTAAAAATAGATGTGTTTATGTAAGAAATCAATGTTTTTTCTCGTGCAAAACCAAATAAAAAATGTTTACGGAGAAGACGTAATGAACGTAGTTTATTATTCTCTCTGGACAGATTCAGATTTTTTTTAATAATCTTTCTTAAAATAAATCTTTTCTTAAATTCTAGCTTTTAGCCAAAAGAAAATAATATTTTACAAGGTGACAAATGGATTAAGAAGTGAAATTTAACATGTGGAAGTGTTATTATTGCTACTATTTCTTCCTTAAGAAACTTATTAAAAAGTTTGATAAATATTATGTTAAATTTTAAAAAATAAAACATCTAATTGTCATTTCCACACACTAAAATACAATACGCACAATCAAATATTTGATTTTCATTTTATTGAAGAAAAGTCTATTATTTATTAAAATTAAACTGTTTATCAGAAATTAACAAAAATGAGGTTAAGGTGCAAATAAAATATCCTGATTGCATTGGTTTTTATTTTTTCCACTAGATAGTATAACTAGTTTTAGATTTCTTAATTAAAAATGAACAAAAAAAATTAATGTGATTCATAATAAATATTTTTAATATAGCAGTAATACAATATATAATATTTTTAATATAAAGTTTATAAAAATTAACAACAAAATACAATATTAAAATGTGTAAGAATTTTTTTACTCTAAAGTTTTCGTGAATACAATATTTTAAATAATTTTTTTATCAGTTTTACACTGAAATCGTATACCCTTTCGTTGACACCGTGAAAGAGCTCTACATACATGTGACTGGTGTTAACTAATCAGAACAGAGACAATACGATATCCGTCAAACAAACATTGATGATCAGGAATGGAAATGGTTAACATGTTAACTGTAGAGTGTAGAGTGTAACGGGGAGAGAGGCGTTGCGAGGAGGTGGTGTGTACATAAAAAAAAATTTGTTTTATGGAAATTTTAGAAAAGAATTTTTTTTTATATATAGAAAGATAATATCATTATATCTGCATGCTATTAGATAAAGAATACATTTATAAATAATACTATATATATATATATACGTATGTATGTATGTATGATTTATAAAGTTCATGGACTTTAAAACGTAGTAAAATTTAATAGTAGTACACCTGTTCTGTGCACCATTACTTACATTTACACTTTGTCGTATAATTGGCTCATTTTCAAGCAGAATGCAATCAATGCACAAAAAATTATTTGGATCCGTTACAAGTTCGCATTTGTACGATTAAAATACTTATAAATAACTCTTTGTTATTTTTATATGTTTATATTATTTTATTTATAGCCGTACAATGTTAAGTTGTATTTTAATGTTTGTTAAACCTATTATTACTTGCTTGTACCGTTGATAATTAACTATTTTACCTTCTATTTTTCTTTCTTTTTATATTATTTGTAATGTAGATACGATATAGAATTAAATGTTTATGTAAAGAATTATTCTAGTTTTAAATTCGTATCTCAATTACCAATTATTTAAAAATGCATTTTATAAATTCCTGAATTAATCAAGACTTCTTTCTAAATTCTTATTATGGAAGAAAATTGAAATAAAACAGTCCCTTAAATTAACTAGTAAAAAAATCTATTAAGCATATTATCTGAGTTTTTCATTAGTACAGATAATCATTTTTTCAAATGGATTGTTTTAGCTTACTAAGTAGTTTAGTTTTAAATTATCTTGTTAATTTATAAGTAAATATTAAATTTAATGTACATAAAAGTCAATTATAAATAAAATCAAAAAAGCCAAATAAATTTTCAAAGGTAATTACTTTTTAATTCCTCAATTTTCAAATTATAATTTTACTGTTTTTTAAAAAAAAAAAAAATAAGTGTAAAATAAAAAATCTAGTATGAGATTTTTTTAAATGTAAAAAAATATTTAGGTGTTTTTTGAGAGTAGATTTTTACTTTTAGTTCTTTTTTTTTCTTAGGAAATAAATGAAATGATATTAATAATTTCTTTTAAAAATGTTTAAACTTGAAATTTAAATAATCGGTTGAAAAGAATTCAGTTTTCTTTTGTTTATTTAATGAAAATAATGTATAAGACCTTATGCTTTTTATCTGATGAATAACTGGATTTAATTTAGAATTGAGTTTTATATCTGAATAGTAATAAAAAAAGGAACATAAATAATAAAGGAACAAATCTTAAATTGTTACTTTTCAAAAAAAATATATAGTGTTGGTAATTTTTTTTTACAAAATATATTTTTATGCATATGATTTTTATTGCTACACATTACAATATTATTTCTAACCTCTAAAATTTAATTTTTTTGTTGGCTATATTACCAGTTAGCTCCTGTTTCTTCTACAATTTTCCTCATTTCAGAAATTCAGGATAGTTAGTCTACTTTTTGCTATTTTAATGACATACATACAAACTGTATAAAATAATATTTTTTTGGTCGTACTTAAAAAAATCCAAATTACTTCAGAACTCTTTGTATCCAATCAGTTATCTTTCAGGAAGTAATTATTGAACTGCACATTTTTATTTTTTTAATATAAGTACACATTTTCATAATAAGTTTTATAACTGTTTTCTATTTAATCAATACGTTTTAAAATTGAAATTACTTTTTATGATGTAGTTGTAAAACAGTAATCTTTGTTTAATAAAGAAAATGATTTATATTTATGTATTTTGGTTTTATACAGAACAATAACGTACTTGTTTTTATTATTTTTGCATCTCATATATAAATATGTTTCATTGAAGTAATATATTTTTATATTCTATGTATATAGATTTTTTTATTACTTTTGATGAATCATATAATTTCATATCTATTTTAAGACAGTTTATAATAAGGGTTACTGAATGTTATCATCGAATCCAAGATGTTTTTCTTATTATTATTTACATACACGCCAATTTCTTTCCGGAGAAATTTTTGCAGACCTATAAAATTAACGTTACGGAATCTTTGAAGCCGTGCACAATAAAATATTAATTCTTGTACATGGAAGAATTCTCTAACGGCCGTCCGTACCGTCATTCCTGAAAATTAACCCAAATTTTATTTGTTTATGTGACCGTTTGGCTGCACAGCACATAAATTTGTTTTCACATTTATGGTTGTATGCTGTAGACATTCCAATTGTCTATAAATACTATTTTATGCAGTAGTAAACAACTCGCAGCTCGCATTGCTTGATCGAATGAGTTTCTTTTAATCATTTGCATGTTTACAAGACATGTGTTCGCTTCTACGGTGACGTAATTGTTGTGTGGTCATTTAATGTTCGGTGAGTAATTTAAAAATAAATAAATGCATTTATCATGAAAGTATTTTTAGATTAATATGGATCAGTTGTACACATAAATGGATATACATATATATATATATATATATATATATATATATATATAAATTTATATTTATATAATATATATATATATATATATGATTTAAAAATCTAATTATTTACTTAACTGTATTGTTAATTTTTTTACAAAATAAATTTTCTAAGAGTATAAAACATTCGTAAAAGAAGATATCTTGAAGAAATATTTCTAAATTTATAAGAAAATGATTTAATTATGAAAATTATTTTGTAAAAACTAAAATCAATAACTTATGTACGTGACATTAACATTACTAATATACACATTTTTCAGGTACACTTTTGCAATTATAGATGCTTTTAGGTACATTACATAATACATCCACTCATAAAATTCAATTAGGTAATCAGATAGTGGAATATATTGCATTTATTTTGAGAGTAATTAAAACTCTGATATATTTCAGTATTTAAATATTTATAAAAAGTTTAATATAAAAATAGAGTATTGTTTTATTTTCGTTATAAAATGATCTGTTCAATTTTTGCGTTTGGAAACATTATCTGTATATTTTATTATACAAATAAATGTTATTATATAAGGTAATGTTTTAGTAAATCTGTTTTTATAGACAAATTTTATTGTTCAAAAGTAATGACATTAATCTAGATAAAATTTAATAGTGGAAGTTTATAGTCTCTCATTGAACATTAGATAACGTTATAGGAAAAAGAACAATACATATTTCATAGTTTATTTTCAACCATATTTTTAACCATTTAAATATTTTTTTATTTCGGGATATAATAAAAAAATATAGAAATAGAAATTTGTAATTTTTATCTATTAAGAAAAGTAAAACAAGTTTACTTTCTCAAGTATTCTTACTTTTTTTTGAAAAAAGTTTCTTATATTTCACCTCTTATTTTTTAAAAAATATAACTTAAATATTAATTTTTTTAAAAAAATATTGATTCGTTTATGTAGTTAAATGCATTGGTTTTATTATTTTTTTCAATAATGTAACATTATTTTTTTTAAAAAAATGAATTAAATTTTATTTTTGCAGAAGAGTAATTTTTGAAAACATTTTTTAATAGATTTTTCTGTATCTCAGCTCTCTGAGAATGATAGCCTTTAAAATGCGTATAATGATCAATAAAAAATGATCAATAATCATTTATATATTATTTTTAATCAGAAAAAAATTTTTTTAAGGGGGAAAGAGATTTTGTTTGTTTTTAATATTTAAATTTTATAAGCAAATTTGAAATTTTTGTTGTATTTAAATTCTATTTTTGTTCTTTATAAATATTAATTTTTTATTCATTCCAGGACTTTTTCGCTACTACAAATATTTTTATTATATTTGAATTCTAATTTATAGGATTTTTTTATCATTAAGTACGTCAAAGTACTAATTAATTATTAATTTTTAACAAAAGTTTTCAATTGTGCTATAAAGGTAAACAAATGAACTATTATAAAGATTGTTTATAAATATGAGCAAGTATCATTTTGTAAGTTAATACAAACAAGAGAGTGAAATTCAAAATATTCATTTTACAATAATTTTCATTATTGATTTTATTTTTAGTTTGTATAATCTATTCTAGTTCTATCTAAATTCAGTGTTTTTTTTCTGTTAACGATTGTTATTTTTAATGTAAATTTATCATTTGTTATTTTTGTATAACATTTAGTCACACTTACGACTGAAATAAAATAAATCCTACATTTAAAATTCTTATTTAGTTTTTTTCTACATAACTATAAATACATTTACATCGTTAGATAAAGAAAATATTATACATACGGGAATTTCAAATAAGCGATTTGTTTTCGTGTAAAAATAGGTAATGATATCATTGTTTACAGAACAGTTAGTTATTGTTCTTTTTCATAAGGGAAACATTCTTTTTAAAATTAAGTTATCAAAAATTATAGATTTTTTAACAACTGGTAATCATAATTATTCTTAATTCAGTTAACAATTTTATACAACTTTTATGTTGATTTAAATGACAAAAAATATCTAATTTTACAAGAAATAATGTTATAAAAAGTGATTTACATAAAAATAACATTTATAAATTATCTTAAAGTATTTGAAGATAAAATAAATTTGATATGAATAAATGTATACATTTCCTCTTCAAAAATAAAAAGTGATAAATTTGTAAATTATATTTCGTTTTTGAATCACATAATATGATTTGATCTCTTTTATGTATATACTGATTATTATATAGAATAATAGAAATAAGATAAAGCCGTAAGCTATTTATCATTTCAAAGCGAACGATGGCAATGATTTTGCTTTGATATTCAAACATCTAACTCTGAAAACTTTATTAGATATAAAGTACATTTGTTAAGAATAAAGACGAAATATTCCGAATATTTCTCACATAATGTGTTTTGTATTCAACTCATTTAAAGGCTTTGTAAGTATTGTTGTTTAAAATAATGTTTGAACAATTCCTTATTATTAAAAAACAGATGTGTTTAAGTAATTATTTCAATAACTAACAAGTTTCTTTTTAATACAAAAAGTTCGAAATACAGTTTTTGTTTATAAAGTTGCGAGTAACGTTAAATAATTTAGAAATTTTACCGGTAATGTTTTTTTAATAAATCATTTTATGTTTCTTAGTTAAATTATTATATATATATATATATATATATATATATATATATATATATATATATATAAATAAGTTTAGGCCAAGAATAAATAAAACATTTAAAACAAATATTATTTCATTGGATTATTTTCTTAAAAATAATTATTATTTACAAAATACATTTAATATTTTATTGTTATTTTAATTTGTGTTATTTGCAAGAAAAATAATACACTAAAGTAAGCTTATTACTGCTGTTTAAATCTTCCAGTCATCTTTATGAGTGTTTTGATGCTGTTATTGCAATCCATTAAATAACTATAAATAGAACATCCTATTATTCCTTAAGTATGTAGTATACTTCGATACATGTTGCTGAAACTATTTTAAATGTGCAATGTTTTTTTAACAAATTTTGATTTTAAAAGCGTTAAGTAACTTGTTTAATTGTAATTTCCTTGGTGAATCTCGGTTTTATTAACAATTTTGCTCATTTTGTTTACACAGATCTACAAAAATATACATATTTATGTGTGTATATATATATATATATATATATAATTATTTCTGTATATTTACATGCTGAATATTTTTGTATAAAAATATTGTTACTGGAAACAGTTTTATTAAATTATTAATTAAGATTTTTTTATTTAATTCAACTAAATAAATTTATTCGTTCCTGAAAGAGATTTTTTCAAAACTTTTTTCATAACAAACACCCATAAACATTTCAATTCTTCGAATTTCAGGAACTCTTTGTATTATACATCTATTAAATTGTATGTTTATGTAAATGAATAAATATATATATATATATATATATATATATACATATATATATATATATACATATATATATATATATATATATATATATATATATACACACACATATATATATATATGTCTCATGATTATAATTGTAACAAACACCCGCGCTTAAAATTATAAAAAGACTGAAATCACATCTTAATTTAACTGAAACTAAAGTTTACATTTTTTATTTAAATCTCAATGGTGTGTTATTAGTTTTCAGAAAATAAATTACTCACTCAGAATTGGCAAACTGGCTAATAATAGTCCTAAAACCATTAAACGTCGCAATAACGGAAACGTATTTCTGTTCTCAGAGTCATTTAAATATTTTGTTTATATCAGTTTTATGATTTTATTTATATTTGAACATACTCATATACTTGTTTATATATATATATATATATATATATATATATATATATATATATATATATATATATATTATTTATTGCATAATTAAAACCTCTTTCAAATTGATACAGTTTTGTGAAAAAGTACTTTTGAATGATTTTTTTATTATTTTACGATTTTTCATTTTTTTTTAAATAATAAAATGTCCTTAAGAAGTATAATATGTAAAAATGAAAAGCTGCTTTTCTTTAAGATTTTTTCCAGGTTGTCCACTTGTTGATAGTATAACAGAGATGAAAAATATTTTTTTCATTTTAGAATGAGTTATATTTGACCTCTAGCTGGTTGTATATGTATATATATATATATATATATATATATATATATACATATATGTGTGTGTGTGTGTGTGTGTAAAAAATATTATGTCAATTATAAAACATTTTAAAAATATTTTTTTGATTTAATTGAAAGCATATAAAAAATTATTTGTATTCGTCTGCTATTATATTAAACAAAACCGTCGAAAAATGAAAATATACTTTCTTTTATTAAACCATTCCGTCTGAAGAGATATATTACATTACCTCAATGAACCTTTTTCATAATACTTCAATCTTTTTTTAAATAATGCAGCTCACAGTTCATTTACTTTTAGAACGATAGGTGACAAACGTAATTGTTTTTGTTCATTTGGAATAAACATTTATTCACGACTAATTATATACGCCATATTCAAGTTTTCATTATGCATTTAACATATTGTGTTTTGATAAAAGCAAGTAGCAGAATCATGTATTGTTTCGATTATATTTATTGTTTTGAATAGCTCTAAGTGCAGGCAAGTGAAACAACAATAATCCTTTATGGAATCAATGTCGACATTCTAATCAGTTTAGTGTTTTCCAGTTATGTTTGTATGATACATTTGAAGAACATTCACTGTTTTTTATTAGTTAATTATTATTTTTATGACTTATATACCAATGTGACGTTTGTCTTCATCACTTATTTTAACTTGTCTTTCTTTCTTTCTTTCCACATTCAATAAATCGCAAACCAAAAATGGGGTGAATAACTCAAGGTAGTTTGTCACATGTCTTCAACCCCCTTTTTGACGAACACTTGACGTATTACAATGCCATGATGACTGGGTCAATATAATGTATGCGTAGGTATCATTGAATAACTTTCAAATCCCTTTTGAATGATACATATTGAATGATATACAAAAAACTACAATAAAAATGTAAACTTCGTTATGAAAACACTAGAAAATGATATTATTAGCATTTTCTTGGACTTTCCAATAGTCATCTGAAGGTTTACTATTTGATCGGAATTATTTACAAGAAAGTAATTTTATATTATAGAAGAAAATTCAAAATATTAGAAAACATGACTTTTTGCTGGTAAATATATATATATATATATATATATATATATATATATATGTATATATATATATGTATATGTATATGTATATATATATATATATATATATATATATATATATATATATATATATATATATGTATATATACAACAATTGTCCAAACAAAAATGAACACATTTTATATTCGACACAAAAGTTTTATTTAAAAATTCTTCCCGTTTTATTTAAATTGGAATATGTGATTTTTTAATCTCATATGGGAAATCTTAAGGAATTAATTATAACCTAAAAATGTATAAATAATGATAATATATTTTAAAATATTTTTACCTAATTTTATAGCTTAACATGACTGGAAAATATTTCGTTTTTAAATAAATTACCAATACTGAAAACTTTTTAAAAAATATAAAGGATTATAATTTAAAAAAAATATAAAAGTGTCAATCGTCGAATTTTTATTTAAATTCATATGATTGTACAATAGAATTATCCATTCTTTAATAACAAATAATGTGAACAAACACTGAAAACCACATAATGTGACTTTAACCTCAATAGACTATTTTATTCAAATGACTATTGTTTTTGGTAAAGTCAAATGATTCATCATATTTTGGTTATATGTATATATATATATATATATAGCGTTTGTTTATGAATAATATTTATGTATACAATGAGTATGTTTGAATATATAATTAGATTCTTTGAAATGTATTTATAGCAATTTTGAATATTTAGATTAAAAAATGTGTCAGTTAAAATTAAGTACAGCATAAACGAAATTAATTATAATAAATATAATATTATAAAATGGATTTTTTTTTGTTTCACCAACGAAGTATTAAAAGTAGCTTTTACTAATCATTTAAATTGTTTCCTGGATTTAAATAAATCAAAAAATTAAGATTAGAAACTAATTCAGTCAAATTTAAAGCAGTTATATTAATTTTATATATTGGTTATAAAATTTAGTATTAGTATATATGTATGTATATAAATATTAGAATATAAATTTGTTTGTATAATCTGAAATATACTTTTTTATATTAGATATTTTTTATATATAGAGAATTTTATAACGAAGTGAATATAAAAAAATCAAAACTAAATAAAATGTTCTCTTGTGAATTGTTAAGAATACGCTCATGAGATGATATAGAAGTATTTCAACGTTTATATTGCTTTCTTCAATCTTGTTGCATTCTGATATTGTCGTTGTATATTGGCAAAGAAACCGTGACCAATATCAATGTATGATACGTGTTCTAGCCAGTGGGCGTATTCAAGGTGCAATGTCATAGACCAATTCAATCTCTAGGTATATTGAACAATATTACGGAATATTATATTACGATGTAAAAATACGATTTGTGTATACTTTTTCTGTGACGTGTAAGCTAGACTGTTTTCATCGCTTGCGATGCTATAGGCAATGTCCTCACGATTGAATGAACAGAAAAATTGAAAATTTTCACAGATTGCTTTGTACGAAATAGTATTTACAAATACTGTTCTTTATGATTGTTTGGCTTTCAAAAAAGTTCAAGAGTGACGTCTACCGTTATTGATTTTTATCTCCAAATTTAATGATACAACAAAAAATTTAAATAAAGTTACGTACATGCTTCAAAGTTAAACTTATTCATTGTGAGATCATTTTTATAAAAAGAATTTCATAAACAATATTTAGAGTTTAATACAAATTTCAAATAGATTTCGTTTAAGTTACTATATTTTTTTTTTGTTAAATATAGTTTTGACAAATTGAAAATGTAGAAAATAAATTTCAATTTTAACAGCGTTGCAGAATACTTGACATAAAAAAGTTGTAAACTGTCTATAAATTCACTTCATAAAAATATACTTCAACCTTATGTTTGTAATTTCAGTTTAACTTGATAATTTAAAAAACAATTTAAAATAATGAAATAAATAGCTAAAATAAAAATTGAACTTGAATAGTTGTAATAAATATTTTTTTTAAATAAAGTATCAATGTCATTTATACTCTATGAATTATTATGCTATAAAAAATATTTTTCTATTAAAATTCGTGCAGTTAATTTAAGACTTTTGTATCTAGAATTAATACCATTTCTGAATATTAAATCCTTAACCTTCACTAGTCTTCAAGCATAGTTCAAGGAGGAAAATCAGAAAAAATAACGATTTGTTTCTTTTTAAAACTCCTTCTACATCTTAAACAGGCTTACTTATGCTAATAATTATTTTCTAGAAATAATTAAAAATGAAAAATTCAGTTAAATAATTAAAAAGAATAAAGAATTACTAAGTTCGATAATAATGAATTATTTGTTCAAAATTAAAATTTTTCATTGAAGTGCAATCTCTACATTTAATATTTTTATTGAAATTTAGAAACATTATTGTCATTTCAATAAAAATACTAAATTATTATTTTATTTTTTAGTAAAAAAAATAATTTCATATTTGCCAAAAAACAAAAACTGTCTATATATCTGTTTATTGATATTATTTCTATTAATAATCATTTTTTGTATAAAATCATTCATTTAAAATATGAATTACATTATAAAAACTGTGATTTTAACATTTTTGTGGTTAACTCAGTAATCAGCTTACAGTTTAATTATTTTACTGTCACGTAAACAACAATTATTTCGAGTTATTTTTTGTTGAGTTTCATCATCAAAAAAAAACAACAAAAAACGATAAAATAATCTCTGTTTTCAATGAACTGGGGACAATGATGAATGGCATGAATATATCTGTATTTTTTCACGAGTATTAATTCATATTTATGTATTATTATTATTTAATACAGTTATGACCTAAATTTCAAATTTTCAAGCGATACGAAAAATATGCGTACACATAAAATAATATATTTGATTGTATAATATTTATCGTCATCTTTCCAAATTCCTGTTTCAGTAAAATTATTCTAGCGTATCTATCATTTCGTGATACTTTCAACGAACCCTTCTATCGCATTTCGAGGATAAAAAACGGCCTGAAAAAGATATGGCCGGACATAAAAGAAAATCTGACCTATCCAACTATGATGTCAAATAGAGATTCTTTGTAGTCACTGTATTTTGACGATCATGTCATTCTTTCTTATTTACTACACAATTACACTTTTTTGATAATGCTAGTCAACGACTCTGTCGCAGCAAATTTGTAAATTGTGTTCTTATGTTGTCTGTCTGGGTTTTTCTTATTCATTTTAGACATATATAAATTATTTTTTTTTATGCATATATATATATATATTATGATAAAAATCCAGACAGTTTCAAGTTTTTATTAAGATTTTATTGCATATAAAATAAATTAATACAGAAAATTGAATTATTTATATATATATATATATATATATATATATATATATATATATATATATAATTACATGACTTTTGTTTAAAACTAATAAATGTTTTGGTATCCTTATATTTTTTTTGCGAATGACGACACATCATGTTTACAAATCGGTATCAAATATATGTAATCTTATATAGCTAAGTTCTAAGAATTTGTTATTTTAGAAATGTAAATGTATTATTTCATACATTTAAATAATACTAATGTTTTTGTCATCATAGTCAAAAGAACTCTTACAATTTTGAAGATGGGGCCACTATGTCATTCAAGTCATTTTAGATAAATGGTACGCATATAGTTTTTGTTCTTTGAAACAATACCATTACTCATTATATTAATGTGCGTCATTGTAGGATATATGTACAATTTGTATTCAATGCTTTGTTTGAATAATGAATATATAGGGAAATGTCTGAATCATATTAACTCCATATATCTAGTTTTCTCTACATATGTATTTTATATACATTTTCTTATAACTTCATTTTATAACAATAGTTCCAATCCATGCAAATATATAAAATGATAATTTATAAACATATAAAATTTAAAGTTTTATATAAATTTATAAATGTACTCATATATTTGTCATATTGTCTAAGATTATTTAAAGCATTTTTTTTAATTAAAATAAAACAAAAAAATAACATTTACAAACAAATATATGGTCTTTATAAGAATAATCTTTCTAAAATATGAAATAAGAAAAACATGTTAATTATTATTATGATATGTTGAGCTGGAAGAGAAAAAAATATACATATTATTCTGCATTTTATTACTTTGACATTGATTTAACGCATTTAATGTATATTTCGATAAAGTTTGACCTTTTAAAAGCAATTAAATCAGTTAACTATTACAAAAAACGTATTTTCTATGTGAAAATCAGTTATTTGCATTACGAAATTAACCTTTTATACTAGAACATCGAATTTGCATCAACGTTTTACGATTAGATCAATCTATTCAAACTGGCTTTGAATAGATTGATCTAATCGTCTCTCTGTTTTGACTAGTAGACCAAAAACATCTCTTTGTTTGGAAAAGTAAACAACTAAAATCTTTTGTCAAATGTATTCGTGATTATGCAACTAATTTGTATAAAAATATATTGTTGCAAATAATTGGTAATTTTTTTAAAAGTTTTTGTTAAGGTATGTATTTGTTTCTTTTGTATTTGTTAGACAATACATTTTATTATTTTATTGTTCTTTTTGAAGTTAGTTGATTTTTAATATATCTATTTACATATGTGCTTCAGGGAAAACTACCTTAGTATAAAGTATAAAACACTAAACATAATGCTTTTTTACAGATTTTCATTAAGGAAATGTTTCCAGAACTATGAAATTACTTTTTGTGGCTATTTATATAAAATATAAGTACGATATATTGCAAAATATAAATATTTTTTCAGTCGTTCTTGGCTTAAATACTTCTTTAAAATGAATTTGTTAAAATAAATAATTTTTTTTACATAAACTTGTGCAATAAAAAAGAAAAAGTAATTTTATAACCGTATATAGTTCAATAAATAAATACTTTTTGAAAAACATTTTAACACCTGCAAAAAGCCGTATTTTGTAAGAACATATGTTTTTTTTTATAGTTGGTATAAAAAAAATTTTTCTTATTAAGCACTTTTGACGTGTTGCACGAAATGTCACAAATGTCCAGTACAAGCATGTAGTACGGTAAAGCGTCACTTAACTGTATTTATGAGCGTTTTTTATACGCGTTGACATAAACCGTAAGTATATGCGAATTTGCAGACTAGGTTATATTACCATACGTTATAATTTTAGTTTGTTTTATGGTAAAATTAAAATTTATATCCTGTTAAATTCTCCAAAAACACACTTTTTATTAATTTAATACTGTATGAATTAAATGTTCTTTATATATTATTCATTGTTATGTTTTTCTGTGCTTGAAACTAAAACAAATTTAATGATTATAATAAATAAAAAGTTGATGGTTTCATCTTCTATAAAAAGTTTTAATATTTTTTTTATTTATTACTGAAAAAATGTTAAAAGCATTCCTAAATGTCATTAATGGAAAGGAGGAGTTAAACATTTTGTGTGAATTTAAAAATATTGCCAGTTTTTATCATTTTTCCACATTTCATATTAACTTTTATTATTTTTCGAGTTGATATAATTTTCATTGATTGAACGTTCACTAAAACACTTTTAGTTTTTAAGATTTCTATTAAATTATAGAACGTAGTGGATTTTCACAAACGAATATGTTATTCTACATACAAGTATTTTTGTTTCAAGGCAATTGTTCGAAAAATATTTTTTTAAGTTATAATTCTTTTAAATTATTTTTCGATTAATTCGATTTAAGAAACACATCTTTTTTTAATATCTACTTTTTTAAAGCACGGCAGATAATTAAATTTATTTTATGATTGGCTGGATGTACCTGATTTGGTCTACTCATACCTGATTAAATCTGATCTAAACTTCATGAATTAAATCAATGCACTTAAATGCAGAAAAGCTTTAATTACAAAATTATATTTTCGAAAAAATATTTTTTGTACTAGGGGCCTCTGCCCTCACTCATTACGTTTGCCGACCTTCGGGAACTTCGTCCCCACTTGCACTCAGGACTTGCTTCGTTTGTATCGCATATATTCGCTCAATGTCGTTATATATGTTAGTGTGTGTATATAATCATTCTCGCAAATAAATTGCAATGCAGTTATTTCATAAAGTCACATATTTCATATCATAATTCTTCGTAAAAATTTCGTTATTAATAAGTTAATACAAAATCTTTTCTTTTAAAAAAAATTGTCCTTTTTTTAAATTTTATGGAATATTTTTTATATATGCATAGATAATTGTCTTTTTGAGAATAACATTTTTGAAAAATTATATTTAGAAAGCGTGTATTTCAAGAATTTCTTACCTACACTCTTCACCCACAACACAAACTTTTTTTGAAATGTTCAATGCTTCTGCGTATTATCGTCCCCATAGTGTCAAGAAACATTTTCTGTATATGAAAAAATCATAATTTAAAATCGTATTTCTTATTAGCACACCGAAATTAGTATTATTTTAAAGAAAACAGTATTAGTTTAAACAAGTAGTAGTTTATTTTAAAGAAAACATGAAAATGTATTTATTTATTTATCAATATTTTCGTAGAGGTTTTACCTATTTTTTTCATTGGAATAAAAATATTTCATATCTTTTTTAAAAAAAAATCTGAAATTAATATAATCCTATTAAATATTCTTTATTATACAACTTTTACATAGAAATGACATTTCCTATAGAGAGACAAGTTAGAAGGATAAAATTAAGAAAAGAGAAACTTTTCTCGAACTATGTTATGTCAGACAATGAAATATTTATTGTTTTTTCAAGTTTTTTCAAAATTAGTGACAATTAGGTCAGTTTACTACAAACGTTTTCCTCCCGTGACCTGTTTATATGTTTATATTGAAAGAACTTATTTTTTCAACATTCTATGCAGTAAAAAAAATCTTTGAACTGTTACGCACTTGTATTGAACTCCATATTACGTTATTATACAGTTCGCTGAAGAGCGAAAAACTGATAGCGCGGTCAAAGAAGCAAACACAAAGAACTGAGATCTCCGCATTGTTTTTGTAATATGATTTCACTTGTCTTACTAGATTATACGTCTGAATAAACCAGTGCGCCTATTTGAAATGACAGGTACGGCTCTGTATACCACGAATACGTCGAAGAATTTTTTTTCTTAAATTGTTTGTCCCCTGTCTTTTGTTATCAAACCACAATCGAAACCGCACATTGAATCAAAAGACTTTTTTTGAGAATAATACGAGCAAACTTTTCCCCTTTAATTGTAAGAGATCATCAGATTAGAAAAAAAAGATTAAAATAACAGAAAGAAGTTATTGATCTGGAATGAAAAGTATTGTTTAATGTTAAGAGTGTTTCAAGAAGTGATTAATGGTCAGAGTAGGAGGTTTAAATATAACTTTAACGACTTTTTGACAGCACCGTCATTTTTTACAACGCAAATAATAATCAGTTTAATGAATTAGTGTACAAGATTATACTTATAAAGATCAGGTGCTTGTTTTTTTTTCTTAATCATTAATTATCTTTTGTGTAGTACTTTAATTGCTTAAGTATGCAAATCGAATTCTTTTAAAATTCTTCTTTAATCTCTAAGAAACGAAAATTCTGTTCGGTTATCACCATCAATTATAATGATAAAGTATTGGGCTGTGTACGAGATACGAATTGTCTTTAATTACATGGTAGTGAATTTAAGATTTCGAAGAATGATATTTTTTGTGCTGTTAAGTAATTATCTAACATAATTACGGAATAGCATAAATACTACTTTCATTACCTACACATTTACTAAATCATTTAATTATTTATTGATTTATTTTCATTTTTATATATTTCTATATAGATTTTTTTACTTCAAACGAAACTAAAATATATGAACACCAACATACAGGAGAATAACACTATATTTTCTTTAAACACCTGCTTTTAATTATTATATTTTTATATTAGAGAACTTATTTATAAACATATTTAATGTAAATTAACATCTGAAAATATAATTCCATTTTTTGTTCAGTTCCATTTTTTTAGAAAGCATTATATGTAAGACGAACTATTTTATCGAAAAGTACAAAAATAATCATAAAAATTGCTCATAAATTAATCTCTATTATTAAAATTATTATTTACATATCGTTTTCAAATATACAAAAAATTAAACCGGTATGTTTCCTTTTTTATTTACCTAATCGTTTGGTAAATAATAAAAAAATGTTAGTTTGTGTATTGTTTATATTTTCATATTGTTTTTATTCAAATATTGTGTGTTTATTTAATCTGTTTCCAATATTCTAATATAAAACTAAACAAACTTATTAAAATTAATCAAATTCATGCCATCAAATAAATTATATACATTTTTATAATGAATGAATGTATATATATATATATGCTATTTATTTTATAAATTTACTACATCTGACACAAATAATGAAATATTACACGTATTAACTTGTTATATAGTACGTAGATGGTCATTTTTTATGGATTTGTCAGTCAACATTTCGAAAAGCATTAGTTGAGTTTTAGTTTAAGAAGTATTAAAATAAGAAATATTTCTTGATATTTGCAGATAGATTTATTATTAAGTAGTAGAGAGTAGTTTTGAAGTTCTATAAACGAACTTTCATTTTAGAGATAATGGAGTCTTGAACATATTAAATATAAAATTTTAATTATATCGTTTATATACTTATGTTTCAAAATATATTAAAACTAATAATAAGAAAAACTTTTTTAATAAATAAACTTAAATAAAATATATGGAACCGATTAAAATAAATCTTTAGTTTGCTATATGATTAATAAGCAGTTTGAATATAAAAACTGAATACAATTAAATTCGTGTTCATTATTGATCAAGGAAGATATATTGAATAATTCAATATTATTATACTATGTAAAGTATAGAAACTGAATAAAAGAAGAAATATTAATAGATTAAATAAAATATCTTTTATTTAGGATTTTAATTTGAGTAAGTGAAAATATCATTCTTTAAATATAAATCAAGCATGTTTTTCAAATATATATATATATATATATATATATATATATATATATAAATATATAATACGAAAGTAAACAAGTAAAAAACTTACTAACATGCTTTGAGAATTAAACTCTTCTTTATTATGAATGAGCACATAAATTGATTATATAAAACTCAAAGATAAATTTAAATGATTAAAAAACGGTAATTTATTGAATTCATTTTATTACGGAATACGAATAAAATCTCAATAAGAATAAAATTCTAAAGATTTCTGTATAGAACAAGTCTGCAAATTCGTTTAAGGAAACGTCGACGTTTGCTATTTCTCTTACAACGACATCATCTTTAATGTTGATGTATTCACAGTTCTTTTTTGAAGTAAATGTAGTACATATATAAACTAAATAATAGAGTGATTCTTTTTCAAGATGTCCCCCATTTTGAGTTTCTAACGCAAATGGGTTTGATGTCGATTTTCCGTCAATGGAATATATTCTCGTTATGACTATAGCCCGTTTGTCTCTCTACTTTACATCCGTCTAAATGTCGTTTTACTTTCGAATAGTGAATCAAACAGTATTTATATAATGTGAATACACAGTAGTATCTTTACAATAATGCTTTCGGATGTATTTATTACATTACAGATTTGTTTTCATTTGTAGCCAATTTGACTTCAATTTATGCCTGCGGCTTGTACATTTTTTAACAAGATTGTCTCGTGATTCGTGCTATTTATCTAAAATACTTATTAAATCTGATGATTTAATTAATCCTATGTCTTAAAAAATATATAATGTCCCAGATTTTTCAAAATGCTTGTATTTGAAACATATATATATATATATATATATATATATATATATATATATATATATATATCAATAAATAGATATATGAGAAATAAATTTTTAAATAAAAAACAATTGATTTAGAAACTTACAGAATCTAGCATAAAATATATAAAAAGATTAATAACTACTAAATTCTAAAATGTATATTAATTATTAAAATAAATATTTGTAGTAAATTTATCAACTTCATAATTTTATATTGCACTTCAATGATAGCATGCACGGTTTTCTATACTTCTTTATAAGTTATTTTAAAACAAATGTAAATTTATTTTTTTATTATATATATGTATGTATGTTTAAAGTTATAAAATAATATTTTTAAGTCAGTTATTTTATTTATTTTCTTTAAAGAATAAGTATTTTTGTATACAGAATATTTGTACAATGAAACACATTTTAAACAGTTTGTGTATTAATAAAACAAATAAAATTATTAATTTAATTAAAGAACAATGTAATATAATTTCTTTATATGAAAATAAAAAATGTTGAAAAAAATATTTCTATCATTTGCATATTAAGAATATTTTAATTTGGTTAGAACAAATGGAAAAACAATGCCAGAGTAATAATTGATAGTAAATATTAAAAATATTTTTCTTCAAAATTGCTAATATGTCGATTCTTTTTCCTTAAATTTTCACGCCAGTATTGTATTCAGTGAATATTTTTAATTTATTTTGAATTTATACAATTTTAAATATTTTTTAGAGTTTAAATGTTATCGAAATAGGTTAGTCTAGTTTATAAAATATATCCATAATGCAAAAACATTTTCTATGAAAGAACAAAAAAAAGTTGCCATATTCAATGAAAAACGTAGTAAAAGATTAAAGTTCAGTTCACATAAATTTTGTTTGATAATATCAGAAGTTATATATTTTCGATCGTATGTCCATCTGTTACGAACATATAAAACTCAATCGTCGAATCCTTGTCCCAGTTTACTGAATTCGTTCAAATATACAAGTTGACAATTGTGTTTACACAATGCCCCATTTGCAACACATTGCACGTTTATAGAGTCACGTTCCCTTGGCAGAATACTATCCCATGAAATCAATTTCAGTCATGCACAAGTACCTACTCACTTCGGCAAGTACAGATAAATCAAGAAGAAGGACTACTGCAATACAGTGATAAGAAAAATGTTTAACTATTAACTTAATGTCAGTTGAGCCAAGGAAAACATGCTCTAAGATATATTTTTAATTTTGGTAACATGTTTCGCGAACACCAGCTGATTTTTTTCATATATTAGTTTTATCAATATCTTATATATATATATATATATATATATATATATATTTAAAAAATACAATACACAAATTTAAGTGTATAACAAAACATGTTATTAAACATTTTCTGAAATATTCTTCTAACGAAAATAAAGAACTATGTGATCATATATTTCTTGAAATAAGAATATATATATATATATATATATATATATATATATATATATATATATATATATATATATATATATATATATATATAACTGCCTTATAAGACTCTTCTAAAACTGCACAGGAATGTCAATAAAATAGACCCTAATAAAATGTACTTTTACATTAAACAGAAAGTAATATTTTAATATGTCTTCAAAATATTTAAAATTTGTCATCAATGTCGCTGGAGCGCTTGTTAAATAATTTTCTCATTACAAAAGTCATATTTGAGTTACGTCTTTTTTTTAAAATATCTAATTTATATTCAGTATTTTAAAAAAGGTAAGAGGTCTCGAGCTTTAGAGCAAACAATATACCATTCTATTATCACAGAAGGAATTTTAATTTCGAATTTCGTTTGGTTTACTCTTCTTTATGAGTTTCTTATCATTAAAGGAACACTGATTGTAATTGGTAATATCGTTTCCAGCAGTAACGATAAAGTGGGAACAGGGTGATAAAATTGAATGATGCAGTATTAGGGAGTATTATACAATACAATAGATACGTTATCATTATTTAGCATATTGATTATATATATATATATATATATATATATATATATATATGTATATGTATATACACATAGTAATATAGTTCTATTTCATAATAATATATTTCATAAAATTCTAAAATAGGAAAATAGTACAGAAATTATAATAATTTTTATTTAACATTTCACATTCTTAGTAAAATTTCTGAGTTTTTTATTTTTCAAAATTTTTGTTTATTAAATTTATTTTTGAAAAACAGTTTGTATTTGATCAAAAATATTTTTTTACTGAAATTGTAGTATAATTCAAGTGTAGCATATATTTTAAACCCGAGTTTTTCCTTGAATTTATTTAAATATAAGTAGTAATTAATGTTTGTATGAGATAAAATATCTAAAATAATTTTATTCTCTAAACTTCTTTCAACGTTAAAAAATATAAATTGAAAAAATATTACTAGCCACTGAGTCAAAACGGTCTCACAATAAAAGATAATTGATGGAATCAAATAAGAGTATTATTCTGTTATGGAGTATTTTAAAGAAATCTTGAAACTAAAACTTTTACCAAAAACTGTAAGTTCAAGGTTTTATAGGACTTCGTTTTTGTTCATTTTTAGTGTTAAATGAAAACGACCGACAGTGAATGATACGGTGATATGAATTAAAGTTACTAATTCGATTGAGAAGAAAAGTGAAATTTCTATAACGATTAATCTTGTTATCGGACAATTCTTGACTTATATGACATTTTGAACAAAAGAGATGAACAATTGCATTTCGAAGTGTTAGAGCATCCGTTTTATGTTCTCAACTTGTCTTCTTACAACTAATTCTTTTTCAAGTTGATGAAAGAGATTAAAGCAGTTCTCTCATACAACAAATATTCTTGTGTCAATATTTTAAATAATAACGGTTTTATTGATTGTGTTGTGACCAGTTTAAAAGACTTTTTTTTGCTAGGAAAAAACAATAAAAAAATATATTAATTGAAAGTAGAGTAAGATTTTTCATATAAAGTGTTTGTTTAAATTTTCGAATTATTGATAAATATTATACATTTATTCTTTTACAATATTAGTATCAAATTTATAAAAATATTTATTTGAGATAAAACTAAACATAATGGAAAGGTTTTTACTAAATGATATTCAAATCAAAACTGGGAAGTCATTTTCGAACTGACAATGTATTTTGTACATATGTAGAAGTTTACTTATAGTGCGGTTCCTAGGAAAGTTTCTTATCTGATGAATTATTTTGGGTTCCGTGTTTGATATCAACATTGTTCTAATGTTGTAGAGAGCGTCTGTTATCAAGTGTGTACAATTTCAACTCACTAATCATCTGGGTTGCTTTATCTAATGTTTCTAATCTACTGAGGATAAAACGCATTCAACGCATTTACTAACTGGCTTCGGGTTGGCTATCTGACAAATGCAGTACGTGGCTTCATTAGAGGGTCACGATATACAGGAAATAGATTTGATTGTTTGTGTGTGGACTATGAAAACGAATATATATCAAATTAATTTTAACAGGGTGTTATCTATGTGTTTTACAAAAACGATTATATCGTAATTGACTGAAAACTAATTTATACTTTCATATTGAAACGATACTAATTAATTTTCTCTTTCATTGTTTATTGCATTAATAATTAATTCTTTTTTAGAATAGATAAATAATATTTTTAATGTGCGTATAATTCATTTTTATATTTACAAAAAGTATTCGAGTAATTTTCTTAATTATATTTTTACTAAAAAGAATATTTTTCGAGAAATATGTTTCAAAAAATATTTCATATATTAATGACAATATGTTATAGGTCACAATGAAATATAAATACATGTTGAAATAATATCTACTTTTTTATTAATAAGAACTTGAAAGTGGAAAATAGACTACCTCCTTATTAAATATACAAATGTTCTAAGAAAAATATAAATATTTGTTTTAAAATTAAACATATTTGTGTTTGTATATATTTGCTATAAAGATGTTATTGCATTGAAGTAGAAACCTATAATTACACTAAGAGATAGGCTACAGAAATTGTTACGTCGAGAATAAAGATATGCATCTCGTTCTAATGGATGCTGTGGGTAGATTTCGTCCAGATCTTAATTAGTCATAAAATGGAGCTAATTTACTGAATACTTAAACGTGAACATTACGTTTGCTGCATTTAATGATACCCCCTTTGATATACTTAAGTAAATTTAATTGAACTTTTTGTAAATAAAAAAATTAACCAGTTCTTTCGTTGCGATTTGATGTTTCTTATATAGTTAGTTTTCTAATTACTCTTTATATAATTAATTACGATTTTCTCTTTATATTTATCACATTACTTTTATTCAGATACTATAGATTTATATATATATATATATATATATATATATATATATATATGAATCTATAGATCTGAATAAAAGAAGTGTCAGAAATATAAAGAGAAAATCGTAACGGGTTTAATATAAGTAAATAAGAAAGATTTTACCTTCAACTTAGATCTTTTCTGTTTAAATTTTATTTTTATTTTAATATAGTTTTTCTAATTTTATTTAATTCTTAATGATAATTAAATTAATTCTTAAGTTTAATGTAAACATATGTAAATAACTACAAAAACGTATAGAGAAGATATAACTTTTTGGCACATATGATTTGAAATAAAAGTTTATTTTTTTGAAGCTTTAAATAATAGTGTATTCTCTTGAAAATATTGATTTTGACGAATATCTTAGTAGTTTATCTAATACAATTAGTTTCAGATCTTAAGCCAGCTTCATGTAGCTTATAGATACACTAATCTATAAGATACCTTTAAATGATTTAATAATAAAAATAACCTATGTTAAATGAAGATTCTTGCACTTAGAATAGTACACCAACGAGATCACAAGTATTAATACAAATAAATAAATAAAACATTAATAGCTTTATAGAGGTAATTAAAATAGAGTAACTTAATTTCATACGAATTTATTTTAAAATGATACCATGAAAGATTGAATTAGGACATAGTAATTGAAAAAATGATCAAAAAATTTGATTATAAATACAAAATTCATATAGATTTATTATAAATGACAATTTATACTGATAATTGCGAATAATTATTAAATAAATTGTACAAAAAAGCATTAATTCTAAATTAAATTACTGAAAACGTACACATTTTTATTTTTAAGTGTTTTCACCTCTGTTAAACCTTAAATCTTTTTAAATTACATATGGAATAATTAATCTTTTAATTTAGATTATCTTTAATTATGCAGTATATACACACATACACACACATATTTATATATATATATATATATATATAAGAATACTAGTTTAAAATATATTTGTTACATTTCAGTGACTTTATGTACTTAATTTTATTTTGTATTAACTTTCTTGATTAAACGATATAAAATATTTGAATTTCTAAAGATTACTAAAATTAAGTTACGCATAATTATTATTATCTCACGCTATATAAAATATAAATTATGTAGATAATTACAAAATATATTTAATAGAAATACTGTATTATTATCATTTAAATTAAGTTCCTGTACCTATTAAAAACAATAAGAAAAGTATATAATATAGTGGATTTCACGTTTTAAAATTTAATGTAATAAAGAAATTTTCGCTAATAATGTAAACAACACATTTCAAACGATTACAGAAAATTCTAGAGCCTAAATTTTGAAACTATATTGGTGAAAAAAAATTGTTTCAGTATTATTTAGAATTATAAAATTTAAAAAATCTAAAATATAAAATTATAATAAAAAAAACTTACCAGAACTATTCTTGCATACCGCTTTGGTGTCATCCTCATCCTATTTTTCTGAAAAATAGAAAAATAACGAACTGTTAATTACAAATAATTTTTTTAATATGTATATATATATATATATATATATATATAGATTGATATTGAAATTGAAAAATAAGTGTATTAGTGATGCTGCACTTTATCCTAGATTAATACAGATATGTAAAACATGATTATAGATATAATAATCAGCCATTCAAATCGGTTAAAATTAAAATAATTTTTGAAAATTAAACATTTTAATATGATTTTAAAACTAAATTGTTCACTGTTGTTCCATTAAGTATTTATTAAGAGATTATACGGAATAACTTTTTATTTATGAAAATATTATGAATATTCATTCTCTCTTCAACTTCTTAGGTATATAAAATACTTCACGAAGAATTTATAATAAATTTAAATTGTACAGTTATCTTTTAACAACCGAAAAGTATGCTAAAGGATTTTTCATGTGTGTTGAAAAGATTATAAATTAAAAAAAATATAAAAGATCTTTATGTTAAATTTCAACTGACGTCTTTATATCTGTATATATATATATATATATATATATAGTTATAATAAGTAATACGATTAATTATCAATATTGTTTAAAATAGTTATTTTGTATAATTAAACTTAATTATATATAATTGTATAGAAAATTGAACTAAATTATCAACTCACTAACTATATGTATATATATATATATATATATATATATATATAAGTATAGATACTAACATGAAGACATTTATGTAGCTGTCATGGTTCAGAAAATAACATGGGGTTTAATGCAATAGATTACTAAGTTGAATCCGGTTTTACATTGACTCATTTTTCATTCTAAGAACAGTTGTTTTCAAATGTAAAATAACCGTCAATTTTAATGTAGTTTTAATACAACCCTCATAATATTTACATATTTCTTTGTATTGCATGTTCTGTATGTTATTAAGCATTATGTCATCGTGCAATTAATAAAAAGGAAGTCAATTATAAACAACGTCATAAAATGAAATTTGTTTGACGTAATGAAAATAATTAATCTTGCGCTTACCAGCTGACGTCAACGATGCATACATGCATAATGCATATGTACAATTATATTTTTTGTCTCTCTTATCATTTTATTAAAATGTGAAAATAATTGTACTTGTACAAAGAGGATAAAATTAAGTTCTGTATTTACAATTTTTGTTAATTGGACATGCATTCATGTGGTTGCATTTTGTGGTGCATTTCAGTCCATGTGGATGTTTTTTTTTGTGTATATCATTTAGCACATTGTTATTTCGGTTTCATGTAATAAAATAACGTCTAATCGGTAAGAAAATATCATTTTTAATATAAGTTATATTTTCTTGACGAATTTTTGGTATGAAATGCAAGTATATTATTTTACATATATATATATATATATATATATATATGTATGTGTGTATATATATGTATATATATATATATATATATATATATATGTATATATATATATATATATGTATATATATATATATATATATATATATATATATATATATATATATATATATATAATATTTTGGTTGTTTGTTATCTCGATTCGTTTAAACTATTCGATTTCAAAGTTCCATTGTGAGTGACATTTGAAAGATCAGTTTCTTATGTAAAAAATACTATGTATCTGAATGTACAAGTGTCAATTGATATAACGATATATTGTATCACTTACGATTTGTTATTGATCAGAACAGAAGTTGCGCGACGCTAAAGAAAAAGCATTTTTTTTTATTCCCAATTCGAATTTACATTGTCACATTGTTCTTCGAACTTCAAAACATGCAACTATCCTTGTGGAGTACTTAAACGGCCAAGGTCTACGAGTCAAGTCCATGCATTCAATGAAACCAAAAGCGGATCGTAGAAAGTGAAATATATTACAGTGCTCGAACCATTTTATACAATTGTACTTTATTTCAGACTAAGGAGATTTGGTGTAAATACTTTGCAAATATTTTATCGAATTCAATCGTTTTTCATCTTAGATATTTATTTTTATATGTATTTAGTGCGTTTATGTATACATACATTTGTATATATATATATATATATATATATATATATATTCATATTTTAATTTAAATAAAATTTATATCCTCATATCTAAGATTTTATTTGACTTAAGAATGACTTATATTTTATCTTTGAAATAGATTTTTCAAAAATGATTCAAGTGGTTGAATGATTTCTGATATATTTTTATCATTAACTTTATTTTTAAAATGAACTGTATTTATTATTTTTCAGGTTGATCAAACAATCTAAAATAAACTCTTATACCCACAAACTAAAGTAATATTATTATAAAAGCTTTTAGTTAAAAAGAAAGAATTTTTTTCAAATGTAAATTTTATATATTTCATGAAGTTTTTTATTATTTAAAAAAATCTATTAAAAAGTCATAAAAGTGAATTGAGTACTTTTTTCCATTTGCTAGAGATTCATTGATTTATTCTAAGATTTTTTTAATTTTAACATATAACATAATGTTGTATATATTAGCTTTTACACACTTTTCTAGTTTTATACTGCGATACTTGTATCTAATTAATTACCTAGTGTATATTGATTTTGTATAATATTTTTTGTATGTAGCAATTTACGTCATATATTTTATATATTGTACAACGTTATAATCTTTTCATATTAATTTCTAATATAAAATCTACTATTTAAAAAAACAAAAACTTTGTGTATTGTTGTAATCTAATCTCTTAAGTAATTTAATCTTTTTTTCATTTTCAAGTATTTATGTGTATAATTATAAATGTTAATTTTGAACATGGCATTTCATGTTTTGAAATATTAAATATTTAAAATAATCATACAATATAATATTCATATTATTACCACAATATCCAAAATTTAAATTTCGAATAAAAGATTTGTTATTAAAGTATTTCATATTTTTCTTTATATTTTGTTTCTTTTTGCCATCTTAATTTTTGGGTCAAAAATATGTTGGGTACAAGGTACAACCAATCATGAACAAGAATCTAAGAATGAAAATCATGCATATACTAATCTCATGAATACTGGTATAGTTTATTACAGAAAAATGTATTTCATTGTGTAATATTTAAAAAATACGAAACAACTTCTGTTTCGACCAAGCATCCATTAGTCTTTATGATGTATGCTTGTTTAATAGTGCATACAAATGCTACCAAATGTTGTAAATAATTATCAACAAAATATAATTAATCATATTTTTAATGAACCGTTAAATGTGAACTTATTATTGTGTTATAATTCATGTGCGTATTTAATTTATTAAATATAAATAATGATAAATGATTATATTCTACATCAACAAACTCGAGAGACTTGAAATACATTGTTTTCATTTTTCATACATTATATATGGTTGTAATATCAGTAAAAACAAATATAAATCAATGCCAAAGATGAACCCTTCCTGAGAAGTGCAGATGAATAACACACAGAAATCTGTTACGAGTGACTAACAGTTTTCAGTAGGCTCTATATGTTCAGGATTTTCTGCCTGAATAGCCTCTCTATACATCTTCGTCTCATTAATCGTTTTTATTGTTTTGTTTTTCTTCATTTCCCATTTGTCATCAGGAATTTGTGCTATTTACTTACAGTTTACGTGAACCGCTTGTTAACTTGATGTGTCCAGACAAGCAAAACATTTAACTGTTTGTTTTAAAACATTGAAAAGATGAATGTTTTCGTTAAGTATTTGCAGTAAATTTCAATTGTTCATGCTTTTCGACAGAGCGAATTATTCCATTTAAGCTACATTGTTCTCACGACAATCTATCTAACAAGAAAAAAGGTCACATTGTTTAATTTGAATTTAATTACTGTCTATAATTACATTCGGTGTTTTCAACAAAGTACTGGATTAAACTCGAAAGTACTGAAATATGTTTTCGGGTTATAGATTCATTCAGATTTTCATGTTTTTCTCTTCTTTGAATAATTATATTGGATCGTTTGAATATATTTAAACTAATATTATCGTTCTCTATTATTAATTTGACTATTTATTTAGAATTTTGTAATATATAAAATATCTCTCGTCTTTAAATTTTTTCTTTTTGTATATATTTTGTAATATATGTATTTAAATTATTTTAGTTCTCCTCTAAAAAATTTTCTTTCAAATGTTTTTAATTGAAAAAAATGATCAATACGGAGGTACAAAATAACGTAGTTGTCAGTAACAAGACTGTATAATATAAAATATATGAAATATGAAACATAACAACGTATTTTATTAAATAAAGCAATAATTAATAAATTAATTTTGTGCATATTTTTTAATATACGAACTGATTGTATATATATATATATATATATATATATATATATATACATTTGTTAAACTGTTTACATTGTAAAACATTGACAAATCTATAATTTAAATAAATATAAATCAAAGATTTTTATAATGTATGAGATTTGTTCATAAATTTTATGAAATACTTAAAAATATACAAATTTTAAAAATCTATGTTGGTATTTAATTTTATATATATATATATATATATATATATATATATATATATATATATATATTAATTTTAGATAATAAAATAATTAAAGTATGTATTTAATTTTTAACATCTGCAATTAAATGTAGTAAATGTAATATTTAATATTTATTATGAATTTTCATAACACAAATGCGTATAAGTATTTTTTTATAAAGTAGTTAATTAAAGAATATCATTCTAAACGTATAACACATATCGTTATTTGGTATTCAATTCAATCTAAGTAGGATTTCGTTGCGAGTAGTACAGTAAGTAAAACCCATTATCTCTGCACGTATTTCATCTAAAGTATATGATTATGACAGAGAGCATCACAGAACCAGGATCTTTGAAGTTGAGTCGTTTGCTTTGAGCATAGTTCCAACTATGTAAGGAGTTCAGAGATATGTATGTTCAGCACAAAGTACTGTTAATATTATGCAAAGTGCATGATATTCATGTGCATTCCTCTGGTATATACAAGTTGACTTCATTCACATGCAACATTCACAATTGCAGGCATTATATGAGGACGGAAGCGAGAATGTCTTCTCAAACAGCATAATGGCTGAAAGTGACCATATACAATACTGGTATATAGCTAAAAGTATATCGTTACAAAATTTACAGAGTTCTATACGTATAACTGTATAGCGAGTAGACAATTCTAGATATCAGCTTTTTTATTATATGACTGAATTATGTTGATAGATATTATTTCAATATTCTTTCCTTTGTAGATTATTTAATGTATTTTAGAATGCTTTAGCGAAAGTTTAAAATAATATTTTATTTTTTAATGAAAAGAGACATAATTGAATTTTTATATAAAATTTTTCATTACAGATATTATACGACATTTAATTTAAGTATAATAATTATTGAATATATTAGCTATATGAAAAGTAAGAATTAAAAATAATGAGTAAAAAATCAATTAAAATGATTAAATGACAATGATCGAGGAAATAAGCTAAAACGTACAGAAATGTATGAATTTTAAAGCTGCATTGTTGATCTAACTCATATATTGATCTATGAAATATTTTGTGACTAAACTTATATATATATATATATACATACACACACGAGGGTCGTTTTATAAGTACGGTAAAAAGCAAGTTAAACATCTTTTTTTGGAAAAATCGATTTTTATTTCTCAACATACTTTCCATTGAGGGTTATATATGTGGTCTAGCAAGTCTGTAAAATACGCCAAGTGCGGAGAAAAGGGTGGATGAGGAATCAATTCAAAGTCTAATTCATGCAATTTTGGTCAATTTGTGGGATGGCGCGCTGTCCTAGTGAAAGAAAACTTTTTTGTGCGCCAATCTTGGCCGTTTTTGATTCATCTATTCTTTCAAATGGTCCAATAATTTTGCATAATAGGCTCCTGTTATCGTTTTTTCATTTGTTAAGTAGTCGATCAGAATGATTCCTTGGAAATCACAAAAAACAATTGCCATCATCTTCCCATCCGACAAAACGGTCTTTCCCTTCTTCAGCGCATTTTAACTAGTTGTTGACCATTGCTTTGACTGCTACTTCGACTCAGTTGTCTAGTGGTAGATCCATATTTTATTTATGATGATGAATTGACGCAAAGGCCTGCTCGTTTTTTCCATTTTTGCGGTAACTGCTACAGTGGGCCACTTCTAGATAAAATTTCGCCTATGCTAGTTTGAAAAGTGACAATAACCGTGACGTTACCAAATGAATGGTGGCGCCATATAGAAATTTACCAAACTTATCAAAGGACCCATGTATATATATATATATATATATATATATATATATTTATAAGTGAGTAGTATAGTATAAAGAATGTTATATTTTTATATTTCCACACGATTTGTTTCTACGAAACTGGAATTATACTTTGAAATAATTCACGTTTTATTTTAAATGTTATGAAAATTTAATTTTGTTATAAATTAAAATAAAAATTAGTTAACATTTTACTTTCTTACATGCATATAATATTAGATTCATTTATTCGTATTGCAATAAACAATATTAAAATTACGTTAATTTTTAATGACAAAAATGTTTTAAAATGTAATAACTATATCGATTAAAAAAGAAATAAATTTATAAAAGTTCGACGAAAATAACATTTTAAAATTTTATTGCAATAGGAAGTCGTTAAATTTTTATCACACAATACAATAAAATAAAGTTTTTTATTGCTGGATACAAAACTTAAATGGATTTTATTGAAGAAAAAATTGTTTTCCTATGATAAATCGAATACAGTAAATGCTATAAAAGAACATTGAGAAAAATTCAACTTCATATTCATTGATTCTTTTTTTTAATTAATCCAATCTATTATATTTTTAAGTAAATTCAAATAAAATATTAGAGAATGGATGTTAATTTCAATTAAATTTAAATAAAACTGTAAAGGTTATCGTTCGGATTTAAGATAAATGTACAAAATTTTCTGAAAGAGCAAAGTATAAATAACGTCCGATTGCTCGATGATCATTAACTGATTCAAAAAAAGACTAGAATAATGCAGAAAGTTAAAGTCCGAAGTATCAAAAATACAGTGATTGATTTTGTAAGCGAGATTTTGAATACTTCCTCGATATATCTATACTGTTTTTGTATATAGCTCACTGTCGTTCTACGACCTCATCAATCTCAAAACTGTTTATTCATCAATCTTAAAATGATTTATATTTTTAGGTAGATTTATTTTACGTAAACGAAGATCAAATCTATTACAGAATTATTTTATTAAAGTATTTTTTACACTTAAACAAGATTAGGAAGTCAACAGGATAAATAGTTTTATTTGAAAAATGTTTACTTAAAAAAAGTTTCATTTATTAATTTGTACGAAGAGTATACTTACTAATATTTAAATATAAATGAAAAGAAACTGAAGATTTTAATTTTATTTTCATTTTTTCTTTTTAGTAAATTTTTAATTGGAAAATTGGTCATAAATTAACATTATCAAAGGATGTTTTTATTAAATTAATTAATTATGTTGGAAATTTATATTTCATTTTATATCTTGAGATGATATTAAATTATGAAATTAAATATATTTTATATTATATGAACTGTACTCAATTATTAAAAATTGATATTTGAAAAGCAATTTTGTAAATGAATTTTTCAATATATAAATATTGGATCATTAACAGAAACAAATATATTAGAGATGTAATCTATTGCTTATTTTATAAATAATTTTTGATAAAATTTGTTTATTTTTGTCAATTTTATTTTATAGTTAGATGAAATATTTTTTTATTAACAGAAAGTTTAAAATAAAAAAGAATTTTTATACTTTTAAATAAAATAATCAATAAAAATATTTATCAAATAAGCTACGTAGATACAAAAGTACATCTGCTTTTTATTAACTTTAAATTAGTGTAGGTATTGAAACTATCAAGTTGTATTATTTCTGTTATACGTTCATTTCTCATACGGTATCGAGCCTGTTGCTCGTAAGTTCAGTTCAAGTTGACGTATTTTCCTTTATTTTCTTTATGGAATGCTTGTGTTGCGCTTGTTGGTTATATATTTCTCTCTTGGGTTGATCGTACAACATTCGATCACAGTTCTCGCAAGAGATTTCATAAACTTCGACAGTTTCAAGGTGTATTTTATTTTTGTGATTTTGCAACAGTTACCTATTCGAACGTTGAATATAGTTTTTCAGGATTTGTTTTATATTTTCTACTTATGTATTTTAATTATAACTTTTTCATTGTGTATATTTTCACATACACATATAAATTAAATTTATATATGGAATTACTCTAGTATTTGCAATCGAGTACAAGAATTTATTAAAAAGTATTTTAAATATTTGTCTAATAAAAAAAACATTTATATGAAATATTAATTTATTTTTTCCCACGACTGTTCAGTTTAATTTGAAATTCTTTATTTTAATTTCTTCTTTATTTATTTTTTACATACGGGTATGAAAATACAACCAATTATTTTATATAAAATAAACTTATTTTGTTTTAATGCGCGGATTGTTTTTTTGCATTTTAATAACAATATGTTACATTTAATCGATTTAATAGGATATCACTTTTATATTTCTGTAATAGAATATTGAAATAATGATTATATTAGACTTTCGTGCTTGTTTTGTACAATTTCAACAAGAGTGGAAATATATTTAGACGATACCATCTATTTTAAAATTAAAACTTGAATGAAACTCTGGTTCAGTTAATATTATTACTTTGCAAATACCATGATTCTCATTTCATCGTAACGACAATGATTTTCACAAAAGTGTATGTTTACATGGCATCGATTTTAATGTACGCTGCAATACAAATCTATGATACGTGAACATAATCTTTTCAGCAGGCTTCCAGTCACTTCCTACCATTACTTTCATATCCATTTGGTTGTGCGAGCATTACCATCACAACTGCCGCACGCTTCTTCGTCTATTTCCCCGTTATGCGAGGCAACGAAACTTAGATTGAAAAGTTGAAGGAAACTAAATGTGCGCTCTGTGTATATACGTTAGAATTACAAGGCCGTAAGTAAGGTTTTTGTGAGGGAAGGGTATTTTCAATTTATATATACGCTTTTAATCGAATATTTTCATGTATTTACATTTATACATAGACGGCATGTGCACATATACACATATACATGAATATATATATATATATATATATATATAATCAGTATTCCTTTAAAATGTAGATTTCAGTTAGGTTATGTGTAAGACAAATATATAATAATTAATTTAATCGTCGATTGGAGAAAAATATTAATTTTGACACCTTTTTTCATAAACTGTTTGATTTTTGTTGACTTATTTAATAATCTGTTGTTTTAAATAAAAAATATGATAATTATTTGTGTGAAAATATATACAGAATGGTATTAGTTATGGACGTTTAAATGAAATAATAAATATTTTAATGCATTCTTTCCGTGTAATAAGTCTGTACAGAAAAATATACTTGAGAAATATTAATATTTTTATTATTTATATAATTTTTTTTATGAAATTAAATTGAAGACATTTTAAGTATTTTTCCCAATGAATAAAATTGAGTCTACGTAGAATTTAAACGTATATAAAATTCATGCATAAAATATGAATTGCGTTCAAAAAAGAAATAATGGTGAATCATGAACAACTCAGCCAAAAAATGAATAGTTTTATTTATTATATGTTCTCGAAAACAAATACATTAAAAATAAATGGAATTCGTATTTGATAAATTCCATTGAAATAATTCACCATTTCTTCACACGTATAAGAGCGTTACAATTCTAAAAGACAAAAAAGTATGAATGTAGGCGACATTGGCAATGATTTTTTTGAGACTATTACAACTTGAATTTTTAAATAGTTTGATAATGAGACAGTACTGTAGTGGTACTTGGCACACAAAAATAAAAATGTTATTAAGAATTTCAACTTCGCTGATTGAAACAATTTAAAGAGATAGCAAAAATAAAATCATATATATATATATATATATGTGTGTGTGTGTGAGTGTGTTTCCAATTTAATTAAAATTGATATTTATTTTTACACACTCTGCAATCTAGTTTTTGTTGGCAAAAATATCGAGCGAGAAATGTATTTGTACTATTATATATATATATAGTTTGTTTGAGAATGAAGCACTATTTGAACCAAATAAATAAATCACTTTTAAGTCTCCGTCTGATAAATTCATCAAAATCTTTTCTCGTTACAAAAAAACATCGAAATAAACTGATATTTCATAATCAGTAAAAGCTTTCTTTGAAAACATCAAATAAAATTATGAGGAAAGTGTGTGTATACATATATATGTACATATATATGTATATATATATATATATATATATATATATATATATATATATATATATAAATGAAAATATAAATTTGTACATACGTACAAAAAACTATAAACTGATTACTGTCTAAATTTCGAAAGATAAAAAATAATTTTTCTTTGTAATTTAGTTCTGACATTTATTAGACCTTAGAGTAAATTCTTAAAACGGAATCAAAATTAACCATTAGCTTGTCTAGATGTAATAGGATGTTTACTGTTTATGGATCCATAAATTTAATTCATATTAGTTGAAAACTTTCACTATATCAAATATGCTTTTATAAACATAACATTTACAAATCTAGATGAATTGTTATTTTATTCTGTTTTATTTTTCGATTACTCTACTCAAAACCATGAAATATATTATCTGATATATATATATATATATATATATATATATATGTAAGAAAGTATGAAAATAAGTTATTAACTTACCGAAAGTAGTATATAAAAATATGTTTTTCGTTTATAATATATAATTGACATTTTTTTAAATTTATTGAATTTAAAATTATGAAACAGACTTCGTTAGAATTTTTATGCGCTAAATAGAGTTATTTATATTATTATTATTTTTTTTATTACAATTGTTAATAAAAAATTTATCACTTGAACATCCTATATATATTCTTCATATAAGTTGTATTAAATGTTTAGAAAAAAGTCTATTGAATATTTTAGTTATGGTAAAAATGAGAGTTGTTATTTTAATTGAAATTCTAAAAATCATATTTTGTTTATATAATTTAGTTTTTTTATTTAAAATTTGATAGTATTTTTAAATATTATGATTCTGTAATGTAATTTCTAAAAATATTGTAAATTTTTCTAAAATTCTTACTGTTTGCTAACGGTTTAGCTCTCATATGGTTTCTGCAAATGTTTTTTAATTAAATTTTTTAAGTATTTTTTTTTAATTTTCACACATATATATATATATATATATAGAAAGAGAGAGAGGTATACATAGATGGATAGATAGATTTATACATGCGTTTTCGGACGAGGTCAAATCTTTAAACGCCCTCAGTATCTACGCTATTGAGTGGCAATACAAAAGCCCGTTATCCTTTACTGCCGCACAATATCTCGTTCAAACAAATGACAATTGGTGGAGCAGCTTTGAAATTATTATGTTTATTCCCGGTGGTAGTTAATACGCCACTGCAAACACGAATTAAAAGTTGCTGAATTCCGAATTCGTATGCTCTGAACGATAATTGTAATCATGAGTGTAGTGCACTGAAGATACAAAATAAATAACATGGGCATGTTTATAAATATAAATGTTTGTTTGTATACACTCACAAATATTTATATATATATATATATATATATATATATATATATGTATGTATGTATATATATATATATATATATATATATATTATCAGTTATGATTTAAATATAAAACGACTTTAGATTTCCATTTTGTTTTGATCTGTAGAAATTTTAATTATTATTAATACTCAAATAAATTTCACAAGCGAATTATTCTCCTATCAGATAAATCATAAACTCTTTTTGATTAAAGATCATTTCTGATTGTTGGTTATGCGAATTTCGACAGTGATGTACTCATCTTTAAAGCGTTAATGAAAAGGAAAATCTGAAGAAATTTGAAAAGAATAGACATCAAATTTTATATTTCTAAGTTAACATTCTTTGTGCAATAGAATTATAATCTAAATCCACATAAGTAATAATTATTTTTTCTTTACATTTTATTGTGTATGTTTAAAAATTACACGGTACTAGGAAATTAACAGTTTTAATTTTTTATATAATTAATTTAAGTTATTTTTAATATTAATTTTTCAATTATTTGGTTTTAAAAAACAAAATAAAAATTTTGTTAAATGTAAATTAATAAGTATAACATGTTTGATTTTAAAAATTGTCCTTATTTTAAAAATAACATAGATGGTATGCATAAGACTGTGTAAAAAAATTTCAATACTTCATAGAAACTCACTTACTACATTTCTATTACTTTTAAAAGAAATCAATTTTAAGAACTTGTGCTATAAATTAATAGACATTTTCATTAAAGTTGAATTTTAAATGTAATTCATTTTTATCTGAGTTATATAATAAAACATTTAAACAGTTTTTGACTCACGAAACGTTTAATGATTTAATTATCACAGAAAGTATTACTGAAATAAATAGTTATTAATTATTCTAACCATTCTGTTCCGAATTTAATATTTTAATTTATTATCAGTTAGTTAAAATATGCAAATACATATTTATAATTAAATAAATATACAAAATGATATAAATACTTATTCTATAAATAAATTTCACATGAAATATTAATTTCAATAAATATGTTTATAAAAATTTGTCACATATTGAACTTAAAAATAGGTTGCTTTACATAAAATTATTTGATAATTGTAAATAGCTACAAGGAAAAGTAAATATTTTATTTAGTTCATTATAACGAATTTAAATATTATATATATATATATATATATATATATATATATATATATATATATATATGTATGCAAGTATGTATAATTCATGATTGAGGTAGCAGAAATATTTTTCATTAAAAATGAATTTTGAACCGTGACACGTAATACGTGAAAAGAAAAAGTATGTGCTTTTTTCCTTATGTACAGAAAATAATGTTCCTTTTTTTACTATTCCCATAAGATTTTCTTACGGTGAATGTTAATATGTGAATGTCTTGCACACACACCTTTGGGATTACTTGGATAGCTGCCAACGAGAAGGTTTGAAATGCAATCTCATCAGCACTAGTGTGTAAATCCGTTACTTCACCTATAGTTAGGTCTACAAACTTATGTAGACTTCTAAGAAATATTTGTTTGTAAAAAATTTCTGTTTACACATATATATTCGTTATGAAATTTTGACAAACAATTCATTTTGATGTTCATTTCATATTATGAAATCCCTAAAGAAATTATAAAAAATGTCTACTGACTTGAACATTATTTAAATTTCGAAACGCAGATGATATCTTTATTGTATTTGAACGTTTGAGACATTTCCATTATAGATAAGTTGTAATTATTTTTCTTCAAAAGTTAAACTAATATGCATATAAACACTCTTTTGAAGTTTTATATAAATTATGTGTACTTTATCAAATTACTTTGTCTTGTCTGTATTCTTGTATTTAATTTTTAATTAATATTAAATCAAATGAATAATTTACAACAAAGCGAAATAATTTCGGTTTTAATTAATAATATTATAGAGATAATAAATAATAAAGTAGCCACGAGTCGGTTTAATATTTTCCACGATCTTAGTGAAATATTAAAAAATTATTGAATTATGAAAGTCAAGTTCAGTTATTTTTTCAAAATATTATACAGTTATTTTAATGAAGGTATTTCAAATTTAATAATGAAAAAAACAGTAGAAAAAGCTTCAACGTGGGATATGTATATTCATCTTTTTGATAAATGTTTATTCAAATATAAAAAACGATATTTTCGGAATAATTGATTCATTTAACATTTAAATTTATATAACTAATGTCAATATTTTATTAAAAAAGAAATATAATTTTTTATTTCATGTTTTCTTTGTATATGTGTTGATTTTATTTGATCAAGGAAAAATATTTTTCTGTATACAATTATTTATGTTTTGTTCATATATTTACAAAAATATGACATTTTTATTGTAATCGTTACTAAATAACCACATAAAAACATTCACTGAATAGAATTCTAACTAACCATTAATTTAACGTTTGTTTTATTCGTTAAAATTATAATTTACTAGTAAATATTGTATTTGAATTTAAATAAAATTCGATAAACTATTAAAGTTCATGTACACACGTATACAGAAACTTGTAAAATAAAATTACTATTACATTCAATGTGCACAGTTGTATTTTTTTACGGAAGAAATATAAACTATTCTGTTGGTTTCTGTACCACTTGAAGCACTTAAGAGTGAAAGAGCTTGTATTACCAATAATAAATTGACTCAACTATATGAATACCACTCACGCAAATGTATGGAAGTGAAACTACTGATGAAATAAAATGAAATGTATTTTTTCTGCGAAATTTCAAAACTTCTCACTAGAAAATAGACTTCTATGTTTCAATAAAAAAAACACTAATGCAGATGCCAGTTTTGATTTTCTGACTTTATATATAAATTTAAAATGGTTTTTTAAATTAATGAAGTTTTAATAATTGCAAAATATAATCTGGATATATATTTTATAAATTATTTTATTTATTTTGGATTTATTTTATAATTTTATTTTGTTAAGTTTTGGATGGAAAAAGAATTTTTTTATTCTAAAAATTTTTATAATGTTGACATATATATTATTATACTTAGTAAACAAATCATCAGTTGTCAAACCTTATGAATTTACGATTCTCTAAAATAAATTTCGATAGTCTTTATTCATTTCTTCATGAATAAAGTTAAAGAATTTAAAATTTCTCAATAAATAAATATTTCAATAATTTTTGATAGGAAATATTTTGATGAAAATAAATAAAAAGTGCCAGATTTTTAATCATATTGTTTAATTTAGAGGGAGGATCTGATTTCAATCAAAGTAGAAATATAAAATTTGGATTTATTAAAAATATTCAGTGTATTAATTTCAAATTTCTAATATTTTTATTTGTAATAAAAAATATTAAATAATTTTTATGCATATATATATATATATATATATATGTATATATATGTGTGTGTATATGTGTGTGTGGAAGAGCTGTGTGTGTAAACTGAAACTTAGTATTAAGCACAACAAGAGTTTAGTTTGTGGTTGGAAGAATATCTGTATTCCTGGTCATTTGTAACCAATATTCAATTGAATTCTTAATTTTATACTAATTGCTCTATCGCATAATCTACAATATATTAAAAAAAAATAAAATAAAAATGGCAGTAGCTTAAAAAGATTGATTTTCGAATCAATACCTTCACTTATTTCACAAAAAAAGTACAACTCATATCACAATATGCGTAGTGCTTACGGAAAAGAGCTTTTTATTTGTTATGGAAATAAAAATCTAAGTTGATTGGACTATTAGTTCTTGAGATATTATGTTATCCGTAAACAAATTTCGAGAAAAACATGTTTGTTTCAAGTATAGTTGAATGTGTGAGAGAAGTGAACATTTTGTATACCAAATGTCTCAATGTACATTCTGAAAGATTTCTAGTTTCAATCAAATGAAATAACTGTATAAATAGCAAAAAATATTTTTAATTGGTATATTTTGAAACTGGAGAGGAAATTCAGTTTAACTTTTTTCAAGTTTTATTCAATAAAACTTACTAGGTAGTAAATGCCGATATCTTGCAGGTTTCAATATTTCAATAAATCTCTTTAGAAAAATTATTTTTTAAAAATATATAACGAAAAAAAAACAATGATTTATGAGACTTTTTAACACTGTATATTTTTTCAAATCTCCATTATCTTAATCAAATTAATTACTCTTATTTTTTGTTTCATTTTAACTTTTGATTAGTTATACTTAATTTTACTATTAACGAAAATGGCTTTTTGTTTTTTTTTTCACTTTTTAAAATTGGACTATGTTCAACTGGAACCACTTTCTAGTCTACTTGAGACCCTTGATGAATTTTAGCAACAATTAAAAAAACAAATATAAATAACTAAAAAATATATAATAGTTTTCTAATGTGTTTTCCATTAATTTAGTTTTTTTCTTTTTAGTGAAAAGTATTACTACCTATTAATTAAAGTTCTTATCTTTATAAATTACTGACTTATTATTAAATCTAATATATTTAAAATATAATTATTCATAAAAATACTTTTCACAGACAATGTAACATAAATCAGATGTAAATTTATTAATACTTTTCATGAGTATCGTAAACTGAATGTGGATTTTGTAAGAGGTTATAACCTAAATTATCTAGGATTATGTTAGACTGGTGATAAATCTAAAGTTAAAGTCGTTTCAATGTAGTTTCAGTTAGTTAGACCTCGTTTCTTATCTGTATCAAAGGACATCAGTAAAATAAAGATAATCGTCTCTTAAAGAGAATATTCTGAAAGATATTCAATGCAATGAAAACCAAGTGTATGCATTGTTTAAGAATTACATTTACTTTATCAAAATCTAACTGTTAGCTTCATTTTTCAATAAGTTATAGTTCACATTCTATAAATAAATTCGTATGAAAAATTCGAAATCAGTTTATATATAAAATAAATTAAGTGAAACTAATTACGAACTTATTAGATTTATAACATATATTTAAGCATAAATATCTTTTCCTTTCAAGAAAGAATATTTATAATATATTTAAATTTTAGTAATATTTTTAATAACATTGTGACAATTACATTTAAATTAGTTTAATAGCTAGATTTAGCTTTTTAGCTAGATTTTTGATATTTTATCATATTTCATCACTAAATTAAATGTTACATTTAGTATTAATACATTTATTAAAAAAAATCGTATGTTAAAGAAATAATTTATAGGTAGTCAAATGGAAAAATAACTGTTGTTGAGTTTCAAAAGCATTATTCTCCAAATTTTTAATTTTATAATAAAGCAAAAAGTAATAAATATAAATAAAAAATGTTAAAACAGTGAAAGAGGTTCGAAAATACATTACGATTTCATCGGCTTCAGGCAGTCATTTTTTCCGATAAGGGATTCGTCAGTTATCTTACCGCTGGAGTAAAGTTATATAAAATAATGGGAGATATTTTGAAAATTGAAACTGAATCAATTTTTCCGTACACATTCAATTTCTATAAAAAAAGGCACCCAATTAATTTGCACACCTAATATTATAATCATGGTTGTTTATTTTATAAGTACTAAATTAAAAATTTAATATATTTATTGAATTTTTAATTTAGTGAATTTTTAATAAAGTAATTGAAATTGATTAAAAATTGTCAAACCATATCTAAACAAAATTTGAAATAATCACTATTTTTATGATTCTGTTATTTTAAATAATTATATTATTAACATGCATTTGTATTTAAATAAAATGGAAAAAACAGTTAAATCATATGTATACATATGTTAAAGGTTTTAAAATGAAAGTTATCGACTTTTAAGGAAATAATTACTGAAAGAATTTGAGAGTATTTATGAATATTTTTTGTACTTGCATTCTTTTATAAAAAACTATAATTAAATTATTTCATTTTCAAATGAGTGTTTCTAGATGATTAAAGACTATATGTATTAATTAAAATATTATTGTTAAATATAATATGTTAAGAACACATCAATCACAAGTATTCTATTTAATTTATTTTCAAAAAGGATATAAACGCGTTTATTTGAATAAAAACTCAAATATTCATACGAATAAAAAAAGAGACTGACAAGAACTGTGAACATTTGACTAGCACACACGAAGTAGCGGTATTGTAAAGTTTATAGTTTCTCTGAAATGTTATAAAACGATGATGGTCGAGCCTTGAAAAAGGCAGCGTGTATCAAGTTTGGAATTTACATTTACATCTTTTTTTATGTCTTTCGTACGGACAGAGTTCGTGGTAGAGTTGACGTCTTGTTTTATTTGTACTAACAAATATCTGTTTAAAATTAAAGAAGATAAAATTGTGCTATGCAAGAGAATAATTTAAAAATGGATATATTAACATTTTTCTCCGAAGAAAATTATACGAATATTCATTTTACTTGAATACAACTATTAAATAAGAGGTGATATAAAATATGCACATAAATAATATAATTCTGATTTACTAGCATGATATTTAATGTGTAGAAATTTTAACCAAACCTGCATACGGAATGTAAACTTAAAAAAACACTAGTTTTTTCTTTATTTTAAAAAAGAAAAACGAAACCAATTAAAATGTACTTGCAACTAGATTGTGATAATTTACCGTTTACTCATTATATTTAAAACTTAAATGCATGAAATGTATTAATTAAATGTTAATTAGATTTTCTGCTAAAAGAACAATGTTTATGTGCGGTTTATGGTTTTATGAGACCACATTGGGTAATGAAATTAAATTTCTGATTATATATATATATTCAGAAATTTAATTTTATTATTTGAGTTTTAAGTATGTTTTTTTTCTCTATGTAAGATATATATATATATATATATATATATATTCAGAAATTTAATTTTATTATTTCAGTTTTAAGTATATATACGTATATATATATATTATATTTTTTATAAATTTATATAAACATACTATTTTTTTTCATTATTTTATAATAAGTAAAATATATAAACTATAATATAAATATAGAAGATTCAATTAAATTTTATAAAGATAAAGACTAAAATTTATATTTTTAAAAAATAATTACTTTTTTTCTGTAAAAATATCCGACATTTTGCTGCACAAAGAATTTTATGATGGTGATGTATTAGTTGTATATAACGTGTATTCAGCGGATATTGTGTGTACGTTTAAGCGGAGATGAAAATTCTTATTTATATTTTAAATCAGTAAAAAGTATTAACTATTACAATATATATATATATATATATATATATATGTATAAGTTTATGAAAGGGAATAAATCAATATATAAAAGTTATAAATCTTTATTGGAAATTTAGTAAATCAAACAAGCCAACTTATTTCATTTTGTCTGTTTTAAATTTCAACACAAAATTTAAAAAGTTTATCAATTTTTCTTACTTTGTAATTTTTTTTATAATGTTTTCAGTTTATATTTTCTGGACATCAGCTTATTATAAATATATGATGTACAAAAACTGTACATAAAAGTAATGGACATATTGAATCTTAAAAATTCATATAACAGTAATTACATTGTTAGTAAGTCTTGTATTATTTGAAAATTATTTCCAAAGATAACTTTTTCTTACTTACTTTATACTTGACAATAATGCTGTTTTAATTATATTTACAATACCTATTCTTTTGAATTTTTTTAACTAGAATAAAAATAAATTGGATATCCAAAATGTCACGAATGAACAATTCAAATAGGAAAATAGAAAATTTACAATTTGGAGTTTAATATTTATTTTATTTGAGAGGTTCACAAAGTAGTTGGAATGTAATTGGAGAATAACTTTTTTTCTGTAGAAAAAATGATCATGAATTTGAAATTAAATTGGATAACTATTCAGAGAAAGCGAGTGTTTATTTTTCACAGAGGTTATCCTGTCTCCAATAAATTATAATATATCACTACATGTTAAATCCACAACATTTACCAGTAAAAGCCTTCAAGAAGAGATTGAATATCATACATAGAAAAAATAAAACTTTTGTTCTTTTCTGGAACTCTCCTAATTGGATTTGTTTTCATAAGGAGGTATACTCACATTTATTAAATAATATATTTTTAAAAAAATAATGACATTTATTTAGTTTAATATTTATATGATATTAAAATATATGAGTTTAACAAAATTTAAATAAAGTTTAGTTTATCAAAAAATCTCTTTTTTTAAAAAAATATTCTTTTATTTTGAAATAAAACCCAAGTAAATTATTTTTAAAAATAATACCTCATCACAAAATGTTGAACAGAACAATATATAACGAAATTAAATAAATATCACTACTACTTTCTTTAAATACGAAATTAATTTTATTAATTAAAGATGCAATAAGCAAAAATTAATATGGAAGTGTACACGTATATATTTAATACTGTGTATATGAGATGTCTGTGCACTTTCCTTACAATGCAATGGATCATAATTCACTATTCTAATCCAGCTGTGTGTAAGTGAAACTCTATTTTATTCACAGATGGAGATATTGCTGAAATATTCAGTATGTAATAGAACTAACCCATGTTAAAAGATGTGGTATTCTACCTCAACCCACTTATCTTACCACTTTAAGTTAATAAATTTAAATGGCTTAGAATAGAATTCAAAGATCCATCTTACATGTTTATTGACATAATAAATATGGAATCTTTGTAAATATTAGATGGATGTGAATATACGCGTGTAAATATATTTATTTTGTATTAAAATCATTTAAAAAAGTGTATATATATATATATGTATATATATATATATATATATATATATATGTATGTATGTATGCAAATTTTTTAAAAAAATTCTTGACAATATAGTTTTTATGGAGGTTAAGGTTATTCGTACAAATATAATTGTCTTCAATAATGTATATAATCTAACAGGAAAAATATAAATAAACCATTAGAGACAATAGTCAAGTACATTATATTCTAAATGTACAAAAGTTTATTCATTATAATGCAAAACACAAGTCGTGTTTAAAGTATTTGTTTTGAACTAGGTGCTAGAAATTGTCTTCATTACCCTGTACGTGCTATTATTATATTTCAAACCGTGTTCGTCGCACATAACGTCCGTTACTTTTTTATTTTTCTCATTAAAAGGAAATATATGGACACATACCAGCACGTTATACTCTTTACAGGAACAAGGATATGTATAATACTATTTATTTACACTTAGAACACAATACATGTTTGAAGTATTTGTTACATTATATTACTAAATAGTTCTTAGTTTTAAACTTATTTAATGTACATGAAATGTTATTTAGATGGAAAACAATTTATTATGTTATTAGAAGTACACAGTAAGTGACTGTTGTTTAATTCTTAGTAGCGATTAAAAATAAATTATTTAAAGTTTAGATTAAGAATGAACAAAAGTCATTAGTTACAATTAATTTTTAATTAAAATTCGTTGTAGAAAGTTTTAGATGTGAAAATCAATGTATATCAAATACAATATAATGTTTCTTTTATTATAGATCACTTCGAATGATTCAAATAAAACATATTGTTGACATTTTTAAACGTAATTGATTTTAGATATCTTGCTTCATTTAAAAAGTAGTGTTAAAAATAGAAGGTAATAAAAAGAAATAAACTAATAACATCTGCTAGGTTTCATAAAAAGAAAGAAATGTGAATATTTTGTGATAATAAAGCCATAAAATTGTATAACCGAATGTGAAATACCGAACGAAAGTAAGAGACAATTTGCAAGTCAAAATATCGAAGTGAAGATTTTTCCAAACAGAAATTCGAATGTGAGGTAACGTGCTTTCATGTTCGCTATGAAACATACGCGATGCTTATTACGTGGATTCAAATAAAGAACGCAAGAGCAGTTCGTTCTCTACAATGTAAAAATGTACGTGGGAAAATTGGTTCGAATTTGAGCAAGCACTTTATTCGACATGTTCCTTTAATAGGAAGTGTCTCTGCATGAAATATTTCTTTTTTTTCAAGAATATCGATTTACTTTTTACAATATTTAATTTGTACATTGTTGTATTCTTTATTTTATTTATAGATAGAACATTTGAACATGTTCTCTTGTATAACGAATTTAAATTTATCATTTATAAAAAAAATAAACTACGTAGTAATAGAAATTATTTTTTTAAAAAATAAATTGTGTATAGTAAACGCTCAATTTTTTTTATTTAGTGCTTTTGTCAAATGCGCCATATTTAAATATAAAATATTTTTCCTGATATCTAAATAATATTACTTGTTCATATACTTAGAAATAGAAGTGATTAAGAGTGAATATAAAAAAATTATGTGCATGGTCTTGATAAGAGCAAATCCAAGAAAAGAAAATAAAATTTATAAGTAGAAATTCTGAAAACGGAATAAATTCAAGTGCTTAGAGTTTTCCTGATAACACTTTCCGTGTCAAGCCGTTTTCGAATAAGTGCATTATCAGTCCCCACTGTATAGAGTTTGGTAAATATTTAAAAATTATACATTTTTAATTTGAAAGTTGGAAATTTATTTATAAGTAGAGTAAATGTTGAAACTATAAAATGCACTGTATACTAAACAAATAACTTTATTCATTTTCATACCAACAATTATTTTGTTGACTTTATCTATCAATGACAAAAATATGTCTTCGCCTGGAAATGAGGTTCAGGCGTTTACCGAAAATGGTATACGCGGCACGGAAAGTATATATATATATATATATATATATATATGTATATATATATATATATATATATACAGATATACACACACAGACATATATATATATATATATATATATATATATATATATATATATATATATATATATATAGGAAGAGAAGGAAAACAAAAACTATCTTAATAAATCCATAAATTTAATAATCGTAATATAAAAAATACATAAAGACGAACAAAAATATGAAGACATTTTAAAAACACTTTATTTCTTTTCATATTTGATTTTTATAACAGAAAGTTTTTCTTAGGTATTAATTACCTAAGTTACTATATTTATAATACGGTACTGAATTTAATTAACATATATTTTATCAAATTCATTGTTAAAAAAATATTCGCGCTATTATGGATATTTATTTTTAAGCTATTGTAGCACTTCAAGCTTTAGTGCGCTGTTTTAAGAACAGTGCAATTACCTTTTATTTATTTGACAGATAAATGAGAAAATCGACTATCTACCTACACGGCAGATGAATTTTATTATATGTCTTTAATTACATGCTTGTTTCACGATATATATATATATATATATATATATATATATATATATAATGTAATTAAATGTAAATGATTTAAGTAGTAATTTTTGATTAAATAAAAATATCTATTATTGCTATTCATATTTATAAATGAAAAAGCATTTATCATATTTGTGAAATTTTGCATATAATTCCAGATTAATTATGTATCAATATTCTGCACTATATTCCTCAATTTAAATTCAGCATATGCTTTAAACCATCGCGTAACTAGACTATATAATCTTACTTCTACAAGCACGTTCGTTTATGGCCTTATTTGCATGTAAACGTATAACTCTTACAATAAATGTATATTTTCAGATGAAGTTCACATATTTTAGAAAAATTCTAGTTTTTTACAAAAATTTGATAGTCATTAAAATTATATTAAATGTTTGTTTTAAAATATTATTCAATATAAAACTTGTAGTTTATTTAGAATCAATTTATCGTTAGATATTTTTTTAAAAAAATTTATTTGCAGTTTAAAGTTATTTGAAATTTCAACAATTAGAATAACAACAATAATTCATCAATAATATGTAAATAATACATTTTAAGAAATATTATAATGAAACACAATCACGTTTTAAAACTTTTTTTCTTGTTTATAATGAAAATTAAATGTCTAGTTTAGAACAGAACCATTATTTATTAAACTTTACATTGACATCTGTAAACGTTTAAGTAAAACGACAAAAAGAAAATAAAAATGACAGAATTGAGCAAATAAAAATGAAGCTCCGACGTAAAAATTATCTCCATTGTTTGCTACTTCGCTTTGTGGTCATAATGAAGCAATTTGACATTTTACATTAACGCAAATTAGTCTAAGACTGTAAAGAAAATGGATACAGAATTACCTTACGAAATTAGTTACAAAGCCTGAACACGTCCTTACAGCTACACTTTACCCTTTGTATTCGTAGTTGAAATAATAATAATCATGATATATTTAGTTTTCTTATCCTCATTTTTCTATGTCGCAATGCGGCTATGACATGAAAATAAAAGAGGTCAGCCATATCATATTTTAAAGTGTCTGTTTTATAATATGAACTATTCTATTTCAAACGTGCATTATTTCAGGAACCCTCATAGATTTACTTGAATAATTTATAACATTAAACGCAAACGACCGCTTTGTATAAGTGAAGTGACATTATTGAATGTTTCAGTGTATTTTTTTCTCTTTTTTCAAACGTTTTTTTATTTTTAGATATGTTTTCATATACTGTTTTTGATTAAATTGTGATGTGAATTATAATCTAAAAATGTACATTTATAACATAAACATTTATTTAATAATTCACACAAACATTAGTAAAACATATTTCATTATTTGTATATATATATATATATATATATATATATATATATATATATATATAATATTGAATAAAAATTATTTTATAAAGATTTTTTATTTTTCTATTAATTTCTTCTAGAATCATGTATACACTTATTGCTGACAAATATAAATATTTTTTTCTAATTGTGTTTGTAATATGAAATTAGATGAATATATTTTTTTAATTTAACAAATTTTTGCAAATAACTCAAAAGCAACATTCAATAACACTGAATAACTATTACTATATACGTTAAGTTGTAATTATTTATTACACATTTGTTAGTTTTTCTATAAGATGATGTAAGAAAATATCTTGTATATCCTTACTGACTTAATTATTAAATCATTATCAAATATGTCGATTCTCAACCAAATCAAAATTTTTAATGTAAATGATACGATGTTAACAGACTGGACTTTGATTGTTGAATGAAATTCCTTGAAAATTTTATTGTGAATTTTATTTTTCTTTTGATTTTCTGCGCACTTCTTTTATTTATTCATTGTTTTATAATGGCTGTGTCATGATATACAAAATCTATAGATATATAATATGTTCTTGAAACTGTCATGGTTCCAAGGGCCAAATCATAAGATTTATACTATTTGGCGGTACTACACATGACATATTTTATGTTTATATACGGTACGAAAATTAACAAGCTATGTATATCGATTGTCATACGTTAATATATATATATATATAAACGATATTAATGTTTTAGTATGAATAGCCTAATAGTATCACTCTCGATATGTCCACAAATAAAAATTAAAAATGATCATTAATTAATTATAGAACATTTGTGATCATAAAATTTTTTTGTGATTTGTGAATTTTTTCAGAAATTAATTTTTTAAAAATTAATTTCTGAATTAAAATTTAGTCCTATCAGAAATATATTATGGTAGAGGTTAAACTATTCGATTATTCGAATATTTGAACATTGGTTTAATACTTAGAACAATAAATCAAAGAGTGATTGAATATTTAAATTCTGTCTCATATTCGAATTGTGACTTCATTGAATCGTTTTTTTGTAGTGAATATTGTTCGTCATTTCTAAATAATTTAAATACAATTTATATTAAAACATTATAATATATATATATATATATATACACATATACATATATGGTTATAAAGGAAGTGTTGGTATGTTACTATAAACCATATACTAAAAGAGTACCGTTAGATTATTAGAATCGGCACTATTCGATGATGTCGCAATACGAATGAGTTATTAATCGAATATAAAAAATCTGAATTTTATTGTAAACCTAATTTAATATCACAAGAGTAACACTCTTGTGTTGCGCATCTTAGAATGTCAAATAAGTATGTTTTTGCGGATTATGTATCTGTTATATTTTATACATCAGTGTGTATGAGGCACTAATACTATTATAAATAGACAGTATCAAGTATTTAAAGACAGGAATTACATTTTACTAACAGCAAAAAGAAATCTGAGGAAGGGAATGGATGTAACTACTGTAACAAAGGAACTGAGTTTGACAATTGAAAAATAAAACAAGGTTTTGCTTTATTTCTTGATTTTTATTTTCTTTTTTTGAAATGAGAGCTCAAAGTATTACAGTTAGTGACAGGTTTAGTTCTTTGTTCGTTGCTATTTTTAATCTTTGATTTAAGATACAGAGATTACGGTCTGATTCATGCCCTATTCGTGTAGGTTTTTTCATACAAAATTGTTAATTTTTTTTAATCTCCTTTATACAATTGTACTTCATTTTAATTAAATTTATAATTTATATGAAGAATTTAAACGTGTAAATAATACAAATTTTCAAATAAAAATATTTAATTGAAATCACTTATTTAATCGAAAACATGAGAATTCTTATTCATTCGTAATTGAAATTGAATTCTCATAATTTCATTTTAATACGTTTAATAGAATTGAATAGAAATAACAAAGGTGTTAATTTTTAATTTATATGTAAAGCCGCTTTTCCTGTTTACTTCTTATTAAGTATTTTATTTCCATACGAAACCCATTTCCATAAAAATCATTGAATCTATTACATAAAATGCTTAGTGAATTCCTTAATGATTGATTTTTGGCCCATATCGAATCTCGTCAAAATCATAAATTATTCATTTAGCTCACACGACCAGTCGTCAGTCGAAAATAAAAATAGAAATCACAATTCGTCATCATTAAATGCAAGCCAAACAGGCGTAAAATGGAGAAATCAAATTTATTTTGCATATTAACGAAATTTTCATTAATTGAAATATGCACGTTCAGTGAAAGAGATTGCCAATTCACAACATGCTGTCAAACTTTGAAGCATCTCATTTATCATACTGACAGAGTAATATAAATAAATATATGAAAATTCGTGTTGTCCGATATAAATGGGAGACATATTGGTGGTCAAATTCTTTTTATGTGTACATCATGTGCTCAATACCTGTCAAGTATATTTTTTTATAGAATAGTGATTATTTAATTGCTTGGAAAACGACTAATTTTCAAACATATATATATATATATATATATATATATATATATATATATATATATATGTACACATATATATATTCGATAGAATTTATTTACATTTAAGAAGATTAAATGTAATTAAATACTTTAATTAAAAAATGTGTATTTTGAAAACATAAATCAGACAATAATATACTAAAATTAAAATCATGTATTCTTTTTATGATACTTTTGTTAATTTAATAAAAACTGTATAAATATTATTAAATATGTTTTGTGCTAATTAAAAATCATAATTAAATCTAAAATAACAAATCTGTCTAATGATAATTTAGAAATATTATTGAAATTTCAAACAGTTTCTGATTAAAATTATTTGAAATACTAAATGCGACCTATCATCAAAGAAGATTAATTTTAAATAAATAACGGATTAAAATACATTTGTATTTTTATTTTTAAATTCGTTTCATAAATTTAAAATGAATTTTTAGATACATTATTTGAACCTAGTTAAAATATTATAATTATGTGTTTTTAATTCTTATAGTACTTTTATGTAGTATTAATAAGTAAGTAAATAAATAATTATATATTTTTAATTCTAGTTTTTTATATTAAATTTAATTATATTATAAAACAATACTTTAATGAATTAAAATTTAAAAATTAAGTATCTGCAGAAAAAGTATAATAAAAAATTAACATCAGTGTTTTTATAGACATTTGAGTCTCATAAATTAACAGAAATTAAAATAATATTTTTAACCCTTCAAAAAAACTGTTTAAAAACACTCATATACCATCTGAAAGGAAATCGATTTTTCGTACATATATTTGAATATAGTTTCAAATCAAATGCTTTCTGTCGTCAAGATTTTTATTCATTTTTTGTTTATACTACCAAAACTTGATATCTTGTCAAATTATATCGACATTCGAAAACCTCTTTGGCACTAGGGATTTTTCTACGATAAAGCACTAAATCATATGTCAAAAATATGACTGGACATGCAAACACTGTAAAAATGTATAAAAGTCAGTTATTTTTGTATTTTGAAAATTTTACAGAAAAATAAAGATAATGAATTTATATACAGAAAATTAAATTTTAGATTACTTTTCATTTATTAAATTTAACATTTCACAATACACGCCAACATATAAAAATAATTTAATTAGTTTTTTTAATTTTTTTTAAATAAATTTCAGTATCTTCATTTATTATAACCCTTGAACATAATTTAACTACTATTAATGGGTTTTATTTAATATTTAAATGTTTATATGAACTAATATTTTTATTTTTCTATCTTAATTTAGCATGTTTATGACTCATATATATTTATTTTATTAAAAATTCTCATTAATAAAATTAAATATGTACTTTAACGTAAATTTTAATATACATTTTATGTTTTATTATATAAAGTTACAAATAATTTTATTACAAAAACTATATAAATAACAGCATATTTAAATGATCCAATAAATTTTGAGTATACATATAAATGTGGTTTTATCAAGTACTAACAGAGAAATGTATAACCTTCATTATAACATGTTTCATTAGCCGTTTGGATTCTGTACGTCTGTTATAAAATTTGTAATAGAAAATAGTTCATAATATAAGTTATAAACTTGTTCCTACAACTAAAGTAACATTTATTTAATATTAAAGTCTACTGAGTGCTGAATAGAAATGATTTTGTGTAAATTAAGAAACTATCTACGTTATATGTTTTATTGGAGGAGATTATTGTAATCATTTCGAATTTTTATTATATTCAATTTTGAATATATACATATTTATAGGTAGTCGAGTCAAGTGAAGCTATAAAAGTGTGTATAATCGAAATTCAGTATACAAAAACATAGGTAATTTACATGTATATATATATATATATATATACATATGCAAAAATGTATTTTATGTAGCGATATACGATCGTTCCCTTACTCTATTTTCTTCATATATGTGTAAGCAAACGTTTATTATTCTGTAAAGGGTAAATAAACATAGTTATTCTATTTGAAATAAAAATGCATAACAGTATATAAACATGAGACAATAGATACAATAAAACTCATGTCACATGAAAGCTGCTGTAAACCGGATATAAAACGTTGTATTCAACCGCACATTGGATATTGATTCCATAGGATTTTCTTGTTGCACTCCCTTGAACAATTCGTTTTCTTGACACAGAAAAGATATGTCACATACGCAGCAAGAATAGACGTACCAGAAGTTGGCTCGTTGCCAATTTTATAGATATTTTTTGTGATAATATTTGGTAAAAATGTTTTTGAAATATGTGCCAAATACATATTATTGATTTCTTTTCCATTTAATTCCTAGAAAGTTTTTTTTATCTAAACAAATAATAATAAATCGCAGCAGGGCTAAAAATGGTAGCTTGTTTTGTTTATAAACTTTTCATGTTTATGTGCGTATAGTTGTATTTCTTTTGTAGATAAGTATAAATGTCTTCCAGTTTTGTGTAATAATCTGATATTATATATACACATTTCTTTATGGTCATCGATTTGTAAAATGTTTTGTAACTTTTATATTTAACCCTTAAGAAAAGCCTGTAATATATGATGGATATTTGCTGATAATTTTAAAATATTAGACAAAGTTTGTATAAAAATTATTTTTTTTAATTTCTTTCCAAACTTCATCTTACAGTAAGTTTTTTTAATAAAGTAATCACAAATCCTTCTCAAATGAATAAAAAGTGAGAGTGTTTTAAAATCACTTGTAATTTTCATTAATTTATTGAAGTGATTTGAGACGAATTTATTAATGTTTATATAGAATTTTTATATTTAAGTTATTTAAAGTAACAAAAATTTGCTTTTTAAGATAGGTTATCAAAGTACTTTATCTTAAAATTTACCAATAAAAACACATATCTTAGGAAATATGCCTATTTTATGCATTAATCATTTTTTTAAAAAAAATTGTACACAAATTGTTTCAAAAAGAGTAAATTATTTGAAAAAAAATGTTTTATTTTTTACAAAATTGGTATTTACTATATATCTATTTAAACAAATTTTATTCAGTTGATACAAGAATGTAACATCTTTTTTAAATAAAATTTAAGTAAGATTGTACTGAAGTAATAAAAAAATATATTTTATTATAATCGTGCTTCTATCAAAATTTATTTATAGAATATAGTGAAGTCTTTTTATATGTTAATAGTTTTAAGTAATAGAGAAATTGTTTTACTACAAAATATTACTATACTACCTTTATCTTTGATCTTAAATAGAATTCATAGCTGTGAATCATGCATAATTTTCAAACTAGCTGCCCTTTTAATTGTATTTAAATTAGTCTATCTATATGATAATAACACTAGATCATATTATCTTAAATAAATTTATAAATATTATAAAAATAATCAAAATTTATATATATATACAAATAGTTGGATAGGTAAGTAAATAAATATGTATAGATGGAAAAATAGAGAGAGAGAGAGAGAGAGACGAAATTGTAACACACATGTCATTTACTCATTTAAACAAGCGCAAAATTTATTTCTTCTTAAGATAAATTACATTTAGTTTGAAACTACTTTCAGTATTGTCCATTAAAATAAATATGATTTCTTTAATACATTCTTTTGTAAGTAAATGTAAAATTCTAAAGAGAGTGATGAAATAAAAACAGCTTCATTTCAATCGATATAGTAATTTTAAAGTATTTCAAATTTAAGGAAAAATATTCCTAGTCTAATTAAAAATACTAGAATGGATACTATAAAGGTTAATTTATTATTATTTGAAAGATACTATGCTTCAGTTTTACAAATGATTTTTCACTTGTCATTCACTTGTTGTTTAATAATTGATAATTGATTATTTTTCTAATGGTTTATACTTATTTCGATGCTGTATCATTCTTAGAATGTTAAGCTAGAAAAAAATACATATTTAGATATATTATTTCTTTCTATTCGTTACCTCGTTGAACATGGCATCGACATCGAAATGAATATACTATCAAAATGCTCGGATGATTAGACTTTTTATGAACGATTTCATTCGTCTTTTTACTTTTAATTATATTCAGCAGAGGACTGATGTAACTGGTCGCTAATTGTTTTAGTTTGTATTTAAATTGTCGATACGTTATCTTTCATTGACAAAGTGTCGATGATTGTCGAATGCTTAAATGTTTTGGAATCAAGCATTTAAAATATGCATTTAAATTATTATTTTAATAAAAATAGTTTTTACTAATAAATATTTATTAATTTATTTATATTAATCCAATAAGTAAAAAGTACATCGAAAAAAAATTATACTAAATACAACTTAAGATGTATAAGTATTTAGTAAAAATTATTTATATCTTAAAATATGGTATTAAAGGTAAAACGATTTGATTTATTATTAATTATATCTTGTATATTTTAAAATTAATAATTTGAATTCTTTACTCAAAATGTTCAATGGGAAAAAGTTAGTATTTTTTCGAATAAGTGGATTAATTAAGGAATTATAATATAATTTTCACTTGTGTAAATATTTTTTGTTTAATATTATACTTAAAACTAATTAATGTTCATAAATTACTATACTTTAATGTATCTTTAATAAAAATCTTCGATAAAATTAAAAATATTTATTCACACACACATACGCACATACATTCACAGACACACACACATATATATTATATATATATATATATATATATATATATATATATTTTAAGACAGAGTACTTAGATTACATTATTCATTTATTCTCGAAGTTTTTCTCTATATTTTTTTTACAATAAAGAAGTAAATCTTTTTAATATTTAATATTCTACAAGCGTTTTTTTATTTTAATAGCTACATTAACTAGTCAGAGTCCATTCAGTTGTAATTAGTTTTCTCAAATTATGAACGTCTTCCGTAGACTAAGATCATATCTGTCTGCATATCAAAACTACATCATTATAAATGTATCTTTACATTTCATCCCATCAGACATTCTAATAAGTCTTTTAGTTTAATCAAACAGTTAAAAGTTTTAAATGACATAACTCGGTGACCGCGACAGCAGATGAACCAATCGCGTCTACAAAGTTTCAATCTGATACTTCAATGAAAAATAAGAGATCTTTTTTGTTGTTAGGCTGGAAGCGGAACTAATTTATCGCATCCTTGATTTTCTTTACACTAAAATGAAGATTGAGAACTTTGAAATGCAGAGATTCATCCATGAATAATTAAAATTAATTCTCTTTGGGTTTTGGAATAACTTGCCGCGACTAATTTACTGTTCTGTTTACCGCGTCGTGGTTTTTAACTTATTGTTATGATTTTTTGTTTAACTTTTTAGAAACCGTTACTGTTCTGTGTTTCTGTTTTCAACCGTAGTACAAAATTTATAATTTATTATTACACTTTGAACTTATTCTATGATTAATATGCTTACTTTGTCTATAAAATTTGTTTGTATTCTGTTTTTGTTTTTCTTCACGTACTTTTATACCCTTATATATATAGATATATATACACATACATATATATATATATATACATACATATATATATACACATACACACACACATATATATATATATATATATATATATATATATATATATATATATATATCGTATAGAAACAATCTCTAGAGTGATATGAAAGAATAAAATAAACATTTACTCTAAAAATATATTTTGTTATGAAATGAAAAATATTACTATTAAAAAAAACGTATTTTTCTTAAAGTTATTTCTTAAAATAGTTATATTTCATATATAAATATTCAAGTTTAGTATTATGTTTCTGCTTTAATATTAAAATTTAGCAACGTTTTCTTGAAAAAATTCTACTGAATTGAATTGTTGCCAAAACGTTTTCAAATACTATTTTATATTCATATTGTTTTTATTGAATATATTAGATGTCATTAATTATTTGCTTACTGTTTAAGAATAGTTCTTTTTATGTACATAACATTCGAATTTCTTTTAAAAATAATGAAAGACAAGTATGACAAAAACCCTTTCAAGTGTTCTAGTTAAAAGACAATTATTAAAACTGGAACGTTGAACGTAAAAGAATTTCCATTAAGTTGATGTATTTTAAGTAGTTCCATGTTCAAAAGCATAACTTTTTTAGTATAACATCGAACATAGACTCTTATCAATTGTTATTCAATATTGATCTCTTTATTTATATGAAACATTAAATATATAATTGTATGAATGAATAACATTTCGAGTATTCATTGTTATAAGAAATCCTTTAATTAATTACATTTTTTGCTTACTCGACGTTTTAAATTCAATATAATCTTTTGTAAATATTATAATTAAACTTCTTAATACATTTTTTACATCGTTAATGACTGTTTCAACAAAACAAGTACTTTAAACATATTTATGAATTAGCTTGTAAGGAAATTATGAAAAGTATTATATTATTCATTTTTACTACCATATGTATGTATGTGTTTATATATATATGTATATAAAAATATTACAAATGAGATACATAATATTATAATAATGTATTCTCGTCACAACTCTATTAGGTTGGTAGGATAATAATTTCGGAAATGTATATTAATTTGAAGGTCATAAACCGCAATTATTCTTCTACTAACTTAAAATAAAACCTCATATAAATATCCTTTATTTCTCATATTCACAATTACATTGTTTTTGAAAGATTTTAAACAAATCCGAGTATTAGAGAACTATTACCACTGTAGATCAAAAAGAATATGAATCATAAAAATATTGTGTCATCTATGATTATTTTCTGTTATTTTTTTTTTAATTTAATTTCGTTTATTTTGATGTACAGTGGCCACAGCTCTATAATATTCGACTTGTTTAAACATGTTCGGTACGTTCAAACGCCTGCAATTATATCGTATCTGAACTGTAAGTTGGGTATTTGATGGACATCAATTAATTTTGTATCATCAACAATCATTTATACTGATAAACTCATCAGTGTTTGAAGATAACTTCTTTATCATTATAAATGAAAATATTAATATTTATACAAAATATCTCGATAAAAAACAATATTTTTTATATGATTTTTATATCTAAACGATACATTTTTATTTTAAATAACATTGAATCAAACGACTAGTTACCTATTAAAGATTTTATGTACTTGTTATTTAAAGTTTAATTTTTGTCAATATTTAATAGAAAGTTATCAATTATAGTTCATTACAATACAAAATCCATACCTATTAAAACATAACATGCTCGTAAAAATTTAGTTAAGTCTCAATTAGTTCTTCAGTACAAGTTTATTTGGCGATATACAGCACTATAAATATATTCACTAATTAAAATTGGCGGCCGTGATCGTCTGAACAAACCCATTATCTCAAAAATGGAAAGAAATCGAACATGTAAATATTTTTGTCGTAAAATTGACTTTAGGATAATCTACACATTAAAATATTACGTGTCTTATTCAATATACTCTCTCTCTCTCTCTCTCTCTCTCTCTATATATATATATATATATATATATATATATACCTTTTTATCTAATTTATTATACCAATGAAACTGTACAATTTTAACTACTACGATAGTACCTTATTATGCTGATAAATAATTTAAAATCAAAGAAATAAGCACAGAAAAAGACAATTTATATTAAATAATAATATACAAGAATCTTTCCATATACAATAAAGTAAAAAAATTAAATTACTTCAATAAACTTTATTAGAAATTATTATTTTTTAAGAAATGTTTAAAATGCAATCATTTACAAAAATGTATTTGTAAATGAAAAATGTTAGAAAAAAGAAAAACTAAATTTTTCATCATTAAAATCAAGTTAAAATTTTCTATATATGTATATATATTTCTAATAATAACTTTGTATGAAAGAAAGAGTTTATAAATATAAAACATATAATTATTTTTATTTTTCAAAATATAATGAAATAATTTAATTTAATTAATAGTTATTTTGATTTATAAATAATGTGTAATTATCTATTGTTTCAGAATCTTGAAAATGTTGAATCGTCAGTGAAGACCAATTACTTCAAGAGCGAGAATTTAATAGTGTTTTGAAGAAAAGTACATGTAAAAGTATATATTTATACAGTAAATTTGAGCGATGTACGCTGATATTTTAATTTGACCTCAGCAGTGTCTGTAAACCTTGCACTAATTAGTGCATTGGTTGTAAGTGCAGACTAGCATGAAGCAGCGTTGGTTCTCGACATTCGCTGTAGTCATTTTGTGTGTGCTATTAAATGGCGAGCCTCCAGGCGGAATAGTCGTCGAAGCACGCTCTCATATTGGTATCAGCGGTATCAGTAACAGTGGGGGCAATCGTAAGAACCGCACGCCTTGCGGCGGAACCCTAACAGATATTCATGGTATATTGCAAACACCGGGCTTCCCTGGCGCGTTTCCGGTTCCGATCACGTGTCGTTGGATCATCGACTCATCCAATATACCATCCAGCAACGCGTCTATCGCCGTGTACCTCACGCAGCTGTACGTTTTCACCGGTCTAACGTTTTACGAGTACGCCCACTACGAAAGCGAATCCTACAAGCTTGGCGGAAGGCTTATTCACACCGTTACTGAACAGAATGTAACGCACGTTCGATGGTTGTTAACACGGAGGCCGTATCTTGTGGTTGAATTTAAGCTTGATCGTCTTGAAGGAAATCATCTTCGTGTTCTTGATAACCTACTTGATGTTTACGGTTTCAATATCACTTATGAAATTAGTACGCTAGAGAAACCAGTTAGGCCTAACTCTTGTATCGTCGTTGATTGTTCGTTTACGGGACATTGTTATGTGAATAAAGGATTTACGTGAGTATACATTCTGCATACTAATATAAATATATATTTATTGTTTTCGAATGCATGCTATTTGTATACATATTGCGATTGTTCTCTGATTTTTTTATTGAAAAAGTACTCATTGGATAAATTATTGTTTTTTAACTGTAAAAGTAAAAAAAATCAAACAATATTTTTATAAGAAGTAAATTTCAGTTTTCTTTTTATTAAAAAATCGACATTTGTATGAAAGACTTTTCATTTTCATAATAATATTTATATAATATTTTTATATAATATTTATGAATATTTTTATGTGTTCCAATAATAATGTCAACAGTTGAAGTAGAAATTAATTTTAAATTTCAAATCCGAAAATATGTTTTTTTCAGAATATATTTTATTTTAATGTTAAATTATATAATGAAGTAACATTTCTAGAAATATCATTTGCATATATATATATATATATATATATATATATAAATATGTATATATAAATATATATATATATATATATATAAATATGTATATATATATATATATATCAATTCATGTTTGTAAATAAATAGGAAATGACAGTAATATTTATTGTTGTTAAATATAAATAATACTATTCAGTAAAATTGATAGATTTAAAATCGTTTCTTTAGTGATAACATTTCACATAATAATTTTTAGAATCAATTTTTAATTAAAAAATTGATCATGTATAACATCGTAATACTTTTATTTTTTTAATATTAAATTCAAAACAAATTTGATTTAATTTTAAAAACTTTCCTAGAATGAGTAACTAAAAAATTAACGAGTATTTAAAATGATATGTTTTTATTTAATCCCCTTTCTACTCTATATTCAATATAAAATGATGGTATAATGTATGGAAACTGTTAGAAAGCTCTTATTCTATAATATAGTCTTCAGTTTCTTTGTTACCATTGCTTTTATGGCATTCAAGTTCTCAAAAATTTGGCCTTTTAAAAATCAGTCAAATCTGGCTAGTTGGAATTACGTTTGGGAATGGTATTTTTTTCACTAGAAAACACAGCACAGAAGTGTGTACGAGTAGAAATAAGCGTTGTCATTATGAAGGATTAACTCGCCACTAATTAGGTCATTCTTTCTATGAAAACTTCATTACTTCTTGATATAAACTCTAATTTACTGTTTGTCTTTTCGAAACAGATCTGCATTCTGTTACTTTGCATTCTCATAATATAAAACCAGCCCAGAAACTATTTTTCATGCTATGTATATTTTTAAAAGAAAATTATTTTTCGTATTTAATTTAATAATAGAAATTGTTCACTAAAGAGTTATATACACATAAATAATTCAATTCGGACAAACATGTATCAATATCATAGAAAAATATAACAATCAAAACAGATTTTCTTTATGTTACAATTTATTTGATAATTAAAAATAGAACGTCAGTAATCCTCTTATAAAGTGATTATTAAATTGTACATTGTATTATTAATAAAACAATGAGTTAATATTTTTTGAATATGTTCCAATTTATAATCCTGTTTTTCCATAAAGTGTATTAAAAAATCGTATATTTACAATTCAATAATAAATCAATAAACGATACCAATAGTGCAATTATCTAAAAGTGAAATTTTCTCTTTGTTTGTAATGAATAGAACATAAATCCGAATTGATATTTCGTGATCTCTTTGTTGTCAACAAACAGGGTGTTTGTGATCTATAAATTTCAACAGTATTTAATTTGAACTACTGTGTATACTCACTTTATTTGTATTTTGCAGTATAACTGTTCGTTATTATATGGATTTATGTAATACTGTTGAAGGGATATATGGAAGTTGCATATAACTGAAAGTGGCTGTACTCGCATATCTATATTTATTCAATTATTTACAGTGCAATATAAATGGAATTATAATAAAATAACTTATGTAAATATCAAAAATTATTTTAATTAATATTCTGACCAATCCGTATTAATCAAAACACATTTGAAATTATATTATAATTGATTTAGATTCTACGAATTATCTATATTTATATACAAAGACACGAATTATATATATAGAGAGGGACAGAGAATTATTCAATTTATGTTTCCACATAAAGAGGGCGCAGGGGTTATGAAAAGTAATATTATTTTTTATTTAGTATTTAAGTTCAATTCAATACTAAAATACAATTGCACAAAAATATTAAATGGGGGATAACATGTTTTGTTTTAATTTTTTGCGTTTTTTTTAATACTTTCGTGTGGAAGCCTAAGTTAAATCACCCAATATATATATATATATATATATAACTATAATATTGATAATTTTAATAATTAACAATTAAAGTTGTATTTTTTACAAATAAATATATATTCATCATATATATATATATATATATATATATATATATATATATATTGAATATCATATGAAGATGAAAAAAGTATACAGAAGTTTCAATTGAATTCTTTTCAAATATTTAATATTAATAATAAAATTAATAGTATAAATAGTATTTAGTTAAATAAAAATATTGAAAAGTATTTCTTAACCATTTTATACAAATTGGTTTTGAAAACAAACAGTCCAGTAAAAAAATATAAATTAATATTTTGTTTATGTGTCAGTAAGTACGTTTAATTTTAAACTTCTCGAAGACATTCACCGCTATAAAAATCTTGTTATTGCCTATTTTTATTGTTCGACTGAAACGTAAATTATGAATTAAATATATAAAAAAATCAATGGTGCACTTAATCCAATATGAAAAATGTCAGTGAACGAGAATTCATAACCATTTTATATTTTTATTTCCGAAACGACATTTCTGTAGGAAAACGGCATTTAAACATGAATAATTTCACTAAAACCGATCGGGGATAAATTATTCGAACGAGACTATACGTATTATATAGAAGCAGAATAATTCGATTTCATAAATGAAAATAGATTATTTTTTGCAATAAGATGTTGAATTTCTTTTCTTCGATCAACGAATTGAAATTCAGTAGATAAGACTAGAAAATTATTTTTTTTATTTCAGTTCTTCATTCAATATTTTTATGTTAACTACTATAATACTTGAATAACTTTTTATATTTTTTTAAATATATTCTAGTTTTATTATTGGTCTTGAATATGTCTTGAAAAGTAGTATTACAAATAAAAACTTGTCAGTGTATAATCAACAATCAATTAAGTGTTTTTAATCAGGAAAACTGTTTATTGTTTATAAAAAACTGATAAATTTTTTTATGAAAATGAATTTATTCACTTTACGAGAAAACATATTGTGTTTCAGTTTTCATTTATGTTTTTTATAAGTAATATTTTTATATATTTTGATACGCAATAGTGAAATTTGAATACATTTAATGAAGTAAGAATTAGATGCATATAAATAATTTATAAGAATAGGAAAAAATGAAATAACTTAAAGATGTATATAGATATACAGAATCGAATTGATCGTTTTGTATAGTCTGTTATTTTTTTATTTTTTTGTTATAAATGAAAAGGAATATGTATTCGTTTATATTCTCTATATTCGTTTCATTTGTCACGAGTATAACGTATCGTTCAATTCAGATGGTAAAATTTAATTATATCACTTTTCGAGCAGATTTATATAACAGTGAATGTGATTTAATTTAAGAATATGGACAAATATATTTCAGTTAACATTTTCAACTGTTCGAATTCACATCGTGATTTACGTGGTAAATTTAATGTGTGTTAAGTTAAATCGTGTATGGTGGAATTGATTGCTAACGGTCTGACTGCGGAGTCAGCTAGATTACTGCTGTTATTCAATAATACAGAGAAAATCTCTTGCACACAATACACTGATAACGGTGAGGCCATCGAATGCCAATTTTGAATTTACGCGTCAAATATTACAAAGGGCGACGTCATAATGTGTGGCAATGTTCAATGAGCATTTTCAATTATACAACTTTCCATTTGACATATAGATGACATAATGAATAATGCCATTCTCTTACGCAACCAATGATGATGATGAAATTTATTAATTATGTTTATGGTGTATTATTTACGTTTTTGTCGATCCATTGAAATATGCATGTTGTGTCCGTGTAATTGGTTATCATTGATTTCTTTCCTACTCCTGTTTATTTTTATATAACGTAATATGTAACAACATTTGTTAACATGTAATTACAGGGAATGAAGCACAAAGGGATCGTAAATTGGTGTGACGTTTAATAACAGTTTTATACAGCAACATGCACGCTTATACTGCACTAAAATAAATTTACTGTACTATAATAGTCAACTGTAGTAATTTAGTATATTACTACTTTAAAGAATTAAAGATTTACTTCTGCTGCACAAAACTATTCTTCTCTGATTCATTTGTTGAAAAGTCAAAATGAATTTACATGTACATTTTTTTTTAAATAAATACAAAAAGATTTAACCCGTCGTGTATCTCTGTCACTGGCTAAAAATTATCGAGTATTTGTACTTCTTGGACAAGTAAATTTCACGGTGATTTTATTGGGAATTTCATTATTTGTAAGTAACATTTTTATTATTTAGTTTTTATTGTAAACGAACAAAAAATACAGACTATTAATTTCAATCGACATATGAGATACAAGAACTGTCAAATATATTCTTTCTTATAATAATTATTATGAACACACCCCGCTAAATAAAGAAAATTACTTTCATTATATTTATTAAGTTCTATATGGTGATAAAAAATGAACATTAATTTGAAATGACCGCTCGTTGCTTTTACATATTCTTTGAAATGACTAACCCATTTATCTATTGCAGCATTCACATTGATCATTGGTAAATAGGTCAGTGTGTTAATAAAATCTTTATTTAAAGAGTCCATATTCATAATTTTTTTAATATAAATCATTCTTTCTAATCTAAATCATTCTTTCTAATCTAATTATAATTTACATCTTAACGAGTTAAGATATTAACTAGAAGAATGGCAATGTTCTGTTCTTATAAATTCTAGTATACTTTTTTCTACCTTTTTTTTGCTTTATAATTAAATACATACTTTTGTGTAAATTATTGGTTTTCTAATAAAGATGTTTTTGTTAACTTGAGAAGATCATCTAGTCAATTTTTTTAGCGCGAAGAGATAGATGATTGTTTTTTTAAATATTTTTAAACAGTTGGGTAGTTTTTTTGGGTATAAAAAGCCATTTTATTTTATTTATTATTATTTTTCGCAGTAAATTCTTATCCGTAAATATATTTTTCTATTTAAAAATAACTTTCGAATTTCTCAAGTCTGTTTTCAACGCTACAGTGAAGTAATGTCCGTTTATTCTTTTAAGAACTTAACCCCAAATCACGTATAAATTACTTAGTTTTTTGGGAAATATTCATTTCACGCGACATGATTTTATATTTTTGTAGCAAGTATTCTTTCATTAACAGCTTTAATTACTTTTGGCGTACAAACCGTAGCTGGATGTTGAGATCTTTTCCAGTCGTTTACTCCTGAGATACCATTGGAAGGTATTATAGTACAATGCACAAACACCAAATTTTTGCTCAGTTTCTAGATAATTTTAAAAATGAAACTCAGACGAATTTTCATTTTATGTACTACAATTACTATTATTATTGTTTATTATTTTTTTTGTCTTTGCATTTCATGATTATATTTTGTTATTTAAGAGAAAAAATTTACACTTTTATAATATACTCATAAACAACTAATATTTACTAATCATAAATATAAAACTGCATATTTTTATTATTTGATAATGAGTACGTTCAATTATATATTGATATTTATTTACAAAAGTGAATAAACGAAACCTGTATTGAAAGATTAAAAATTATAATTCATATATGTATAAGAAATACTTGAAAATATTAAAAATTCACAGATTTTTTAACATAAATAAAAATAAGTTGTAAATTTTGTAAGGTTTTAAGTAATTCACTCTCTTGCTATTCAAGTAATTAAGTTATCATTTTCTATTTTATGTATAATTAAAATTTAAGAAATGCAACTTTAATTAATAACTTCAATCCATTTATAATATTTAGAATTAATAAATACCTTTTCAGAAATATACGTTTATGAATACACGTAAGATAATTTAAGTCGAATAATTACTTTGAAAATGTTTTAAAATTATATCTGAAATTTTCATCTATATAATATTCTCTAATTAAGAAACTGGTTCGCTTAAATGCTTAATTAACTGTCTTAATCCTTTATATATATATTTTAATTCAAAAATCCATTTTTGTTTACTTAAATAAAGGTGTATTTAACAATTGTTAAGTGAAAGCATATTTTCTTTAATATTACATAGTTTCAAATATAATATGGCAGGTTATAAATAAATAATATAATTAAATGAATGCATACCTGAAAGATTATTCCATTAAACTGATGGAATTTTTTTGTAGTTTCACATTTTGTCTGTAAGGAAAAGAATAATTATTTTATATACTGAAATAGTTACAATAAAAATTAAATAAAGTTATATATTATATGTGTGTGTTTATATATGAGTTGGTATATGAAAGAAAAAAAGTGAAAAAGCTAACGTATCCAAAGTAATTTATAGATCTATTTACACGCAGAGGTTAAAAACTGTTATATTGAGTTCAGAGGTTAAAATGTTGTCGACTAACGTAAAGTGTGCAGAACATCTCCCTTTAACGTTTCTTTTATACACAGTAGTATTCTACAGCTTCATCTTACTACATATATACTTGTTAATGTTTCATGAGATGGACATATACTAGTGACTAGCTGGTACATTTTAGTTGTGATCAATTGCTCGAGAAATTGGATTCAAAACAGCCGAAGTTGTTTTATTTTTCTTAGGCATTTCGAATGTGACTGTTCGATAGAATAAACATTTAAACAGAATGTTATTTGGAAAAGTATTTCCATTTATTATATTTTTTCTGGTTCATTATATATTTTTTAATTAAAATAAAAAAAAAACATGTTTTGGATCTTAATATATTTTTAAAACAAATCTAAATACCAACTATTTACTTATTTGTTATTTATAAGTGAATAGTTGGAAATGTTTATAATACAGTAAAGATTGAAATATGCTTTCAAAATTTTATTTTTCAGTCTCTTTATAGTGCAATATTATTTCAATTAAATCTTAATTGAATTTTCAATAAATGAAAGTCTATATGAAGTATTGAATAATGTAATTGATTAGTTCTCGTCATAAATCAATTCAACACTTGTCTAAGTCAGCTATTATGTTAAATGTTATTTAACATAATTTCTAAATATATAATTTCAATATTTTTATAAAAAAATTACGCTTATAAAATCACACTGAATAAGAATGGTTAAGAAATATTTTAAAAATTAAAGTATAATACTGCAATTTTATTACTTTGAATTAAAATAATACTGTGGTAATATTTGTGGTTGCATATTTTAACACAAGTATTAAAATAATAGGATTTAATTGAAATAAACTTTTTTTTAAATACATTGAAATTTTTTGGAAAAAGTCTATATGATACAACTCATTAGAGGCCTTATTTTTGAAAATAAGTTTTTTTGTCAATGCTTATTTTACTATTAGTTATTAAACTTAAAATCAATGTTTATATTTATATGAAATTAATTTTACAATTTAATTTTAAATGCAGAAACATTACTTTAAAACTGTTTGTTATTTTTGATTTTTTTTTCTTGCAGGCGATTTTTGTGTTCTTGTTTTGAAGGATTCAGTGGGACCAACTGTGGACAAGGACCCCTTTGCCATGATCATGGGAGAACTGTTTGTCAAAATGGCGGCGTCTGTAGGTGAGTCCAAATTGTGAAAACTTTTTTCTTGGTAACTTGATTTTAATTATAAATATATGTGAATAATACAGCTCTATGGTATTCTTTTTTTAATAATGTGTTTATAGATTTGTACTTCGTTTTGAAGTAATAATTACTTCAAATTATAATTGTTTATTTATCTAGTTAATATATTTTTCTGATATTCCTTATCATTTTAGATCACTTGAGTTTCTATCTTCTACTATTAGTTTCAGCATGTGTGCCATTTTTAGATAGATTGAAAATAAATTTCCAAGTTATCTGAAATCCATATGAAGATAGCACGCGTTACGAATCTAAAATGGAAGACAGAAAATCAAATAATCCAAAAAGACTAAAACGCTAAAACAATTTATAACCCACTTTAATTAATAAGAAAAATTATATTCACATAGAATTTGATTTAAAAATGTTTCGATTTAAAGAAGAATTTTTATTTTAGGTTATATTGTTTAAAACTTAAAAATAATGGAAAATCTTTTCTATTATATTTTACACATCGACATACTTTTTTTAAAAAATAATTTGTGTCTTTTTGAATTTTTTATTGTACATAATTGCTTTGTGATATCTAATTATAAATGATCAGTTTTTATATGTTCAGTGCGTTATTTTTTTGATGAAAAGAACATATTATTTTGGTTTAGTGATTTTTTAATTTTCTTTTATATTTTAATTTCTTACAAAAATAGAATCAGTGTATTTTATTAATACACATACACCCACACACATACATATATATTATATGTGAGATAAAATTTGCACTTTCCTATTTTAACCCTCCTTTTCTATTCTAGCAGCGTTGTTTATTTTGGTGGGTCTTTCGTTTTCATCCAACTGTCTAACGTTTGAATGTCATTTCTATCTCTTGGAATTCAATCTACGATTCCTCTCTTGTCCATACTGCATCAGTTCTCCTGGTGACGTGACTCGTTCGTATATATTTTTATCTCCTTAAATATTCGATGACATCACATGCCTTAGATTCTGTCATCATATATTGCAATATCTCCGTGATATTTACACATCTTTGAACATCACCAAGTTATTTAATACATTTAACAATAAAAATATTTCGTCAGATATGTCAAGAATGTATATTTTTTTAACTTAGCGAACATATTTGTGTTTTGTGGGTTTTGAAATGAAAAGTTTATCATATTTATACATAAATAATTCTATTTTTTTAAATATTGTTTGTATACATATATTGTCTATATATATATATATATATATATATATATATATATATAGATAGATAGATAGATAGATAGATAGATAGATAGATAGATGCGAATATGTTAAAAAAATATAATGATTTTTTTATATTCATGAGATTTCAATGAAACGTATAATTTAAAACCACCTTAATCACAGTTTTAAAGAGAGAATTTTCGATACCATTACTTCTTAACTCTAGTTATATAGCTATCGTCAATCATTTATGCCTTTCGAAGAAAACAGATGATTAGCAATTCAAATTTTCATCAAAATTTGAAATTAAACGAAAACTAAAAAAACTGCGTAAGTTAATTCTTTCTAATGGTTGTAATATACATACTTTAGGTGAAATATGATTGACTGGTGTAGGTGATAAAACATTATAATTTCTATCATTAATATATAATAGTGTATTATTATCTACAGTTAATGATACTAATATGATTATTATTAATTATTCGGTATAAAATTTTATCTAAACGCTAACAGTTTTCCCTTCATAAGTGGAAAAACGTTTATTGTATAAGATATTTTTCAATTAATTTTAATTACAAACTGAAACATATCTTACAGTTCTTTAAAAAATACAAGTTTTATTATATTTAGAAATAAGATTATTTTTTATTACTTTGTTAAAAATATTTCGTTACATATCCATTGTATATATATATATATATATTGAGAGAGAGAGAAAGAGGAAAAGATTTCGATAATTTGATATATTGTTATTTTTTAAACACTTTTATGTTAAAGAGGTACGAAATGTATTATATATTTAGTAAATGTATCTTTTTATTTATTCTTTTCAATCTATGGTAAAAAAGTATAGATTTTGCGTACGAAGAAAATATGATTAGTATTGTTTATTTTTATTTTACATTTGTTAAACAATTTATAAACATACAATATTAGATATATATACATACTTGTGTTGAATATTCGATATATATATATATATATATTTATAATTTATGGAATAGTTTAATAATTAAAACAAAATTTAAGTTTAACATTAAACTAAATCATACTGCATTTAAACTACATAGGGAAAGAATCAAATTAAGCCGTTGCTAAAGTACTGGATACCGATATTTTTGAAATTAGCTGGTAACGTTATTTATACCAATTTATCAGAACTGTACTATATATATACATATATATTAATTCAATTAATTTTATATTTGTTCCGTTAGAGGAAAGAAAAAAAATGTTTATATTCGAGTTAAAGGAGTTTTAAAATTATTCTGGACGTACATGTGATTAATATATAAATAAAAGAGTATAATAAATTACATATTAATAAGAAATTTATAATTTAAACAAACGTATTAGGTAAATTTGAGACAGAAAAAAACTTTTCAGATTTTTTTTATTTTCATCTATTGTTCTATTTAATTAAATATTTCAGATTAACAATAATTTCTGATATCTGATTTCAAATAAATTTAATGAGACTCATTTTTCTAAAATTCGTCATTGATATTTTTTGACTCATGCGGTTATTTTTACACTAGATATTTGTGAATAAATTTTTTTTAAGAAGTAATATACATTTAATAATGTATTTCGTAGCACCTCGGCTAAATTAACTTCACAATCACAAATAAAATATTTTTTTCCAAAAGGAATAAAATTTTAGTTATTGATAATTTTTAATTTGTTTACATTCATTTCGTTGTTGTTACTGTTATTTTCAGAAAAAAATTATGGTCAGTGGGAAACTAAAAAATTAATCTTTCAGAACATTAAATATTTTTAAATAAAAAAAATACAATCTAGGATTACACACTAAAAAAAAACATTTGCTTCATAAGTTTCTCCAGTTACTCATTATGCACATTTTATGATTCTAAGAATTAATAGAATATTTATGAAATTTTATGAATGCAGAATAGATTTTAATCATTCACCACTAAGTTCTCATATTACATTGCTCATTTAGAATATTATATATATATATATATATATATATATACAAAATAGTTTCTGCAATATGTGCACATATTGCATTCGCGGATTTTATTATTGTACTCTTCTTATGAAGCATATTCATGTAATGATATTTTGTGGTATTTGCACTTTATAGTTGTGTTTTATTCAAACAGTATGCAATCTTTATTACTGATTTATATACATATATATACACACACACACACATATATATATATATATATATATATATATATATATTAATAATAGTTCTCTATATTATTATTAGAAAATTTTACCGCTGTATTTAGTTATGTATTTATTTTATATAAGCACACTTTTTACTTAATTTTTGTATAACCCATACATACTTGTAAAGTTTATAGACTTTTCTTGTGTATTATTTTATCTTAATGGTATGTTTTTACATTGTACAGATATAAATAAGGAGAAAAAGGAATATTTATTAATGTATATGTTATTTAAAAAGTTTTTATTTTCTTTAACATTTTTTTCTTTAGACACACACACACACACATATATATATATATATATATATATATATGTATGTGTGTGTGTGTGCGTGTGAATATTACCCGTTTACTGTAGTTTCTTCCCAATAATTATTACGTTTTTTGACGTATTGAGATTAAACTTTATAAAGTTACTGCACATAAACCTGGTAGTATTTAGGTTATTCAAGAAAGTTGTCATACATGTCATTTGTAAAATATATCGATTTTCCCGCAAACACTCGTATTTTATACTTTCAAGAACACAATATCTAGCTGACGTATCTTTATTCGCTTTATTAAATATTGAACAAAGATATATTTTTTTTGTAAGAATGGTTTTTTGAGAGTTAATTTTTTATACTTTTCTTTTATTCTCTAACAATTTTCGTGAATTTAGGAGAATGAAAAATAAAGATATTTCAATTTTTTTAATTGTTTACTTAGGAGATTAGTTAATAAAACTAAATACATTTCTATCAGAGACATACTTCAATTCATTTTCTCATTTGTTTGTCATTTTTAGGTAATTATTACTTTGGCGTTCCATTATTTTAGAAATAATATTTAATTTCGGATACATTTGTCTTAAAGAATTCAAAAATATTCAAATTATTAAAATAGTTATAAATATCATTAAGAGTATTTAAAATCATTTTCTTAAGATGTGTTGTCGAGATAAGATTTGGCAGCATTTATTAAAAGTGATAAAAAATTCTGTTACTACTTAAAACCAACTGAATATCTCTTCTTACAAATATAAAAAGACTTGCCTGCAAATTAATCTAAAGTTTCAACTTGTTGACTTTCTTTATTATCCACACTTCACTGTCATCGTCACACTCAATCCTTTTTACTGTCATGGGCACATTTTTTTCAAGACTTGATGAGGTCATTTATGTTGATCTTTTCTGAATGACGGAGATATCTTTTTATTTTTATTATAAAATGGTACCTTTTATCTATTATTTACATAGTGTGAAGTATATTCAATTTAAATTGTTAAATTTTAGGAACATATTTCAAAACACCTTTGTGAATAATTAAAACATTTTTTTTACAAATAAAACACTTAATTTTTATTTTCAAACATTAGAAGAGTAAAATATTAATAATTATACTTGTACAAAAATTATTTTAAATGTTAAATGCTATTTTATATATATATATATACATACATATATATATATATATATAATGTATATATAATATAATATATATATATATATATATATATATATTATAATATATATATATATATATATATATATATAATTAAAACTTTATCGAAATCATTTTTTTATAACTAAAAAAGTACTAAAATTCAGTTAACAGCAAAAATAATAAAATAAATAAAGTGTATATATATATATATATATATATATATATATATATTATATGAAAGTATGTGTTATATTTTCGTATAAAGGAAAACTGTTAGACTTATATATCATCGTTTGCTTTAAGATACTCTTTATCTATCGTATATATTAAGAGTGAATATTTATGCTCTGTCAAACATAAGCTTCCAATACGACCTTTTTTGTAATAATAATCTTTTATCCTGTTTTTCATGAAGTACGCATTTACAGTGTTCAGTTCATTTTATACATAATCCTATCTTTTAATTCTGTATTAAAATATTTATATCTGATTTTTGTTGAATGTCTATGTTGATTTCTTAGAAATGGTATTATATACGAACATAAAAAATGTCGTTTGTAATACAACATTTATATTTTTATTTAAGTATGTATTTGTAATGTGGTGTTTTCTATATAAATTGAAATGAGCTCGTTTGCTTTTATTTTATGTTTATAATCAGTTGAATGTAGAAATTATTATAAAATGTTTATATCAAAGTATGTCTAAACTTTCTTTCCATCTTATTCTATTTTGAAATAAAATATGATAAGAAAATGTATGTGAAAATAAAATAAAACATTGTACATTCATATGGACATTTTGTAATTCATTTTTATATTATATGAACTAAAAGATGAACCAATATTTTTCTGTGATGTTTTCAAACATTACTTTCATGTTTTTAAACCAGGCTTAACTGTTCAAATTACTGATTTTGATAAATAATTCGACATAACATTTTTTTATTACCATCTCATCTTTATTTTTACCGCTTGTCAAATTTTTGTATCTTAAATGTTTTTTTTTTATTTTGTAATTGAAATTTCAACAATATAATCGACATATATGGCATTCATAATTTAATTTATAGAAAAAAACATACAATTATGGAAAACATGTATGTAAATATTCTGTTTGAAACAATAATATTTTTAAACTGTAATACAGTGCACATTCCAAAAATGAATTTTTTCACTCCACCACAAACCACAAAATTTCATCGGATCAGAAATGTTTCATAATTGATTATTATGATTTTGATTGCCGTTTATGCGCATTTTGATAGCAATTCTGTTATTTTTATTTCTTAAGTCTATTAGTATGATGAAATCATTATCTAAATGTGTATAAAAGTCTATAATAAATTATTAATCATATTGATTAATAATTTATTATAGACTATTTTATTGAGAACATTTTTGTGTGCTTTCTGGAGAAGTGCAAGAAATGTTGATTAAAGTTCTATTTTCAAGCTTAAAGCTTAATCAATTAATGCTATATGTCAGACCAGAAAGTTTGGAATAAATTTTTATATTTCATAATTAGACCATTCCCTTCTTCTTCATATATTTTTAATAAGAGAATAAGACAAGGAATATACAAAATTTTGTTTTGAAAGAAATATCAGATTGTTTTATTCTAAGCTGGCCAGTTGTTATTATTAAATTAATTATTATGTATTTATAAAACCGAATTTAAATATAGGGTCTTAATTTATTTTTTTATTAACTTTTTGCATTCTAAGCAATTAGGCTATACAGCAGATCACAAGTGTGTATACTAGGAATTACGACAGGAGTATGATAAACATAGAAAAGCATAAATACCCGATGACATTGATAGACTAACGCTTATCGAAGCAATGATAAAATGTGGGCTGTGACACTGGCCTTAGGAGTAGAATGCTTTTAAGTGCCTAGGCAGTACAGATGGCCTTGTAAGTGCAAAGAGTTAATTTAAATCAAGAATAAAATGCACCTCATTCATAATTATTGATCTAAAATATTGTACAAATTGGGCAGGGATAGTCAATTCGCAGGTGTGTTCTGTATTAATAAATCTATTATTATTATTTTTCATTGATATATTTTACCAGCATACTCATGTATTGTTAATTAAAGTAATATCTTTTATATATTAAAAATTTCATATAATTCTTTTATCTCTTTTATCTATGCGCGTGCAAAGAAAATAACGAATTTTATTTTCGTAATTTTGTAGAATACGTACTGTTTATTCATAAACGGCATGTTATATATAAACGTTTTCAATAATGAAAGAATGAAAAATATAATATATTATAAACGGAAAAATGTACAATTGCCTGTTTGACATACACATACACTTAAACAATAGATCACCGGGTCAACTTTGTGAAAGTATTGCCATTTACAACAAAGTGTTTTGCTGCGTACGCCTTTATTGCGCCCATTCAATTCGTCTTGTCATCGCCATGGATGAATCGTGACACCACACAACAACGCCGACGTGCTGTAATTTATCAAAGGAGTTTCGCGGAGATTTTCACTAATGGCGACCCTACGTTTATATCTCTTTTGTAGAAAAAAAAAACGATAAATGAGGTATTCGCCAGTTGTTTGTCTCGTTATAACAAAAACAGAGGTGGTGATATCGCCGCGTAATATTATCAGACAGGATGAGTTCAGAATCGGTCGTAAAAAAAAGATCAAAGGTGTTCATTTGATAACGTGGACTTACAATTTTTATTTGAAATGAAACTAAACAACTTTGATATAAAATATTGTTAATATTTGTTCTTCCAAAGTAATAATACGATATTCTTCAATAGACGTGTGCATTTAGATAACATAAACTTAAAAAGCGAACGATCGTTAAAAAAAAGTGCAAACCTTTTATGATCACGCATTTCGTTCTTACAATTTTGATTTAGAGGTTTTTATATAGTTTTATTTTTAAATTTATAATCAATCAAATTTACTAGAAAAATTAATATATTAAAATAGAATATTTATCTGTAATTTTAAAAAAAAATAAATAATTTATTAAAAATATACCGTATTAGCACAAAACAAGGTTTATTTCTACAGATTTTCTTTAAAAATCAAGGGTAATCTTATATCCGGATCTTGAAAAGTTCAGACTGGCACGCACTGCAGGCGTTTTAAACAACAGACTATCGAGTTTTTGGTAGAAGAATAATTGCGGTTTTTTTTAATTCTAACCTCATTTTTTTCAATGAAAGTGCCATTTCATCGTGTTCATGTTAATATCATTTTAAAGTGCATTTATCGGTCTGTATTTCCGTAACATCGACTGTAGTTTTATTATTAATTTTGCTTCCAATTGAGCTATTGAATTAAAGATTAAAAAGAAGTAAGAACAATTTTTTGTATGAGTTCAAAATGAATGCTAAAGTAGCAAAAACAGATGCTTTTAGTGTTTAGATGCTTTTAGTGTGAGTACTGTTCAAGAAAGTATAGTGAAATGGTGGTTCCAAAAGTTTCGTGCTGGGGACGAAAGCCTTGAAGATGACAACGGTCGAAGGCGTCTTTCTTCAGTTCATAACAATCAAATGAAGGCATTATTTGAATTATAACCACACACAATAATTCAAAAGCATTCATAAAAATTAGACATTAGTCATCCAACAGTTCTGGACTACTTGAAACACTTAAATCATATAAATCATTCAAAATTTGAAGGTCATAAACCGTAATTATTTTCCACGAACCTAATTTTACCTTTTATTAACAAAAAATCAACATTTTTTTATTTTTTCCCTTGAGAAAAACTGCGTGTGGTCTTATAATCGAGGTCATAAGAAATACTTTTTTCTTGATTCCTTAAGCAAAAATTGAGACTCATAATTGGGATCGTTTTATATTCAGACTAATTGGTTATTAAGTATTTTAATCATTTGAGAACGGTTTGATTTCTAGCGCTGAAAATAAATCAAATTTGTGTTGTTTTTTTTTTGTCAAAAATTAGTGTATAAATTTAAAAATTATAATAAATTAAAAAAATGCAAAACATGAAAATATGTAAACATTAAAAGCTAAGTATTAGAAAAAATCAATCAAAAGAGCTGATAATTAATAGGAAGACATTAAATAAATATTAACTTTGAAAACATTTAAAAAGCATCTTAAAAAATTTACTCCACCCCCAAGTAACATATGTCATGAGACATATGTGGAAACATTTTAATCAAATAATTAAACCTGGTATACATCCATGTATATATCTATACCTATATATAATATATACATACATATATATATATATATATATATATATATATATATATATATATATAAAATCAAAATTATCAACAAAAATGTTCGATGATGTCGACTTATTTATTACCCAAATATGTTTATCACCTGTATAAAACAGTAACGTTACAATTATTATATAGATATAAATGGATTTTAAAAAAATGTTTATTGTTTCATTCGGTTACATGTAGAGGCTTATAATTGACAAGTGGGCGAGTGCAGCGATCCTGGGGGTTGGTGAGCTCAGCGAGCAGGAGGCGACGCCCCTAGCATATATATATATATATATATATATTATTAAAATTATTTAAATAAGTTCTAACGTAGGCGTATATTCGTTATTTCATTATTTTGATCATCACATTATATCTAAAGCAATTCTTCACGTTCATTAAACGAAATTTCTTCAACATAATGACATTTTTAGTATGAACGAATTTCCGTCATTTTATCACGAAGCTAAATATATTAAACAAGAGAGAAAATCGTATCCATATCGTTTTAAGTGCTTGTAACGCTAGTTTAAAGATGATGGCATAAGAAAATGGCACTCAGTGTTATTATTTAAGCATTTATATTCCAATAACTGTTAGTTTGAAGCTGTTTCCGGGAGATTTTCTTATATTTAAACATTTTAATTCTGAACGTGATGTTCGTAAAAATAAATACAATTTTCGTCTTTGTTAGTTTTCACTACGAATCTGCTTCTTTAAAATAAATAATTATGTTATAAAATCTTTCTTGTTTTATGTAAGTGCTAAAAGAGTTTATCGGTGAAAAAATATCCTTTTAACCACTTTATCTTCTTCGAAAATTCGCGGAAAAAAACCTTAACTAATGAACTGTAATTTCATAATGATTAATTAGTTTTATTTTTTATAGAAAAATATCAATAAAAAATTAGTGATAAAATGTTCCACATGCGACAGGAAAAAAAACATTTTTTATTTCATAATCCAGAAAAACATCTTTAAAAAATCTTCCGATATATGTGTCTGTAAAAGACTCATCTACTGTACAAAGTATATGCTTGCAGACAACGACAAAAATGAGGGGTTGATTGATAAATGATACTTTTTAGTCGTGTATTATACTACATGTGTTTAGTTGCAACCCGAAACTTTGGATATCACTCGACAAAAAGCGTTAAGCTTGTGCTTTCATTGTTGAAGTTATTTATAGGATTAAAATTTATCGTGTAGAAGAGAAAGAAACAACATACTATGTAAAAACGAACGTTTTGTTTATTGTGGTTTACGTAGGTATTCTCTAGTTTACGCTTCTTAATTATCTTTCTTATGAACCCTTCAAGTTCTCATGTAAAATATAACCGCTTTAATAAGTTTAGAAACAAGTTTAGTAGAAAGTAAATATTCGTCTTGTACTTTATAGGAAGTATTATTAATTATTTAATTCCCAAATACGTATAAAATGAAAATTGAAACTTTTATATAAAAAAAAATTATTTACACATGACAAATATTTTGAATACTTAAGTATTTACAGGTACTTATTAATTGATATCATGAGTTTCATCAAGTAATAAATGTATATTTTTCGAATATTTCTGCATATAAAACATATCAATTTATGATTATTGATATAATTATATATTTTATACTAAATTATTTTAATACCATTATATTTGATTAATATATTGTCTTTCTATTAAAAGTATTTGTTTTTATTACTTGAATGGTTTCAGTATGGAAATATTTGTAGATTTATTAACATAATGGATGTATATTTTCATAAATAAATTTTTCACTTCTCAGTAAAACAATTTTTTTTCTAATGAAAAATGTTCATTAATTGATAATTGATTATTTTGATTACTCATCAAGTGCATTTAAAATGCAAAGTTTCCATAATCATTAGATGTCTAAGATACAGAAAATAGATCAGAAAATATTTTTGTAGATTAATTGTGAGTGAAAATGTCATTTTTGGATCTGAATTTAGTCACATTATTAAAAACTATTATTGTGATAGATTATATAGATAAATTCATTGAAATGATGTTGACGTATTAAATATTGATATTTTTATATATGTGGAAATAGATTTGTACTTACGATACAATTTTTTATAAAAGTTAATTTATTAATTTAATTACTTTTTCAGATTTTTGGCTTCAATTTTTATTTACTTGCTTTTAATCAGCAACTGAATAATCTAAGTATCGATTTATGTAAATATTTAAAATCTAAATCCCCTAATTTTATAAGAAGGTCCCTCCACTGAAATGCGAATTATTATTTTTTTTAAATAAATTTTATAATTTGTATTATTTCATTAAATACAATTATTATTGTAATTTATATATATATATATATATAAATTACAATAACAATTGTATATATATATATATAATTCACTAGAGATAAAAAAAATGGTATCAGTGTTATTCTCTTCATTGGAAAAATTTAAAAAAATTTAAAATTCTATTACGATTTCAATTGTATTTTCAATTAAGATTATAATTATGGTTAACATTCATTCATTATTATACAATTCGAAACATTTACAAATCGAATTTATAACTTTTTATAATTTGCAGCATAGCGTATTAAAAAATTAATCAAATTTTTTCTGAATTACACATGAAGGTTTTGTCCGAATTAAAATTATCATTTTTAAAAAATATATATATCGTTTATCTTATAATACTTAATATATCAGTATTTGATATTCGAATTCTTTTTGAATTTTTTTATTATTTCGAATGGATGAACGTTTTTAAAAAAATTATATCAATGTATTACTAATTGAAAATTTTAAATATTGGTTGATGATTTATTCATTGGAGTAAAATAAATACATAACATGTTATTTCTCTAATTGTATACATGTAAATATTCTATGTACACACATTCATATATATATATATATATATATATATATATATATATATATGAATGTGTGTGTACATAAAAATATGTTTGATTGAATAAAAATCAATGTTTTGTTGTTTTCGAAACAAATATGTTCCCAAATAACAATAATCATAAAAAAATAATGTCAAATATATCATTTTCAGGTTAAATTTTAAACAATAAACATATTAAATAAAACAATTATCAAATATCATGAAAATTAGATTAACTTAAAATTAATTGTTGACAATGTAAATAAAATTTGGCGAGGTTTTTGCAGAGGGTAAAAATACGAATGCGTTGTGAATATTAAATTTTTCCGTTTTGACCTCAATATTACAAATCATATTATGTATAGGGGTTACTTTGAGAGATATGGATATTGTACATATATAATAGTGTATATTATATATATATATATATAATATCTTAAATTAACATTCAAATGTAATTACGTCTCTCTGATAACACGATTAAAATCCTACTGTTTTATATTTCGTGAACTGTATTATTTTTATTGCAAATGTAACTATATTTTTGAAACATGAAATTATTTTGACTGTTCCCTTTTTTCATACCATAAATATATTTACAGTTGGTTGGTTATTATTTTTGTATTGGACTTTCGAAATGAAGTAAACAAATTCTCATTATTATAACTTTTTATCGAATGCGGCTATTTTATTCCTCATGAGACATCTGGAAATTTGTTTTTAAATCGTATTCGAACTTTATAGGATATTGGAAAAGTAATATATTTATATACGGGATTATATGAGTCTATATTTTTATTTTGACAATAAAATGAAATCTATGATTTTCTACGAGTCAATGATTAGAGTTGTGATTTTATTTGTATGTTTTTTTAATGTGAATTCTGTATATTAGTTTGATCAAACTGTTTATTTGTTTTTTTAACGAAAAATAATCTTTTTTTATATTATAATAATAATTTTATTCCATAATATAAATATCATTATTTTGTAAGACTTTAGCTCATATTTCTGACAAGTTTATGTTTTCACAAACAATTTTGATAAGATCTTGTGTGAAAAAAGTGTCCATGCAGTTTTTGATAAATTTTAAATTCTCTTTATTTTCGATTCAAACTATATTGGAAAAATTTGAATAAGCGATAGTCTGAATGTGCAAGGTCTGGTGAATACGAAGTATGACACAAACTATCATAATCAAACCAATGCAATTTTTATCTAGTAACCGAAAATGTATAGGATCTGAGATTGTTATGCTGGAATACTATATCTATCCCACTATTTTCCCTATTTTTCCTTAATAATTATCTTCAAATAGTCAGTTTAGTATTAATATTTCTCTGTAATAATAGTTTGGTTACTAATTGAGTATTTATAGTGGATGATTTCCCATTAACTTCGTTGAATATAAAGAATCGCTTCTTGTAAATACAGATCAGTTTTGATTTTACCAATGATATTTTATTTTATTTTTTCCAGGAATTTTCTCTGTTTCCGTTATTGTAGAGACTCCAGTTTATATAACTGATTACTTATTGCTTTAAAAGTGGATATTTCTATTCTCCTTTTAGACGTAATCACCAATGAAGATGCGATTTATCAAAATTTTTACAATACATTTATTCGATACTAAAACTTCATAACATATCTAAATATGTTTCTCAGTTTCCTCACTAGTCTGATGAATATTTGCTTTATACAGAAACTTTTAATAATCAAACTAGTAATATAATGTGGATTATTTTGAAGTAATGCTATTATTACTCCATCATCAAATTAAATCGATCTTCCAGCCTTTAAGGAAACCATACAAAAATATTTAGCGCAGAATAAAGAAAAGATTTCATGGGTTCAAATCTTGATAAATGGATTCTTGTAGACTAGAGAAAAAAATGTTGATAACTGTTTTAGTTTCAGTCAGTTTTGAAATTAAATTTCTGAGATGGTGTAAATACGCCTTGTTTTATTTTAATTTTAAAATTTATTAATGTGTGTATATTTTTAAGTTATCTTATTGGTTACATACTGAAATAAAACCTTTCAGTATCAGCTAATAAAATCATAAAATTTAATCGGAATTATTATGAAATCACTGGATATTATTTTAAAAACTATTTATAGGGAAAAACGAATACATTTTTATATTAATAGGCTGAGTTTATATATATATATATATAAACTAATAATATAAACTATATTCATACTTGACAATAAAAATTTAATACATATCTAGAATATTTTATAAATAAAAATTATAAGCGAAATGAAAATTGATTTACGGGTAAAAAAAAGCTATTTGAGAATTTGTGTAAGTGATTAAATGAAAGAGAGATTTATTTGAATTGAAAATAACATAATATTTATCAAAAATATTATAGAAACATACGTTTTAAGGCCAGTTTACTTGATTCTAAAATTTTAGTAAATATTTTTGAAATTATAATTATAGAATGTTAAATATATCTAGATTTTTATATGAATAATTAAGTATCGATTAAAAACATTATTTAATTGATTAATTGAATATCACAAATACTATTCATTCCAATATTTTATACTGTCACAAATATACACTTTGTAAACTAAATAGTATACTTAGAAAACAGAGATTAAATTTTTATAAAATCCATATTAATACTTTTTCATACTTTTATAATTTGTCAACTTGATTCGATTTTGATTGATTGATCATTTGATGCTTAAAAGCATGCAAATAGCGATTGGTGAAATAACATCTCTATTACTTTATTCGTTTAAATCGTTTTATATTAAGAAAGAAGTATATAAAAACATCATAAAACCTTGCACAAAAGTAATATTACGCATACATGGGAATATATATATATATAAACTAATAATATAAATTATATTTATACCTGAGAGATAAAAATTAAGACATAATTGGAATATTTTTTGAAAATGTATATATATATATATATATATATATATATATATTTCCAAAAAAATACTAAATAAGTATCAAAAATCAATTTATTATTCTATTATGCGAAAATGCAATTTCAATCGAATTAAATATCAATTGAATGTAATTTATATATTTTGTTATTACCTGAGTTCATAAAATTATTACAACTGAATTTTATATAAATTGTAAGAGACTATATATATATATATTGATGATTGTTACTGTTAATCAACAAATATGGATTTTTCATTTAAGATGTAAACAGGAGAATAAAAATGGAATGGACGAAACGTCTCGATATTTAAATCAATAATTTCACTTTTTTTGAACGAAAAAGTATTTGATGTCTCCCAGTCCTTACCTACGGTAGCGAAACATGGGTGCTTAACTCCAAAATCATTGAAAGACTCTAAACAACACAGAGAAGTATGGAAAAATGTATGCCAGGAATAACAATAAGAGATAGGAAAAGAATGGAATGGATACGAAAACAGCTAGGAGTCAAAAATAAAATAAGAAGAGTAAAGAGTCTGAAATAAAAATGGGTGGGGTATGTTGCAAGAAGAGAAGGAAACCGATAGAAAACAGAAATTATTAACAGGGAATCAAAGAATATAAAAAGACCAAGAAAGAGATCAATGAACAGGTGGGGTAAGGAAATTAAAAATTTCATTGAAATTAGTTGAAAAAAGAGGAATTCAATTGTACAAAAGGAAAAATCATGGAATAAGCCCTTGCCCAGCAGTGGATTGACAGGGACCAATGATGATATATTGTATATTTTTAATAATCTTGTTATTGGTTTCATGGGATCTTCATTAAATATAAAATGCATGAACAAATGTACAAATTTGGTTGAGAATGTTATAAACGATTCATATTAGCTACAGGTACCCGCAAGGTGTTACCACAAAACGCAAATAAATGTATGTTTGTATATAAAGAACATTAATATCTCAGTATTCAATATTATAGCAATTTTAAACCACGAACTAGTAAATTAAATTTCTGTTTTCTAATTAAAAATGTATATAGCTCACGGTAGTTTTTATTATTGAACTTTTGTGAAATTGTGTACTTCGTATTTTTTGACCTGTGACCGATTTATAAGATAGAATATTTAGTACTTTTACTTTTAACGCAAATTATAAAAAAAAGTGGACTGAATAATTTTGTAACATTGATGTATTTTTAATTTCAAAGTGGATTTTATCGATCAGTATATACGTTTCCGTATATTTGTTTTAACTAAAATAAATTCAACTGAAATTATAGACGTTTATATCATTAGATATTTTTGTTGACTTGTTTAAAATTGTTCTATAAATAGTACGATTGAATAAGAAATAAGTTTGGAGTATTCGAGATTTTTAATAATCCTAGATTTGAACGTCTGTTACATTTTAATTCCCGTTAAAATCGTGTCGTTTATGTAAATCCTGTCGTATTATAACGTCAACCATCAATCAAAATGCAAATGTTATGTAAGTTACAGTCTAAACGTTAAGTTAAAAGCATAACAGCATAGTTATTTACACAGATTACGTCGAATAATCATATATGTTGATGTGATGAGCATCAGCGTTATATTTGCCGTCATGTGTCGTAGGTTCAAACATTCCCCCGAGTGACGCATATCACAGTCCCTCGCAAACAATACGGTTTTCATCAGAACCACCTACTTTGCCGCCGTCGTCACCGTACGGTTTCATGAAAGTAAGACGGCAACGCGGTCGCAGTTTCCCGTGATCATTCAGTGAACTGGGAAACGGTGGAAGACAGGAGACACGATGATCAATTCCCGACTCGCTCGAGTGAAGTAGACATTGAGTCACGTGCCCACGCGTGGTGTTCAAGGTTTCCCTCCTCACCACCCGTCAGTGACACGCGAAAAAGGATGACTATTGATGAGCTGAAATACCTACACAGCGAATCGTGACATGAATTTATTTTCATTAAAGACACCAATATTCCTTTTGTTGTAAGACTTCGAGATCGGGACGTACAATGTGCTACTCGGATCCGGTTACTGTTACATACAGATGACGAGGAGAATGTTATATGAAACGCGAAAAAAGAATTTAGGAATACTGATCACTTCGATGTTACTTGATTCTATAATGTTTCAATTCTCTGTGGGTGTTGATCTTAAAACATTTATGTGTTCAGCAATATTTGTTTCGTTTTAAACTCATTTACATGATAATAAAGTAAAAACATCCTTTTTTCAACGCAGATACACCTGTGCTTCTTTCAAAGGAAATGCTTTCAAATATGGGTAGATAGATTATTGAAATTGAAGAAAAAAAATATATTGTTTGATTATGGAAAGTGTGAAAATTTATGAAGAAAGAAAATTAGAAAACACATAAAATCTATAATAATAAAATAGTTAAAGAAAAATCCTGTATAAACAGCCATAGATACATAGAAACGATACGAATATCTCAATAAAGTAAACAAAAAATAATGATGTTTATGTGGGCTAGAAGAAAGTGAAAAACAATTATAATTGATGAGATATGATCGAAATAAAAATAGATCAGTCAGGAGAATAAAAATAATCTTAAAACATCTTTATCTGTAAAAACATGAAAAATTAAGAAGACTAGTTAACTATTAAAGTAATTATTTTAAAAGGTAAAACAGACTTTAAAAATAGTCATACATTAAGTCCATGTTTTTAAATAAAAGATAAAGGTGTAAAAAAAATAATTAAATTATGATAATTTAATAACGGTAGTAATTGTAATGTATGTTCTTTTAAACTTGTTCTTTTTTGAAATTTTATATTTTTCAAAAAGTCCGATAATTTTTAATATTTTAGAAGTGGAAATGACTGATTTCAATATTCCAATTTTTGTAAACAAATAGTTAGCTACTGATAAATAATTGCATTGTTATATATTTAAAAAAGGTGACACTCAAGTATTTTTTATCAGCGATTAACTCAGTTTTTAATATTAAATTAATTTGTAAAATCACATTAGTTGTAAATTAGCATTACCTTATTAATCTTAACTATTAATTTATATAATCTGCATAAGCAGATTATACAAATGTCTTCAGTGAAATAATTATAGAATAAATTAAATGTATTTATAATTTAATATAGATTAATAATAAAAATGTACAAGTTTCATAGAAATACAATTCCTAGTAAGGAATCAAAAAATAGTTGTTTTAAATCTTAGAATAAAATTGTACTCTTTTTATAACTACATTTATATCATACTTAAATCCACCCATTAACAAAAACACATATTTCTACCACTCAAACATTTTGTATTATTATTTTGTGATTATAATGCAGTTCTTTTATTTAATTTTTAAATTCTGCATTTTAGAATACTCTTTTTCTGTTTCATATTTCAATTATACTATTTGCAAGAAATAATTTCATGTCTTTTCAATGTTTAGTTATAATTAAATTCTATTTTAGTCTTGTTTCTTAGAAACAGACAAGCAATGAAAGGATCAACTTCACAAGTTTTGCAAATAATTGAAAGTAACATGAAAGGACATCTTTTTTCTACCATTGTGCAAAATCAAACATGTATCTGTCCAACTATTTCGCTTCAATGAAATTTCATTTATCTGTTAGTAACATTGATCTGTCTGTTATCTGTTGAAATATCGAAATTTACTGTTTCAGGAAGACATAGCTGTGAGTTTATTTCTATTTATTTTCTATCAGTGTCGATTTCTTACACTTACATGCACATATAAACATATTTGGTCTTTGACAGAATAAAAAAAATATAAGCGAATATTGAAGTAAATACGTCATTCAATTTATAAATCACAAGCATCAATTCTCTCACAAAAACCTCTCAAGAGAACTTTTTTTAAAAAAAATACAATAACTAATCTTTATAAGAAACTAATCTTTACAGAGACAAAAAATAAAAATATAAGTGTAAAAGATTTATAATTTGTTTCATAACTGCGTCCATGATTTGAATTGCTTATTTCTTTTTTTGAGGTCACTATGTATACTTTCCTTTTCCACAAAAAAGGAAAAAATATTGGTCAAAATTTGAAATGAATTATTAGTTTTAGTTAGAAGCAGCATTAAAATAAAATGAACATTTTTAATTATTATTAATATTCATATTTTTTATTTTTTGTAATGTGTTGCTTTTAACTTGTGTATTAAAAAAAATTATATAGTTTCATTTTATAATAAATTTTTTGTACCTATAAAAGAATATATTTTAATTTTCTAAGACACTGATATGTAAAAATATACTTCTTCAGAAAATTTATATAATTTTTTAAGAAATACATATGTAAATTAATATTATTATAATATTATTTCCATAAAATATATTAATCCGCCACTGTTTAATAAATATTTTACTATCTCATCGACTGACTGACTACTACAATGCTACCTTTGAAGATCAAAATAAATAAATTCTTAGTTCGTGGTTGTTGAAAAGTTGTATAAAACGTGTATGCGGGCGTCAAACTTAAAAAGCGTAACGTAAAGTTTTGAGGCTGTTTTTTTTGAAGTTATTGACTTGTTTCAGATAGGTAAGCGTGCATGTTTTCACTTCTAAAGTTGAAATATTCTTCTTTTATATAAACTTGTTTATTCAATACATATATATCTTAAAAAAATTATTTGTCGCGGAAAGTACGACTCAGTGAATTCGATGTTTCAATAGATAACAATAGGCAGATCAGCATTTCTAACATGTAAATAAAATTTCTGGACTAATAGGAAATTGTTTTTCGAACTTTTTTTTATTAAAAAAACTCATCTAAGTTTTATTTCTATATATATACACACACATGTAAACGTATATATGATCGATTAAAGAAGATGTATAGCCAATGTTTTTTTTTTCTTGAAATGAAGTCACGTAAAAATGCAACTACGTCTCGTTCATCATAAAGTTAAGGGTCGATATAACCCTTGTGGTTTTATTGAACATTCACTTTCACGAATTCAAATGTATTTTTTATTGTCGGTTATTTGTTATTTATAGCTTAGAATAACAATCAGTAAAATGACTAACAATAAATTAGTTTATTGTTAGTCATTTAACTTATTGTAAAAAAATAGTTTTAAACGGTTGTTTAATTTTAAACAGACGAAGATTTATAGTGTTTTAAAAGGTGTTATATTAATATATTTAGGTTTTTATATAAATACAGTATATTTTTTAAATTATCAACTATGTTTCAGTTTATATTACACACACATATATATATATATATAAAGTCCAGTCTGTTTTTATGCGTATCTTTTTAATGTGGTTTTGAAGTTATACGGTGCATATTTAATGAAAATTCGGGATTTCCCCGTTGTATATAGATATATGAGCTGTACGTTGTTTAAAGAATTTGAAATTTAAATTATTGTATTTTTAAAATGTATATTTTTTAATTTAAAATTTTAAACTGTTTTAATCATATTGTATCTACAATCGCTGAAATAAGATCACAAACTTTAAATGACTTCTGATAAAAAAATGGAAAAATCATTGTTACTTTTCAAGAAAAATAAATGAATAAAGTTTTAAAACAAAATTATTTTAAGTTTTATATCAATTTCTTGCAGATTTTCAAAGGAATTTTGAGCCATTCTTATTTTTCTGAATTTTCATAATTTTTTTATGCTATCTAGGATTTATTTTAATTCATTGCTTTGGTTTTATATGATTTTAGAAAATTATAGAACGTGTCACTAATTTTTCAATGTAAGTTATGTTGTGTTTTTGCGATTTTTTATATGTAGTTTTCTGTGGAAAGTATCTACCGCATAAAAAAAGACTTCACTGTATATATATATATATATATATATATATATATGTGTGTGTGTGTGTGTGTATGTATGCATGTAAATGAACACATCTTAAAGATAAATATATTAATACATAATCATTCTAGTTATATACATATAACTATGAAAGAGTACGTGATAAACTCTTGTTTTCTTAGATTCCGTATCATAACAACCTCATAGAAAAATAAGAAAACAGCGTATTTTAAATATTACTCTAAATATATATTTAGAATAACAGGCATAATATCCATTCACGTTTACTGTTTACAAGCGTACAGAACAATAGTTAGCTAACACCGCTGAATCTTGAGTACGGAAAACTCAATGGACCGCTTGTATGGTACATTTGTAGTCGTTAGATCGTATGAATAAAAATAACATAAGAGATTGCAGCTATTTAAATTCATGCGTATTTGATAGCTGAGAAACACTATTTATCTTCGATTTACATTTTACATTCTAGGATGATGGTTTACTTCAACTCTTACCGTATCACAGTTTAAACTCTCGAGATACCTTTTTTTTGGTCAGCGAACCTTTTAAGATTGCTATCATAAAAGTTTCTGTTCCATACAAAGTTTTCTCTTTGAATTGAATGTGATTCTCATATAGACTAGTATGTTTACATACATATATATATATATATATATAACACATACACAATGTTAGAACTTATTTACAAGACCACTTTAAAATATATTTGAAATATCATTACTCACGTAAACATATTTGTGTGTGTGTGTGTATATATATATATATACATATATATATATATATATATATATATATATATATACATATAAAACGAAAATTCAATATCAGAAACTTTGTTATTAGTGACTGACTAACGTAGACTTTCAATGCAAGCATCCATTTTTAGCTTTTACGTAAAGTTCTCATTATAAATGACTTTAAACGTGAAATATAGTTACAGTGAATATGTCGAGTATGTCGCATTTTCTTGTAGATGGAAATTATTGTTAAATAACCTTGCACCATGAAACGACGTTATGGATAGAAAAAGAGTAATAACGCTTTACGATCTTGTTCATTTGTCTTCATATGCAACAAAGTTGCAGTTGTCGATAAATTTTATTATTGTTAAAAAATAAAAACACATTATAAAATGAATTTGTTTCAACAATTTCCTTACACTGTTTGAAAAGGCTATAGTCAAATATTTGTAAGAAAATTGTCAATAATTATATTATTTTTAATCAATAAATAATCAGACTTAATTTTTAAGGTATATGTAAGCGTATCTAAAATATCTTTCAGAGATTGTAAAATCGAATACGAAATGGAATATATTCAAAAAGAGAATATGATTTATATTGCTTGAAATGTTTGATCAATGTGAACGTTATTGTTCCGAAAACGATCACATTATAAAATCACAAAAAAATAATGAAACCATATGACGTATTGATAAAGAGTATAAAATAATATTTTATTACATAAGATATTGAGTGCCATTAATGCCGTCGGGGGAATAAATGATTTTTACCCTGTGATTTACACACCCTGACAACTCCAGCATACATACAAATAACGACATTTGAAACCTTTAAAAGTGACCTTTTTTAAACGAGGGCACATCACCCTTGTTCGCGAACATCACCCAATGGTCACTGATCCGTGAATACTTTTTGTACCCGTACCAGGATGAGAAAAAAATGCTGTGGCTATAGTTAGTGCGAATGTAAAGAGGCCAGTGGCCACTAAATTGAAGTCTTTTCCAAATAGTGTTATCTTTCGTATTCGCTACGCTCGGTCTCAGTCTCGTTTTCCGTCTGTCCAATTAAACCCGCCACGCTTTGAGGTTATGTACACAGACATTCTAAAGGCGTACGGTCGGAATAAGTGTCATTAATCGACACGGGTGGGTGGGTTCTGCGTCCATTTAGATTCTAGTGACCAGTAGAAAACTCATCTGAATGCCGTGATGTCGTATTAATGCCGCTGTTGTCCGAAGTATTTGTCAAAGATAGTTATTGTACGGAGATAAGATGTTTATTTACGAAAATATTTCAAATAGGAAAAAATAATTGACATTACTGAGTTAAGTTGAAAGAAATAATATAAAAAGGTAATTTTTTTCAAATCAAACCATGCACTTTGAATCAAATAATTGAAAAATCTGCTATTTACAAATAAACAATTTTAAATTATATGCTTTTAAACATATTATATCATTTTTTTTAAAAAACTAGATTTTAAAATTAGTCTAACGTTAATTTTAACAAATTTTGAAAATAATAGCAAAATAAAAAATATGCAATAATGCACTGATATAAAATTCGTAGTCTTACAAAAAATAAAATAAAATAAATACACTTAATATTTCAAATAAGTAACTGCATGACGTAGAATTTCTGTTCAGCTTTTAGCGTATGTACATACATTAATTTCACAAGCTGCCCACGAATTGATATAACTTGTATAAAATAGTTTTTATTCAACGTTCGTAACCAAAAAAATGCATAACGTTGCCTCATTAAAAGCGGTTTAAAGTTGTTTTTTGAATCTTTCTTCAGATATAAAACACATGGCACAAAGTTTCCATGACTTACGAATGCAAAGAATACTTTAAAATTCGTTCCTGTCTTTTAATGACTATTTAGAACACTATTTAAAAAGTAAAAAACTTATTTAAGCGCGAAAAGAATTAGATATGAGACTTTAATATGAGGATATTAGAGTAATAATTTTTTTAAAAAAATTCACTATGTTTTTTTTAAAACTAAGTTCTTTATAAATTATTCCATAATTAAAGAAATTATCACAAAACATAGATTTTACTAAAAGCACAGTTTTTCTGTTAAAACTTGTAATTAATGTTAAATAATGATTATTTTTTCTAGTTTTTATAACTCATTTTAACAAATAGCTTGTAAAATTTTACTATATTAAATATAAATTTATATTAACCATTTATTTATAATGAATCTATTTTGTTAGTTAATGAATAAATTGAACATTTATTCATCTATCAGATAATTTTTCTAATTTATATAAAGAAATAAATACATAATAAATGTTTAGCCATAGAAAGGTACGTATTTACTTTAATTTTAAAAATAATTATATTTATTAAATTCTTAATAAGTCAGTTTAATTAAGTGTTCAATTAATTATATTATAATTTTATAGGTTTTTACCTTTTGGGAACCTTAAAAAAATCAAAACTTGAATCTTTGTAATATAATTGAAAATAATTTTGACTTTTATTTAAAGCTATTTTATTAAGAAAATAATTTTAAATATTTTTTTTGTTTTTAGAAAAAAAACGTGATTATATATATATATATATATATATCATGAAATATAGAATATACATGTTTATATATTTACAATATTTATGTAAAAAAGGACACATCGTATATAGCTCTTATATTGAATAGAACTCATCAAACTTTTCTGTTGTGATCTCATTTGCTGGTAGTAAATCTGATTCGTGTAAGATTGACTTTATATAACTCCCAGCAGGTAGTTTTCCTCCGAGTGTTCCATCAATCAACCTTTTTATTGTTCTTTCTGTACTTGTTCTGTTTATTCTTTCCTACTGTTTGATCACTGTGAATGCATTTGTTCGTCAATTTAAAGATTGCACATAAAATGTAAGATGTCTGGAATCGAAACAAGTAGTTTGTGTTGCGGAGTATTTGTAGTCTGCACAATCGTGGTTATGTAGAAATGTAAATAAATTAGTATATTGTATGGAATCTTTTATGTAAGAATTTACTAATATGTGATATTTAATTGAATAAATATATCTTATTAAATAAATTATTAAATTAAATAAACATATTATAATTAATATAATACTACATCATTAATAATTAATCTACATCATTAATATAATATTTATTTAAATAAAGATTTTAATAAACAAGATTCATTTCTTATATAAATTTATGTATTTGTGTATATTTGTAATAATATACTTAATTGAAAAAAAATATTTATTAAAAAACGCTGCATGTAATTATTTTCATATTTTATTATAATTGAGAAATGTATATACACACACACAAATATATTTATATATATATATATATATATATATATATATTTGCATAATATGAATATAATCTGTAATATTCGTATTTTCCATGATTCATGTTTCCATTAAATTAACTTTCTTATTAAGTTTATGTTAGAATACTTAATTTAACAAAATTTTCAGACATTTAGTATAATCGTCTTCTTAATGACAATGACATAATAGAAAACGAAACCGGATAGAATGTTTTATTTTATTGATATCGTATTTTAGGAATGGTTAAATTTAAGTCTTGTATGATTTAGCATATTAACTACTTGAAATTTTATTTCTGCATAAAAGCATGCATATTAATTCAATTGTAAGTTATTTAATCGTAAAATGTTTTTTATTGTTGTTTTTAATCTCATGTTCTCTCTCTCTCTCTCTATATATATTTACATACATACATACATACATATACATATATATATATATATATATATATATATATTAAAAAGATTATAATAATAATAATTATTAGTACACCTATCTAAGGCGGACAATCCTGGTGGTATTTATAAAAGGAAAGCTATGTTTATGTCAAAACCACAAGATAAATAAAATTTTATTCGTGACCATATTTTCTATTTTTATCCTTCAAAACGATTTTTCATTCCTTTCTAAAAGAATAAAATTCATAAACGTCAAATTGTGTAATAAAATAAATATTTCAATAAATTTTAATACAAATGCAAAACGTATAAAATTTAGAAAAGTATTATTCATTTTATTAGTAATATTAAAATAATTTCATTTACTGTTTCATAAATGATGATATATAGGTTTTGTTGTCAAAATAACTTTTGTTATTTTTCTTTTCACATTTACTTTCGATGGCGGTAAGAAAAAATATTTTTTCAGGAAAATAAGATGCATCTTCTGGTTTATTATAGAGTATAGTTAAATGTGGTTTAGTAAACAATATGTTCGGAATTTAATTCTCAGTGTTTATTACAAACGAAAATTATTTCGTATAGATTTTTTTACTTTTCATTTAATTAAGCGAGCTTTATATAACTGGAACCCCTATACGATGATTGCAACTTCTCAAGGGCAGCAATTATTAATTTCAGATACGCGGTATTAAGGCATGAATATATAAATTATATTAATTATATGTAGGTACAAAAAGTATTACATTTCCTTAGGGAACACATATTACTGTATAAAAATTATAATAATGATATTTACCGTAGTAAGGTCTTTTACTATTCATTTATTCTTATTTCGCAGTTCAATGTATGCAAAATTTGAATTTTTAAACTATACTAATTTCATATTAAATAAAATATTTGATCATAAATTTACATTAGATTATTGCAATCTCTGATCTAAATCGTGATACTATTTCTATGGTAGTCACGAAAATGTTCCACCTTATGTGAATTAAATTTAACTATGCTACGACAAGAGAACCAAATGGCACAGTTTACGGGTCTAGAGCTCTGAACTCTATAGTAATCCAGTTATATATTTTGAGAATCAATGGGCCAGTGCTTAAATGATTGTCATAGCATGGCAATTGTCAAGGACTGTCACAGCATTGCATTAACAATGTATTGTTGACCAATCTTACATTAATTTTAATTGTAATTTCTGCTCACTTATCTCTTATTAAAAATAAAATTAGTTATTTTCAATCAAGTTGACATTTACAAATCTTTTTTGTAATATTGACATTTTTTAGTAACTAAATCATCTTAACTTGTTTTTTTATTAAAATATTTTAATACCTTTTATATGAATATTGTATTTTGGAATCATTTTAGAAGGTAAATAACGTATTTGCAAAGAAATTTAAATACTGAAATTATGGAATATTGTATAGTATGAAAATTGAGTAAATTCATAGGAATGAATAAGAACTGAATAAAAAAAAGCATTATGTTATTTACTGTTTAGTATCGTTCATATTTTATACCAGACATCGTTCATTACCAAGAATGTTCTTTTCCTATGACTTAAATCTAACAAACTTAGCAACGCAATTGATAGAATAGCATGTGTTGATGTAAAACACAAACAACAAAACAATCTCTTTTCTAAGAAAATAGAGCACAGTATTATTCTTCTCGAAATATTGTTCAAGAATCAATCTTTATTATGGTGTGAAATAAATATATAACGAAACTTTTGATACTTAATAATTAATCAGAAGTTTTTGTATTAGGTTGGTAGGAAAATAATTGCGGTGTTTGTTTTCTGAATTCTGACCTTAATGTTGTTCAAGGAAAATTTCATTACATCGCGTTCATTTTTATACCATTTAAAGTGCATTTTCCGGTGTGTATTTTAGTAACATTGACTATGGTTTTATTATTAATTTTGGTTTAAATTTGAAAGGAAATGTATTTTTTCATCATTAATAGGTTATTTTTTAAGATCAAGATTTTTTATTACAGCTTGAAAACTTCTCAAATCAGTTTTTAATTTGTAAAATTTTTTGAGAAATAACTGTTTTTGTTATAAAAAATTTATTAATGCATTATAATAAATTTATTAATTTTAAAATCTAAGAATGTAATTAACTGTCTAAAAACCTAAGTATTGAAAATGATTATAATTTAAGTAATGGAAGATAAAAAAGTACAAAAATACTTATTTGTTATTCGCTTTTAATATTTAAATATAACAATATTTTTAAATCCGAATTTTATAAGAATTATTGTAATTAATAAAATAAATGTAGAAGCGAAATTGTGATTGATTTCTAAATTTACTTGTCATATTCTTTGTTTCTCATTGCAAAATTATTTTATTATATTTGATATTTGATTTCAAAATAGAGCTTAAATTTACTTTATGAATTTTTCGAATATTTATATTATTTCATTTAAAATTCCCTAGAAATTTTGTTGGCAATTTAAAATAAATTCAGTATTAAGGTATTTGATATTTTCAGAAAGTCAGAAAGTTATATCTTAAAGTTAATAAGAGATTAAATTAAATTGGTAATTTAGTAAAAGACTTGCTTCGAATTTATATTTCTTTTTAGTAAAATTCGTTTGAAAAGAGTGCAGCAACTTAAATTTAAAAATTAAATATCCGGATTAAACGACGCTTTATTTAATTATATTTGGAAATTTTTTTGATGTTTCAAATAACATCAGAACTCTTAGCCTTGCGTACAATTAGATTTCACAGGTGAGAGACAACCGGCGCTTGTAATTTATACGTCTAATCTCGTATACCGGCGACACGGCCGTGCTCGTAATATATGTAATTTCAATTTTATCACGTCCGCGTGCAGTTTTTGCTGTCGGAAAAAGTTAAACGACACATTGAATTATCGACTTAACGGACTGCGGTAATGCTATATTCTACTCGGTCCTTCGTACGTGTCGTGACGTACATTGCGTTAACAATATGTGAGTTGTGCTTGCTTCGTGAATATTGCTCTCGTTTCTGAAAACCGTTATTGTTATTAATGTGATATATTTTACTGAAAAAATGCACCGGTACTCTTTTTTCATATAACTCATACAGACCCATACGCTCCATACATATGTATACTCGTATATTTGTTCACCTAATGTAAAAATTAATTCTGTGGCTTTAAATTGAATCAGTCACAGCTTTGTTTTAGATGAAAATATTTCCTCGTCGTTTTAGAATTTTCGAGTGCTAACCTTAGTACATATTTAAAACACTTTATTTTAGCTAAGCAGTTGACATAACCCTACAAAATAGTATTGAACACGATGGAGTTCGAAAAGCAGCATATTAGGCATTGCATACTTTTCTCATTCCGGTTAAAAAAATGCTACTTAAGCTGCGGTAATGATTTATTCAGCTATGTGGAAAGTGTTGTGATGTATAAAACATACAAAAAATGTTAAAACAGTGGAAGAGATTCGAAAATTAATTACGAATTCATCGACTCAAAGCTGTCATCTTTTGTTCGACAAGGAATTCATCAGATAGAGCAAAGTTATATAATATAATGGTGGATATTTTGAAAATTGAAAGAGAATGAATTTTTCCGTAAACATTCAATTTCTATAAAAGAGGCATCGAATTTATTAGTACATCTAATAATATGTGTAATAAATAATCTAATAAACCCTTGAACTTTTTATTAAAAACTTATACTTTTTAATTTTCACTTTAAAATCATAAATATCTTCTTATCAGAAAATCTTTAACATTTTAGGTGACACATGTGAATAAAATGTCAGTACAGAATGTTCGTTTTTCACCAACTAATTAGTGTTTTAATTTTTATACTATTTATCTATTTCATCTTTGAAGTTACTCAAAATAAACAAAACAATATTTAAAGGAAAAACGTAAATAGAGGGTTAGAGGTCTAATTATAAGGTTATTTATGATCTAGAATGTTAAACAGAATGAAAAAAAACATTTTTACACATATAAATCATTTATAAAATATAAATGTTTCAAATATGTCAATGTTTAAATTTCTCTCTCTCTCTCTCTCTCTCTCTCTCTATATATATATATATATATATATATATATATATATATATATATATATATATATATATATATAAATATATACACTAAGGGGCTTCGACATATTCATACATGAACTGAAAGAAACAATAAACATATTTTTTAAAACTATTGTCTATATAATTATTATCACAGATATATTGCAACGTAGTCGTTATATATATATATATATATATAAGTTTTATAGTTAAATTTTGTTTTTAAGGAATTAATTTTTTATATAAATCGAAAATTTATTTATATGATGTACTACTCCTATGTATGAGTCCTGACGGCCACTTGTATCTACAATTATTTTACAAGTTTGAGTTTTAATATCTTCAAGTAGATTTTGAACTAAAATTACTAAGGTAAATTCTAATATTAACTGAATATGCGGAGAATAGAGAAAATGAATTTATACAGCCTGTAAGATTCACACAAAACAGTGAAGAGAGGTATACAGGAAAACATAATAAAGACCGGTTATGCTGTTTTATAAATTGACCTAATTTATTTTCTATCTATTCATAATTGATTTTTGTACGAGGAAAATATAATTTAGTATTTCTATATACGTGTTTATTTTATTTTTATACTGTATCGAGTTCAAAAAAATATTAGAATGTAAAAGTATTTTTTTTTATTATTGATTTATAATGAATGAATAAAAATATAATTAGATGAAAAAACCTATTATAAAATTAATAAATAAAAATTAGAAATATTTTTAATAAAATACTAGTATATATATATATATATATATATATATATACCTATTGTAAATGATCAGAATACAATTAAGAGATACTAATTTGAAAATTAATATTTATATTTTATAATAATTAGTTTAGTATATTTAAATGAATTGATTTTACTGTGAGCAAAATAAATGTATGTTGTTTGTAATGTGTTTTGTACGTATATTTGTAAAAAGTATATAGGCGTGAATTTTATATACATATGTGCTTGTATTGGTATATAGATTTTCTTTTAAATATTAAAACCCGAAATATAACTTTGCGTACCATTTCATTTTATCGGTAAATAAAAAAGAATTGGGACATATTGGTATTCTGAAAATAAAGATAAACGACTTGAAAGTATAATACAAATGTATTGTAAATGACCCAATAGACGATAAGATAAAAAGTGTTTCATCTGTTTACGGGAACTATTTATTTTCTCGCACATATAAGATAATTGATGTGGCGAACACTGGATTTATAGGCTTACAGGATTTGAGAAAAATATTTAAAGGTATCCAAAATCCTCGTAAAAATTTATTATAGGAGAATAAAAACTAGAACGAACATTAATGTTTTCTAAAGAAATAGAAAGTAGGAAAATATTGGCATGACTATATGTACTCTCTTTCTATTATTTCTACTTTACGGAAATAGTGGAAAATAAACTACTCATTTAAACATACATGTCGATTCACATTCTATCTGTCTATTCATATATATATATATATATATATATATATATATATATATATATATATATATATATATATATCAAATTCAAAAGTGTACATTACATAAGATTCTTTTTCATTTAAATGTGATTACTTTTTACTATCAACTAATTAATTCTATTGCGAAAAACATTTGTAATAATATTTATTTTAATACTTACTTCAGTAATGTTACAGCTAATGTATCAAATAATATTAAAATTTATAATTTGCCAGCTTATGACTAATACAGAAATGTATGTATATTTGTATGAATATGTATATTTAT
>CM068314.1:16056700-16101700 GCA_034766995.1 Acanthacorydalis orientalis
GACCACCAAATCAGGTACCACACGAATTAACTCCCGATAACAAATTACAGCGTCTTACAATCTGTACATCTTTTATTTCACGACTAAAATCAGAGAACTTTTTGGATCAAATTTTGACCACTGGTGAAAAATGGATTATTTATTCCTACTACAAACGTACTTACCACTGGCTTTCATTAGGTGATCCTATCTCACAAAGTCCTAAATGAGAGTTAACATCGCGAAAACTTCTCTGTGTTTGGTGGACTTCAAAGGAATTATTCACCATGAATATCTACGAGTGGGTCAAATCCTCACGGAAAACATTTATAGTGAACAACTCCAACGAGCACACGATGCATTAAAACAAACAGCCAGCACTTGTAAATCGTAAAAAAAGTATTATTTTTGCGAGATAACGCACGGCCACACGTTGCAGTAGAGACCAGGACAAAAATTATGAATTTAGAGGGGGAGATCTTCCCCCATGCCCCGTATTCACTAGAGATATCTCCATCAGATTATCGCATATTTTTATCTTTGGACAAACGTATGGATGGTAAACAGTTTAATAATGAAGAAGAATTAAAAAATGGAGGTGTCTACATTTTTTGAACGTAAAAATAATCAGTTTTATAAAAATCGAATTTATAAATTTACTTTCCGCTGGAAAAGGGTTGTTCAATGCGAAGGTGGATATTTTGATGAATAAATTTATTCTATATAAAAATACACAAGTGTTTTTTTCTTAATTCAAAAACGACAGAACTTTCTTGGTTATCTTTATATATATATATATATATATATATATATATATATATATATATATATATATACATACATACATATACATACAAGAGAAATAGATATAACGTTTATTATACAGTTGTGCTCAGTGAATATAATTTCAATAGCAGAATACTTATTGTTTGTTTATATAGTTTTAATTAAAAACGTGATTCAGAAATACAGCTCAAAAGCAAATATTTCATATTAAAAGATAAAAATCGTATATAAGCGTACGTGCCTTAACAAATATTTAAATGTTTAATATACCGAATATCGAAAATTGTATAATTACACACAAGGCGCAAATATTTTTTACACATATGGAAACGCGGTATCAACAATATTTCTGTATTCATGTGTATCATTGAAAGCTCTCAAACCTTTTGAATTTTTCATTCGCTGGTATCCGTTAAATCAGTTGATAACTCGTACCGCTACTGAGACTGCGAACAGACGTGGTAGCGTATGTAGTGTGGGTTGATTCGAACAAAATACGTACGTAGTGTATACAATATCAGTGACAGAAACATCACCCAACATTACTTTGTACGCAGAGTACGTACGTACTGTTATATCCCGTTCCATCGGCACGGGACCCCATCATCCTGCGTTCATTCCCGACTTACACGACCGCAAATTTATTGTTTTTGGTGGGGAACAATAATTCAAACCGTCCTCGGTGAGCAGTATGCCTACCGACCAAATGTAAGCCGCGGGGGTGTAACTTGTATCGGTCGCGAGTTACTTTTTACCCGGCTACTCGACCCCTTGACAGCATTTGACTTTTTCATCTCCCCACTCGACCGTTTTCCATGACACCTTTTTACTATACCATACTATTTTCCGGTGGTTTTCACATCGTTTTTCAACTTTGACTTTTTTACAATCACTTTCACCACGTTTCCATTTAATGTGCAACTACATGTATTTATTGCGGCATATTTATTTTATCAGATGCTGTATTGAAGCTCAAACTACTTTGAAAATTAATTCATAAATGTGATACATTCTCTTGTTTAGTCGTATGTAGGTTACCGTTTTATTTATGATATTCTCGTTGAATACTCGTACCAAAACAGAGATCAATAAAAGAGGCAGGTTGACGTTTAATACATTTCAAACAAATGTATGCAATAAGATGAATATGATGTTTATGTAATGGAAATTGGTGTTTTTGATATGTGTGATTATTCAACAGGTCATTATCACAGCAGTACGTTGATTACTGATTTAATTACCTTGATGGTGAGTTCAACATGTGCTAAATTATAACGTACACGTAATAATTTATTTATATTCTAAACGTATAAAGAATTTTACGAGTTTCGTTATGCGGTGCACAGTGTGCACAGAAATAATTAATCATTTGTAAACAAGGGTTAAATATTGAGTTAACTGATATATAATTATGAATTTCAAATTGAATTTAAGTTAATTTCAATAAAGCATTAGCTGTTAAAAACACGCACGCACACACACACATAAATATATATATATATATATATATATATATATATATATATATGTATGTATGTGCTTCTATATGTCAATTGAAACCTTAAATTTATTTTGTTATCTTTGATTTAAGTTATATAGATATTGACATGATTATTTTTTTCGTGACACTAAGGTAATATCGGTTAACATTAATTTGGTTCTGCTTTAATTATATATTTATTTGTCAGGTGTACTTTTTTATTTTCAATTTAAATAAATGTAATAACAATACTCAACCAACTACCACAGAAAAGTGTATTCATAATTTTTAGTCGGAATATTGAACAAAAAAAAATTAATATTATTATTTCTAACTATAAGGTGGTAGGAAAATAATAACAGTTTTTGTTTTCTGAATTCTAACCTTATTTTTTTTCAATTAAAGTCATTTCATCGTGTTCATATCAATATCATTTCCGGTCTATATTTTAGTAGCATCGACTTTAGTTTTATTATTAATTTTGCTTCAAACTGAGCTTTTGAATTAAAGATGGAAAGAAACAAATGAGCAATTTTTATATGAGTACAAAACGGGCGGTAAAGCAGCATAAACTGCTGTAAATTAAACGATGATTATGGTGTGGGTACTGTTAAGGAACGTACGATGCACTGATGATTTCAAAAATTTTGAGAGCTTGGACAAAAAGTAGGCATTAAATATTCAGCAATTCTGGACCACTTAAAATCATTTAAATTAAAAATATATATGAAATTGAAGCTCATAAACTGCAGTTCTTTTTTCTACCAAACTAATAATTCGAAATACAAATTTAATTATTACTGAATGTAAAAAAATATTTTGCAGGACAAACATAAACATATATTTGTTACATTCATATTAAAAATGAAGTATAATTTTTAAGTTGTCTTACAATTTAGAAAAATATATTGTCAGTACGGTTGATTATATTTTTTTAGTATATTTTTCATATTTCTTTAGCCAATTTATTGTACTATTTAATTCTTTCCTAACCTTCAAAAAAAGATAGACAATATCAACACTGAAAAAATATAAAATTAAATGAAACTGCTTAATGATAGAATAATTAATGTTTTGGTAATATGGCTAAATTCACTTTTACAAATAAACTTTTCATTTACCTCACAAAAAAAATTATTAAAAATGTGTAATAATTAATTCTTTATTATTTTTTAATGTTGATAATTGGGAACTAATGTGGCGATGTTACCACTTGAGCTTTAAGATGTAGAAAAATCGACACTACATATATATATATATATATATATATATATATATATATATATATATATATTTCTATGTCTAAGGTAAAATTTAATTTTTTATGATTTGATTGATAATTAAAAAAAACATTTGTGAGGGATAGACTCACATTCGAAGAAACGCTTGTATTAAATATTATTTAATCAGTTCTTAACATATATTTAACAGTTTCACTATATTTTCTCTGAATAATTATAAATGTATATGTTTCTTTTCGGAAGATCCATAAATTTTCTTATTTTCCGATAAAAATCATTATATGAGAAACATATATTTAATATTTAACTATACATTATGTTATTTTCCTCGTTTAGTATACAAATAATGTGTTGGTCAAACTTTATGCATGCATAATTATTATTAAGCAAATTTGCCGAAAGTTTCAATATCATACATATTTCGTTGACAGTCGGAAATTTCCACTAATAAATTAGCTCAATGTTTCAACATTTGAAGGTTGAAGTAGCAATACAAAGTGAAATACAATTTCTGATAAATATGAACATAACAGAGGCAAGTACCCTAATTAATAAACTTGTATACACATTGAATATTGTTAATTAACGAGAATAAATCAACTGATGTTTATTGAATATAATATTTTAACTTGAAATTTAATCAAATCATATATTACATTTTAGCTGCAAACAATCGAATCCGTTTATTTATGATTGAGTTATTTGACAAATATCTAATTAATAATTTTCGTGATCCTGAAGTATGATACGTGTTCACTGTTTATTTATTTGTAAGTTTTGGAAATAATTAGAAAATTAAATTTATTCATAACACTTCGTGCAATTTTAAGGGTTGCCATTCAGGTTAATTTGAAATAAGGAATTTGTATCAAGAAATATGAATAAATACAAACGAAATGTAAATAGTACAAGAAATATTTGAATTTCAATTTGTGATACGAAATTATAATAAAATATTTTTTATTTGATATAGTTTGACTAAACAACAAATAGAGTCACTTCATAATTTTATACATTTTGAAATTTATAATTGTAAATAATCAATTGTAATTATTTCTATTTTACAACTTTATTTTCGACAAAATGATACAATTTTATAATAATAATCGTATTTGATGTCGAAAAGTACTAATGCATAATAATATAAATACATTTTATTTATATTATTAAACTATAAAAATATTTGCAAGCATTATGTTACAGTAAAGATAAATTTACATAATTTTATTAAATATTTTATACATTTTTAAACGAGTGCTATTTATATAAATCATCTGGAAAATTAATCATCTGTACAAAATATCATAAAGTTCAAAAGTATTCATTTATTTTCATTCATATACAATGAACAAAAAAAAAACGTATTTTATTATGTACTGACCTAGTTAAACCTTTATAATAACATAAAGTAATAATATTTTAATCTTGATTGCTATTTCATATAAATTATGAATAAAATACATAACAGAACAATGAGTTCAAAACAGTAATTAAATTTAAAACAAAAAAAAATACTCGCACATAATCTAAATTTTCAGAGTGCGATACATAAAAAAAATATACTTTTGTCATGGTATTATTTATTTATTGTACCATGATAAAAGTTTAAATCAGTTTTTAATTTAATAAACGGAAAACAATTAAATTCACGTGGAAAAATAACGTAAACAGTGTGCTTTCTAGATTAGAATCTTACACTCGGTTCTCTGTATCCGTTGTTAATCCGCAATGCGTGTCGGGTTAACAAACTAAGTTTGTTGTTCATAGGTCAGGTACGGGTAATATTTTTTTATGTTGGCATTAAAGTTTGTTTGAGTTCAACGTTACACTAATCACAGCAGACAATGTATTTCTCTTACTTAATCGTCAATAGTAGTATTAATTAATTAATTTACTACGTATTTAAATCATTACGTTAAAGAAATTTGTATATTTATTATTTTTTTATAATCCTCTATATATAAACATATTAGGTTGGTAGGAAAATAATTGCAGTTTTTGTTTCCTGAATTCTAACCATATTTTTTTAAATGAAAGTATCATTTCATTATGTCCATGTTAATATCATTTTAAAATGCATTTTCTGTCTGTATTTTGGTAATATCGACTTTGGTTTCATTATTAATTTTGCATCAAATTAGGCTACTCAGTTAAAGACAGAAAAGATGCAAATAAGAGCAATTTTTTGTATGAGTTCAAAACGGATGGTAAAACGTCAGAAATTGCTCGTAAACTAAACAATGCTTTTGGTGTGGGTACTGTTAAAGAATGTATGGTGGAATGGTGGTTCTAAAAATTTCATCCTGGAGACAAGAGCCTTGAAGATGAAAAAGGTCACCGACGTCCTTCTTCAGTTCATTCAACATTTCTTGACCACAAATATGTATAGGAATTTAAAAGTCACAAACCGCAATTATTTTTCTACCAACCTAATACTTTATATCAATTTAAATAAAGTAAGATAAGATTGGAGTAATATATTAAAAATGTTGATTTTTTCAAGATCATTCTATACAAAAATTTTTATTTTAATGAATTTCCAATTTTGAGGATTTATGTAGAATAATATTTTACAGAAATGTTACCATATATTTTTTCCTAACTTGTGTCACTAGTATTTTTTTCTGATATTTGTACACCTTTTTTTTAAATAAATTGTTGTTACATTTTTGTATAATTATTCAACGATTTTATTTCAATTTTTATCATGAATTCAAGAAAATGTTGCAATTTTTTATAATAAATTCTATATATATTTATATATATATATATATATATATATATATATATATATATATATATATATATGAATACATAAATGGATAGGTAAATAAAAAGAGAGAGAGAGAATAACTGTATGTGGATGTATGTATATTAGAGAAATCATCAAAGTCACAACCTATATCAAAACATATATCATATCTGTTTGTAAATACGATAGATGAAAGGGTTTTTTTAACGAGAACCCAATTTTTCCCGGTATTGAAACTGTACATTAAGTTCAATAATATTAAATAAAGTTTTATTTATCCAATAATTATCGCATAAAACCATTGATTAGTTCACACGAGTACTGGCACAATTAAATTGAATATTAATTCAATTCCATGTTCACTAAAACGTAATCAAGTCCATATAGAGTAATGGATTTTTTTATTGTAACGTTGTTTTTCGAACGTAAAATCGTTTTGCACATTTTTTGTTTATTTGTTCAGCTTATATGGATTGATAATTAATCTCCATTTGACAGTAATTACAAATACATTCAAATATATAAATAATATTTATTTAAATAAATAATTTGTTCAGTAATTTAAAAACTATACTAATTTTTGAATAAATCCTTGTTCATATTTCATTTATTTTATTTTTATTTTCAATTCTAATAGTAAATTGATTAGAAATTTTATGATTCTTTTTGAATGATATTTAAAATTTATTATAATGTTTATAAAGGTACAATTAGACTTATTTAAAAAATAACATTCAAATTAAAATATGTATAATGAAAGTGACACAATAAAATATCTATAATAAAAATAACATATATATATATATATATATATATATATATATATATATATATATATATATATATATATATATGCAAACTCAGTGATGATGAAACTGTACATTTGACCCAAGAAGAAGAAATACTTTTATTTTGTTTTTACAAATGCATATTACTCCAACAAAAGTATTACACATTTTATATTTCTTTTCAATTAAATCCCATATCGAGAAACAATACAAAATTTTATATTTCATAAATAATTCAACATATTATGTAGCTGCAGGACTTAATAGTTAATTTATTTTAAAAGAACGAAACTTTCGTGCATTCGTTTAAAATAAATTAAATATCTTTTTACTGTATGAAGCCGTAGGCTGGAGTAAATAAGATAACGAATAAAACTCTAACAGAACGAGATGAGATCGGATTAGAGCGACCACATAAAATGTGTACGTATACATAATATGAAAAATAGCAATATTCTGACAAAAAAGCTTAAAAATTAAATTGGACAATAAGCATAAAAACCGCTGTATACTAGTTATATATCTTATTACGTTTGAGAGATAAAATGTTTGTTACACCGACAATTCAGGCAGTTAACAACGTGAAATTATTTTTAACTAAGTAATGAAAATTTTCATGATGAATAACATAGTGTTATTTAATTATTATGCAGAAGTCAAAAATAGACACTTTTTTGAGGATATTTTACTTTTATTTTGATCATATTACAAATACGTTTAATTGAATCATTTAATTCTTATTTTTTGTATTTAAGCTAATTTTTATTTTTGAAAAAAAATCACTATATTTTATATACTGACTATCCAGATATTAAATCGTACACATAAAAATATCAAAAATGAATTTTATGGAGTTTTTATTGTAGAATGTATAGAATCATCTACCTGTATTGTAATTCTCATTACTCAGATAGTGAAAAGAAATGTAAATATTAAAAAAAAATTCTGTTCTCGTAAAAAAGTATTAGAGCTAAATTTTTTTTGTTTCCTCTGTCTATATAATCTAAAAAGTAATATAGATAACTGAAATTTAATAAAATAAAAATATTTGTTATATTATTTATAGTGCATAACTATTGTACCTATTTTTTTAAATATGTTGTTTATTTAAATATTAGGTTGGTAAAAAAATAATTGTGGTTTCTGTCCTTCAAATTCATATATATGCATTTCTATTTTTTGATTTTCCTAGCTGTTTAAAGTAGTCCAGAACTGTTGGATGACTAACTCCTAACTTTTCTTCAAGCTCACAAATTGTTGTGGGTGGTTCTAATTCAACTAACTCTTTCAGTTAGTCGTTATGAATAGAAGATAGATGCTCGCGACTTTTTTCATCTTCAAGGCTCTCGTACCCAGCATGAAATTTTTGAACAACCATCGCACCGTATATTCTTTAAGAGTATCTACATCAAAAGCATCGTTTAGTTAACAAGCAGTTTCTGCTGCTTTACCACCCGTTTTCAACCCAAACAAAAAATGCTCTTATTTGCTTCTTTTCCATCTTTAATTTAATAACCCAAATTTGAATAAAAATTAATAATAAAAACCAAGTCGAAATTACTAAAATACATACAGAAAATTTCATTTTAAAGTGATATTAACATGAGCGCTAATATATTCCATCTTATCATGAAAAGTATATTTGAATAGCAAAAAGTCTAATTATTTAAAAACAGTTATACAAATAAAACCTAAATTTATAGAAGTGATAAAAGTTTAAGGTTTATATATTTTTTCAAAATTTTTCTGAAATATTTTATACTAAAATTTTTAATATTTTATGTGTATGAATTATAATTTAAAATGATTCTTGAATCATGAATCTATCATTTGTTTTATGATTCATCTTTTTAAGAAAATGGTATTTTATTTCCAGTTCGAATACTTGGTTTTATGTCAATAAATTATCTGTTGAGGTGTAATTGGATAAAAGAATTGTAACCCGAAGATAAGTATTATTGAAATGAATTAATTCACCGATTCCGATATCACCAGCTTAATACCTCATTAGGACCAGAAAAAAAGAAATATTTAACTTGAAGCCATTATAACTAACAACTCGTGTATAAAGACGTACGCGAACACCAGAGATACAAAGTAAATCCTATAATGGAAAAGATAACACACAACGAAGCGTAAATAGGGCTTTGTTTCAGTGTACGTATTCTTGCAATAGAATGGTTATATATTCTATACGAGCAGCAACAGAGTCCCAAGCCCTTGCGTGGAAATAGTACTTATACTACCACACCAATACGGAATGGTGTGATGCAGCAACCATCAACGACGGTCGGTGCGTCTTCTGACTTTGCCATGAATTTCGTTAATGTTCGTTCCCTGTAATAAGGTTGGCACAAGGAAACACTATGACTTACAATTCACAAAACAAAACATTTAAAGTTTCCATTTTAACTTATGTTGTTTTAGGTTCGTACCTATTCGACTCGATACGTATCCAAAACTTTGATGAAGTTTCTAATTAAAATTATGCATATTTGTGCATTATTAAATATTTATACAGAAGTACGTAATTAAACAAACATTGTATTTGCTATTATAAATATTCAAATATGTATTCGTATACATTTTTAGTTCATATAACTGCCACTTATGAAAACATAAATATATATATATATATAGAGAGAGAGAGAGATATAGAAAGAAAGAGGAAGAGAGAGAAATAGATATCTTGATTCTAACATATTTACGTTAAATAATACAAAATGTCCATTATTTACTCTTTGCACATATATCATTTATTAAAAAAGGTATTTTTACACAAATATCCTTTATTTCAAAAGCATATAATTTTGCTGATCTTCATTAAAATAATAATACAAAAACGCCTTTTCAGAATAAATCAGTTCGAAAAAAAAATTTCTGCCGAAGTAAGACTAATATCTCTTGTCGCATATTTTCAGCTTTGATCTTTTCTTGGAGGCAAAAATGGACAGAAAAGGAATCGTGCTATATTGCAACATTGCAGTTCATTCTAAACTTGTACCTTTAAAAGCACTGCATACTAAATTTTAATTATCTACAAATTTTCATATTTTTTGGTTAAATTTTGATTGTAATCTTTCTTAAATAAGAGATAAAACGATGAAGGAACTAATCTTTGATAAAATTCCTTCAAATTTATATAAACAATGATCTAGAGAGGAAAATTATTGTTGTATGATTTTTATTTTTGTTAAACGAGCCTATATCACTTTCTACATTTCACTTATATTTTAACAAAATTTATGAAAAAAATCAAATAAAAAGTTACAATTTAAAGCAACTTTAGAATAATCAAACAGTTTTTAAAAATTATAACATTACACATTTTTGTTATTTAATGTTTATTATATTCAAAAGTATTTATAAATTCAAATTTGAGATACGATTTTATACGAGCAAAGAATAAAAGAGATTATTAAGAAATTTATATTTTTAGAAAGATATTATTCTTACTTATTTATTGATATAAATATAGTTAAAATTAAAAAAATCATCTTGTTAATTCAAAACTTAAAAATTTTTAAGAATATTACCTGTATTATTTTTTCATTGTTTTATACCTTTTCCATCATTCATAATATGAAAATTTGTATTTAATGTAGCAATTTATAATGTTTTTTGTCCATATTGTTAAAAAATAAAAGTTATTTAAAAGGACTATTTGGGATAAGAAAATAATATGAATTAGAAAGTCTATTTAAAGATATTATATAAACAATTAATGAATTCTATTAATTAAACCAGTAATTTTTTGTAAAGAATTTCAGTTAAGTATTTTTTCAGATTATTTTTAACAGTTATATTAAAAAATATCGGTATCTATCAACGTACATTTCAAATTATATAATCAAAGAAAAGTATTGATCTCAAATTATTAATCTGTCGTTATCTAAAATTAATGTTAATACATTTTTGTTAGAAGACGTTTTTAAAATCGGTGTAGTGATTTATATGAAACAAAATTGAATCCAATTGTTTTTCTTTTCGTTTTGGTTCAATTTTAAGTTATTCTATTAATAATTTTCACATGATATATTTTCATCTTTATACAAAAATCACAAACAATCTCTGAATATAGTCAATATTGATGATCCTCGTTTATAAGCGTTCGTAGAAAATTGGTTGTCCAGTTGACTGATTCATGAATTTAGAAGAAAATCATGTGATGTGCTTACGTTGTATCTTTATAAATATTTTTCGGTAAATATTGAAAAATGTTCATATATATTTTATCAACCCATACACAAACGCATATATATATACATATATATATATATATATATATATATATATATATACTACTTTTTCATTTAATTATTTATTGAGAAAATATTTTCATTTAAAATAAATAATTGAACAAACATAGTCTTTTCGTAAGATTATAAATTTAAAATCTGTGATAAAATCTCTGTACTAAAGAACCGAATAGTGTTCTTTTTACATTCAATATCTTTTTTCTGATCAACGGAACGTATTACTTCCGATGTCCAGTTTAAATGGCTTCGAAAGTACTCGTATAATCTAAAGACATGCCTACGACTGCTCTTTACTTCTCTAATGGACCTTAATAAAATTACCACTAGTTGCTAACAAGATTCACTAGTTCAATACAACGAACTAGACACACAGTCACTAAACGAACCGACATTGTGTAGTTACTATTTCGCGTTCAAAGTTTTCTTAGATTGGAAAACAGAGCTGTTGGTGCATATTAAATGAACACTGTAATACTAAAACAACGAAGTTTGGTTGAATGACAATGTTATGTTCGTTTCGATAATCTTTAGGAATAATTATTGTAACGAAAATATTATCAAATTCGATAACGCATACATATATATTAACTATACACGGATATTTAATTAATCTTAAAATAAATGTCTGTTAAATAAAATTAAAGTGAATTAAAAGACAATATTATGATTCATTCAGTTTATAAAATATAATTAAATAGGATAAAATAAATATAATGTATTTGAATCTACTTTTTAAGTACTTTTTTAACCATTTCACACTTTAAATATATTTAAAAAAATGTAATTATCTTTTTTGAAAACAATTCAAATATTTTCATATAAGAATAGAGAGTTTAAATATTAACTGAACTCATTTGACTTGTTTGTACAAATAATTTATATTTGTTTCCATTTTATACACACACACACACACACACATATATATATATATATATATATTTCTCACATAATTATCTAATGGAGTATTGAGTCTCGTTGACATTTTAAAATAAATCCTGAATTTTCATACACATTAAACATATTTAAAGTAAATTCAATATAGTACACTTATAAATAAATAAAAAATTGAAAATGTATAAAATATTATATTTTTTAAAAAACGTTTATCCCGGATTTGGATATCTTCTTTTAATATAACTAAATTAAAGAAATTATTTAAAAAATTGTTTTTTGTATAATTTTGTTGAAAGGATTGATTTAAAGAAAATATCAAATATAGGAAACAATTTCACTTTAATAGACAAATTGTTAAACCTGTCATTCTAATCCCAAGATTATGTTTATTTCAATTTTCTTATAAATGTAGTTATTATTGTAAATTAATAATTAACGATTATATCTCATATCAGAAAGTATACACGAATACTTTATTTATTAGTCCATAATAAAAAAATATTTTAAATAAAAAAATACAATTGATTGATTTTTATGAAATATATTCTAAATAATCTTATTATATTAATTTATTTCTTAAAGTGATATTTTATGTTATTTTTTATTCCAAAAAAAAACAAATATAATTCATAATAATTCAAATGCTTTTATTGAATCCTTTCATTGTCATAGATAATATTGATTTTATCAACTTCTTGTTTTTAGAGAAAAGTAAGTAAAAAAATTCCATTAATTATTTCTAACATTCTCGACCGACAAGGCAATGAAAACTATTTGTAATCTATTCTATGTGAAAAAGATAAATACCAGTCAAATAGGTAAACAACATAATGCATGAAAGAGCTTTTAATCTAAATCACTTATTCAAACAAAATCGTTAGTAGTTGGTTTTTTTTTGAAATATTTACATCCGCTGAACACATTAAAAATGGACTAATTTATCAATCCAGTATGATAAATCATACAACTCTTTTTTTCATATTATTTTTGTTATATATTGTTGCTCCGTTCTCGAATACTACTACTTATTTGTCATTCTATTCTTCTCGTACAAGCCCTACTTCTAAAAGGATTTGCATATATTTCCGAGTTTCTAAGAAGAACTTAACTTGGTAGTTTATTTATGTTTTTGTAGTATTTAAGTTTCTTAAGTGCATTTGAAAAAAAGAAAATATTGTACTTGAAAAGTATTCGTATTATTGTAGAATTGTTATTTGTAAGTATAATATTTATTTTTATTAATATTATTCGGGATATGACAGTTGTTTCTGTTGTTAACTAAAGTTAAAATCAATATATTCAGAATAAGCGTACCCAAAGCATAACTAATGGAACAAAACTTAATATGCAACATTAAGTAATGTAATGGGTTGTCCATAACTTTACTAATCTGGAAGTTTCTTGGAAATAGTTTCTATGAAACATTTGGGCTCACACTATTCTAATCAAATCCCACAGTTATAAAGTTGATACGCGACCATCGCATTCTGCTGGCCTTGTTTAATTCTTGCACGAATTTATGTTGATTAATTGATTGCGTAAGCAACTTGTCGACAAATATATCAACCAAGGGCACAGTGTACACTGACACGTGGTTAGTAATTGATGAAAGCCAACGCGAGATTTTCCCAATCTTAAGAGATGAATTAAGACCGTTAACTCTTTGACGCAAATGTCACCATTAATTAATGTAACAACTTTTCGTGCAATGTAAATATGTTTTCATTCTTATCGACCGAATTTTTTAAAAATAAACGAAATTCATAACTTTTTGAATAAAATATTATATTTTTTTTTTCATGATAGAAACGTTTTATAATTTTAAAAAATAAATGCTGTTTTAATATATATTCATACATATTTCTTGTCAAATTATATTTTCAAAAGAAAAATCTCATTATACTAATAATATATATATATATACACACACATATATATATATATATATATATATATATATATACACCTATATATATATATAATATCTTACATTGACCCATTGTATGAAATTTCTTTTTCTTATATTTCAATTCCTATTTGCAATGTCGACGTCTTATGCAAACTGATGTACGTTTTATATATATACACGTTTATATATCCACTTTCATTTAAATTTTCCATTCCGTGAAATGAAAATAAATGTCATTTGTTTGTATTTCATTTTGTACGTTTCAATTTGAATGAAAGAAGAAATTAAAGTTTATTAAAATAATTACAAAGGACGAAAAAATTTTAATTACTTATTTGTTGTTTTAAACAGAATTTAATAAAAATGTTAAAAATGTGTTGTATTACATTTTCTTAATAAATCTCGAGAAAAATTAATATGTTGTATATATATATATATATATATTCATAGGTTTTGTATAATGTACATGTCCTTATAATGAATTACCTTCTGTGTTACAAATAACAGAATATTCGTAAAGCTTTCATTGGAGAAGTTACAACTAGTTGTACAAAACAACTAGTAGTGTATCCGTTTGATACTTGTAGTTAAGTGGTTTTTTTTTATAAATCTGCTGAAATGTCTGCAGTAAGATTTAATTTTTTATGAGTAGTTTATTTATTTATAAGTGCTGTTTTCAAATATTGTATTAACTTTAAATCTTACTCTAGATTTTTCAGGTCTTAAAACATATAATTAACGAAGTGAAAAATAAACGTGTACGGGCTTTTGTTGTAATTGTGTTTTTTTTTTCATAAAAGAGACATTTGAAAATAGAATACATATTTACTCTTATTTGTCACTGAGTTTTGTGAAAATTAAACTTTATATATATATATATATATATATTTATATTTAATATGTTTAATAAACACAGGTTTATAAATATTTTTACAGTAAAAACTATAATATAATATTGGTAGTTCGTCTACTATCAACATTTGAAGTATTCAATATTATCATGATTTAAATTTAATTTTTCTCTTTGTAGCTTAAACAATTTACTTAGTAATTTTATATCGTGCAGATAATTTGTTTAATTATCAAGATACATCCAACATCTTAATAAAAATATACTATATTCATTCATGAAAAACAAACAAAAATAACAGTAGTAATTGTTAATTTTTACTAGTATATTACATGTTTTTCCTATTTACTTTCTATACTTTTCAATATATGGAAAGGCACAAAAAATCAATTTTTAAACGCACCTGAGCATATTTTCCTAGCTGTTTCATTTATTAAAGATAATATTTTTGTAATAAAATTAAATATTATTTGCATTCAAAAATCATAGAATTAGAAATTAGATAACATGTGATTAAATTTCATTATAAAAATGTTTACCAATTTTATTTTTTTAGAATTTTGCTTCAAAATAATAATACATTGTCTTCTTTGACTTAAACTGTAAAACATTTACATTTAAATCCAAATTTTATTCTTTTAAAACTAATACCAGTTAATTTTAATTAGAAAATAAGAATTATTTTTTATATTTTGATGTATCAAAATAATTTTGTTGATTGTTCAATTTTCAAAAATTTTTATATAAAATGGTTTATATTAAATATAATTATATATGTAAACAATATTGATTTATTTTTTAATACAATGGAGTAAATTTTTTTATATCATGTGTATGTATGTATCTGCACTAAAATTAAATATAAAATACTTCAAATAATTACAATCGTGGATATTGGTTCGTGCAACATACATATATTTCTTCAACAATAAGTCAAAATGAATAACGTAGGACTAGAATAACTTCAAATAACATAAACGCCGTTGAGTTCGTCTAGTAAGTAAATAACTCCCGGATCGGGACTGTAAGTAATTGTTAACAAATAAATTAGATGGCGACGGAGTCGTCCAAGCTTGACGTTTGGGACCCAAACAAACATGAGATCGATTACATGCTCGGTCATGTGGAGTGCTTCCCCGATATCTGTCCAACTGCAAAAGGCTTTATCATACCCACTAGTACCCACACTTGCGACACATCCACCACCACCTATCTAACCGATTGACTAACGTCGTTGATACTTGTCGATCGAATTCCAGCTAAACCGTTTCTATTATCTTTCGAAACAAATTGTCCGATGATTACATTCTTTCTGGTTTTAGGGCTGATTTTTATTTCGAACGAATGCTGGAAATAAATTCGATAGTAAATTTTTTTTTAAAAAAATCGGTTGTCTTTTATTAGCACCATTGTTCTAATAACGGAAATGAGCTGGGTTTATATTTGAACGAAACTATCAGGCAGCTGAAACTGATTTTTCATTTTGTGTAAAACAAATTGACTGATATATTTTTTATCTTGTTTATCGATACTGTATAATATTATACACAGGTTTATTGATTTTCATATTTCTTATTACTATAGATTAATAATTCACATAAGGTAATATTTAAATTTAGTTTTTATTTATAACTTGTTTTTAATTATTTAAACTTGATTGTATATTAGTAAGTCTATACCTTTTTTACTATTATCCAAAAATAAACCTAAAGACTAATTTTATAACGCTAAAAAATAATTTATTGTCATTTTTTATAATAGTAGTAAAATTAATTACCGTTAATAAATATATAAAATATTATATATAATTCAAATAATTACAGTACGCTCAAAGTGAAAATTATTGTTTTAAACTGTCATTATTTATGTGTTATATTAATTTTTATGTATGTATATTTTTATTTATTTTATTATTTGGATTGAATAAAAAAAGACTGCAAGTGAGAAAAAATCATTATATAAAATAAATAAAATTAAATATTTATAATAAAATTACATAAATTCGTATATTATGAAACGAGTTGAAGCTTAAGTTTCCACTTGTGAAATATCTTTGTTCTTGGAAAGATATAACTCACATAAAGTATAATATTTCCAAGAATTCCAGTGAACTTATCTCTCGACTAAAAGCAAGCAAATTTTATCTGCAACTACTTTTATCTAATAAACGATGACTTCAGTACTTTTAATTTAGCAATATTTAAATATCTCTAAACTTTATGCATGTAACATAATTTTTGTTACGATTGATAAAGAGCATTGGAATAGTATTTTTAATAAAGAATAAGTTAAAGAAATTATTAAATCACAGGATTTTTCTAGGAAACCACTAAATTAAAAAATATATTTACATTTAATTTTTTTATAGTGTTTTATAGTTATTTTAATGAGTAGTTTATTAAATATTTTAATTATTATATTTTTTCTTTTTGCTGACTAAATATAATTATCAGATAAAAATTAGGTACAACAAAAATTTATTATTTTTTTTCTTCAATTAGTAGCTACTGCGATGATTAATAAGACAAATATAAACTATATATATATATATATATATATATATATATATATATATATATATATTAATGTATGTATGTATAGTCTCAATTTAAAAGAAGATTTTCTTTTATATCAGTAAGTGTGGTTTTGAAAGAGGAATAAAATGTAAGCAACAAAATACCGTTTAATAACGTGAGCTTTATCAATAAACGTAAGGATAATAGCCTCTAAACACGTTCTTGAGTTTCCATGATATTAAGTGAACGCATTGACCAAAAACATCTCAGGCCACAGACACACAGTGCTGTGGATTATCCGTGTACTTCGGGTCAGTCTATATAGCAATATCAGCTTTTTTACTGCAAAATATATTTTTCTTTTGATCGTCTAACCGAAAATATGATGATGCACTTATGGTACATTGTTATATTGAATTGACCTAGACAGGAACATCGTTCTTTGTGGTTCCATAAATTCTATTTTTATTTGTGAAGTTTAAAAAAGGTATCCGGCATGTTGATCAATCGTCTGAATATTTCGAAAAACTTGCAGGTTATAGAACAGATTTTGTATAAGAAGAGAAAAAATGTCTACAATTGCATATCAATTTGTATATAAACATATTTATAAAATATAATATAAAAAGGTACTTGAGTGTATAATAAACAACACAATTCAGTATTCTTATGTTAATATTATATACAAGTAAACATTCTTTATGTGAAATGATATTATTTTTTTATTAAATAAAATCATGTCACGAAATAATTTTGTATGAATGAAATACGTGAGTGAAATATTGTTATACATAAAAAATATTTTTTGTGTACTGAATGTGTATTATATAAGAACTTAATTATTCCTAAGAAAGGCATAAAATTGTGAAGTAACATTGCGAATAAAAATCCTTAATTTTAAATATTTTTCATGATTGAAGTAATAATATATATATATATGTATTATTATTGTTTCATATATATATATATATATATATATATATATATATATATATATAATGACAAATTTAAACACGAAAATTAGTTTTATATTATAATTAAATGCCTACCTCACAATTATTTTAAATTTAATACCAATTATCCCAAAAAAGCATATTCTCAGAATAAGAAAAATATAATAAATTGGAAAATAATTTATACTTTTCATAATAATTTTTGTTAATATATGAGAAATGCTTCAATTATAAGATACAAATAGTAACATGGTTGATGTCTGATTTGAAAAATAAGTCATTCTAATAAATGTTAAAGATTAACATATTTACCTAATTTTCTATTTTCTAAACGTATTAAAAATATACTTAATATATGATCATATATAATTATATGATCACATTAATACATAATTATATGGTCATTTGTGTAAAGGGATTGAAATATGACCTAAATCGGACTACAATAAATAAAATGTATGCATTTATTTGAAAATAACTATTAAATTATATCTTTGTCGATAAAAATGATTAAATCCCAGTTAATAAGAATCTTAAAAAGTATTGATTCAGTTCCATTTTTAATGTAAGTAAATTAATTTAAATTTGAATATATAATTAACTAATCAGATAATTTAATTTAATCGATCTGTTTTTTATTGAATAAATTATTTACTATTGAACTAGAAATGTTTGTGACATAAACATTTAATATTGAGTTTCATATCGAAAAAAAAGCAGTTAACAAAAAATTATTTATAAACAAAAAAGCTATTCAAATCAGACCAAAAATATAATTTCATTTCATTTTTATTGATATTGTTCATTATTTACATATTGGTTCAATCATTAATATTATGTATAACAATAATTGATGAAATGCATTCAGTAATTAAAGTATATTTTACGGTGATGAATCAAATTGTATTCAAATCCACAAAATCTGACTATGACAGTATTAATTTGTCATTTGCACATGATAGGTTTTCACAGCGTGATATAGGCAGTACCCCTAATTAGGTGAATCCATCTAGAGAGATAGTTCGTGACGTATGAAATTTGTAAATGGTATTCTAATTTTAGTATTCGTATTGGATAGTATATTTTGATATTTATTTCGTACGCACAAACAAATTAACACATAAACTTTTACACTTTTACAATATATATTATGAAAACGTGTTGCTTTATTTTATCCATTAACCCATTTTAAATCTAAATGCATGTATATATATATATATATATATGTTCTACTTGAAATGCATCCAAATCGAGATAGAATTTAGTTCAAATATATTTAAAATTTCTCCGATAGATTATATAGAAACTTTGATAAATTGATGTATAAAAAAAACAAGTTGTTGAATAATTTGAAATTATTTTAAAGCATTTATAAATCGTTTATTTTTCACACGCTTGTAAGACACTGGATCGGAAGCTCCAGTGTTTTTTAATTAACTTGGCAAACGTTTGAAAATTATACTAGACTAGACTTCTATGAAATTGAAGTAAATGTATTGTAAAACTGTAAAATAATTTTATATATTTCGATAAGTTACATTAAGTTTCGTTACGATTGAAGTATTTTTTTCATTTTTTATATAAATAATGGATGCAGTTATTGAAAATATGTAGAATATTTGTTCTTAATTTATTTTATAATAGTATTTAGTACGTGATTTTATTCAGAAAAAAAATAATTAACTTATTTAGATTTCAAAGTAAATACATGGTTGTTAACCACTTTTTAAGCAAACCAGAATATTTGTAAAATTGAATTAATAATTCTTAAATTATTCACATTAATAACAGAAATGAGTAAAAAATTAAGTAAGGTACATTCCTTAATTTTTTTTAAAATTAAATCGTTAAATACGCTTAAAAATTTGAAGTTAAAGATTTTTTGAAAAGAATATAATTAAAAATTTAATCTAATGTATTCAGTATCTTTGAAAATCTCTTTTAAATCATTTTTAAACATATTATTATTTCCATTATACTTTTTTTTATACAAAATTTTCAGAGCAGGAAATTTTATCCCAATTATATTTTTTAGTACTGTGAATAAAAGTCACTCTCATAAATGAATCATTATTCCGCTAATTTTATTTTATCGAAATGTACAACAGTTAATTATTGTTAATTTTGATTCTGGTTTTTGTGTAATTTGATGACGATTACATAGTTTTATTTCACTGAATATATATTTAAAATTGTTTTAAATCAAAGAATAAAATAATACTGAAAGTTGTTAAAAATAATATAGTGAAATGAAACTGTATTCCTGTTTCAAAATACAGTTCGTTTATTTCAAGTGCAATCTCCTAGAATATTGCACATCGATAATTCATTTTAATTTGTCGGATTTAAACTTTGTCTCGCGATAGCGAAGAGTGGAGCATTTTTCGTCACGATCGTTCCATATGATTATCAAGTTTGTTGTTCTTGTTTCAGCCATGTCGGTTCAACAGCAGTATCGTGTCACTGCAATCCAGGCTTCACGGGGGACAAGTGTGACGTCGCACTTCCTGACCCCAGAGATAGCGGTGAGTCTTTACAAATGAATGTAATCATTTCTGTTATCATGATATTACCGTCCGACGACGTATTAGATGATGATGATGATGACTGTTCCGTTACGTTTTCCAACATAAATAGATTTGATTTTATCAATAATACGATAAAATGATACTCTTGCAATTTTATTGTTCAATCTGTACACGGATTACATTTGAAATTTTCTAAAGAATAATTCAAGATATTGAGAAATGGATTTATATATATATATATATATATATACACATACATATACATATATATATATATATATATATATATATATATATATATATATATATGTGAATGATTATATAAAATACTTCTGTACGTATTTTAAATTCAAATTATATACCTTTTACAATATTTTCATATTATCCCTTTCTCAGATAATCTAAATACATATTTTTTTAAATAGAATTAATTTTTTATAAACTATTCACACTAAAATGAATAATACTAGTTGCACCAATTGAAATTTGAGCAAATAGTGAAAATAAAGATTATTATTTTGTAATGAAAAAAAACGGTCTCGACCTGATATTTGTTGTGAAAAATTTCCATTTATTTTTAGTATAAAAAATGTATTAAAATCCAAAATGACATTTAAAAAAAATAATATATTAATGTTTCATACATTTATTTAATTCCAGCTTTTAAATTATTTCTAGGAAATTTAAAATTACTTAGCGTATAATTATTATAAAATTCTTCCAGTTTAAACAATAATGCGTATGTAAAAATGAATAATATTAATCACATATTAAATAATTCATATTTATCTTCTTTTCAAATTAGTAATTAATTGTAGTTATTAGGTTGATAGGGGAACATAATTACGGTTTTTGATTTCTGAATGCTAACCTTATTTTTTTTCGATGAGTGTAATTTCATCGTGTTCATGTTAATATTATTTTAAAGTACATTTTTCGGTCAGTATTTTGATAACATCGACTTTGGTTTTATTATTAATTTTGGTTCAATTTGGGCTATTGAATTAAAAATGTAAAAGAACCAAATAGAAGCATTTTTCTTTGTATGAGTTCTAAACGGATGGTAAAGCAATAGAAACTACTTGTAAATTAAACGATGCTTTTGGTGTGGGTACTGTTAATAAATATACACTGCAATGGTGGTTCCAAAAATTTCGTGCTGGAAACGAAAGCCTTGAAGATGAAGACGATCGTAGGCGTACTTCTTCAGTTCATAACGACCAACTGAAAGCGTTAGTTAAATTAGAACCACCTACAACAATTTGAGAGCTTAAACAGAAGTTAGATGTTAGTCATCCAATATTTCAGGACCACTTAAAACAGCAAGAAAAATCAAAAAAACTTGACAAATTGGTCATAAACCTCAATTTTCTACCAATCTAATAACTCTTTTCTGTTATTTTATAAAAATAGATAATTACTTGTCGCTTTTTCGAGATAAAAAATTTAAAAATACAATTTTAAAATGATTATTGCTGGTTTTCAACATAATAATCCTATTTAATATATTTTTGCAGATGAAAAATATTAATACCCCTTTTATTGTTACTTCTATTTCTAATAAAATTAATATTTATGTATAAACCAAACTTTCTAAATATTATGTTTTATGTAAAAAAATAAAGAAATTTGTATTATTCACCTAGAATAATAAAAAAGATATGTTATTAAGAGAATACACTGAATTCTTCAAATTTGATGTAAACTTGAAAAACAATTAAAAAATATAACAATAAAAATCAATAATGAAATTATTTTATCGATTTAAATTTTATCATATAAAATAAATTTTAATTTTTATTCAGAAGAACAAAAACGTAATACATTTTTGTTATTTAAGTGCTAAAAAATATTCTACTGAAGCGTGAAATTAAACAATTTTTATATATCTAGTTGTTAATTTCAAGTACGGGAAATCAAATTATACTAAATCAACAATTGTATTTGGATCGAAGCCATTGTACACAAACGAATACAGTAGTAGATTGATATATAATCAAATTGTTTATAACAAGTTTAATCAAAGATCTGTATTAATTGTCTAGCACCAATAACGGAAATGGAATTTATGGATTAAAATTTTCGATTGTAATAATTCAGAAGTAAGAAACTTCTCTGTATTTTTATCGCTTATGTCTATATATATATATATATATATATATATACATATTTATATATATATATGTATAAATTTATATATATATATATAAATGCATAAATGCATAAACTTATATTGTTATGAATACGATATTTCTATATACATAGAAAATGTCAAGAGATATTAGACAAAATAAATAATAATACACATGGTTCACTGAAAAAGCGCTTACATCTAATGATGATGAGTAAAGTGTTTACCCGATAAGTGGGTATTACATCGTAACTCGAAAAACTTGTATAACATGATACAACAAAGAGTGAACGCTCGTTTAAATGGTGGAAAAAAATCCGTAGGGAACAATCATACACGACGTGAAAAATAAATGTCTCGGAAACATTTTAAGTATCTGAAATACAGAGATAGACAAAACGAAACAAATAATGGTTTAAACAAGAAAATTATAAAATGGACATTGCTTTATCGACTTTTGTATGTATATATATATATATACTTTTTTTAAAATATTAATTCGTTAAAATTATTTTTTTTCTCTTTAAGTAAAAAATTATTCATAATTTCGCAAATATTGTTAAGAAATTATTTATACTATAGGTATATATATACTTGATTTTATTTAATATTGAATAAAAAAAATGCTTTTGAAACGACGAAATACTAAATTAATCATAGAAGTATTTGAGAATGAAAATGAATTTCATTTTTTCTGAAATGATATTTTTGTTGAAGTTACTTATTCTAGAATTATAATTTATTCTTATTGATGTAATATATGATTCAAAAGAAAACTGAAGTTTATCATCAAGACTCATACAAGTTGTAAGTTTTTAGAAATGTTTCTTATTCTCCAAGGAAAGAATAAATATTTAACGAACAACTTTATAAATAAGATTCTTTTTAAAAAATATAGATCATTATTAGTTACATAGAAGTAAGACAATAACATAATTTTCCAATGTTTGAATCTGATTTTAATACAATATATATATATATATATATATATATATATATATATATAATGGAAAATTTGCAAACCTTTATATATAAAATATTACACAACATCAAAGTAAAATCAGCCATTGTATAAATTTATCAAATTGATTACAATTCAAGCATACTTAAATTATACGTCTGAAATCAGATACAGAAAACCTTAATGCGGAAATGTCTAAATGAAATGAAATAATTTATTTCATGGCAAACAGTGAAAATCAGATACTAATCTTAATTGAAGTATTATTTAGATAAATCGGATATGAATATAAGGTAAAGCAGATCATCAAAATAATAAAAACAGCACAGAATTCGTAATAATAATTCGTTTTATCTTATGAATGCAAACGAATGCTGCATTGTTCACAGTAATGTAAATTATTATTATTGTTTCAGAATGCATACAGATTAAATATTCAATTTGATTGTATATTGCATATAACGAGTTGTTCTTTAGAACATATGAGAACATTTTATGTATTGATTCACATTAATTTTGTGTATAAATAATTTTATTATCAGTAAAATACAAATTCAGATATGTAATTTATATCTTTAAAATTTAGTAAATGCTTTATTTGAAAGCAAATCTTAATTAAATAAAATTACAAATCTTAATAGAAAATTGTTTTATTTTTCAAATTTGTAAAACGTTTGCAATAAAAATTTGAATTATTTACTTGTATTTCAAAATTGAATTAATTTTTAATTATTTTGATCAAATACTTTATTAGAGATAAAGTTGATTTAATACTGAGAGTTAATAAATCGTAGATAACAAACACGTTTTTAGTAGGAAGTAAAAAATAAACGATATTTATTTTAAAATATTCATAAATATAAACAAATAAAGAAAATCGATTCCTTGATTTGAGAAAGTGTAGTATTGAATAGAAAATTGATTTGATAGAACAACTTGGCATATATTTTATGATATCCTTTGTAGTGCCATTTGTCAATTTACACAATATTTACTATTTTCAATGTAAATAATGAATACGTTCGATACATTTTCTGTTCGCTCCATTCATTTCCAATTACATTTAACGGCCGTATTGTTTGTGAAACATTTATTATAAACTCGATTGTTACAAAAAGGGAACCATTCCGTGTGTAAGTTATTTTGCCAATTAATAGTTCAACTCAACGAAATCTGTAATTTTCATAAAACAGTTTGTTAAACAACACTATTGTATTTGCAGTAAAGTAATTATATTTAGATTAGTATTTATATTCAGTGCAAGACTAATACAAAATACATTTGATAATTTATTTCCATATTTTTTAAAAATAACTAATTGTAAAGTCTCTCTCTCTGTCTGTCTGTCTCTGTTTATCTCTTACTTTACACACACACACACACATATATATATATATATATATACATAAGATCTCTTTTCCTGGATTTGAGCACAAATAGCGCGATCGCCTACTGAGCCAAATATCCTGTAAAATCCAAATCTTATATGACATTTTTCTACGAAGCTAATTTAAAAAAGAAGTACGCAATTCGAATCTAAGAATTATTAGTGAAATTTAAAACAAAATCCGTGATATTTCTGGTAATCGAATGATTTCATAAAAAAAATATGTTGAAAATATATGAAAGAGTTTACACAAATGTGAGAAAAGTGCTAAGTTATGCTTTATGTTAAATTCTAATGTTGAAATATAATTTTAATTTTTATACAAAGTTGGGGATAAAAAATAAAGTTTAAATTAATTAAATCTTTTTTCAGTATCTCTTAAAAATATATATCTTTTATATCTTAAATATCTTTTTATTTAGAAACAGTGACTTTAAAAATAGAGAGAAACGTTTCAGACAGACACATATACGACGAACATAAACACATACACACATTTACATAAACATACACATATATATATATATATATATATATATATAATGTATATATGTATTGATATAAGGGTATTTTAAAAAGCAACATTTTATATATTTGTTTCTCTTTATAAGGAGATTAATTCTCAATAAAAATGCTTGATAGAAATAAAGTGGCTAACTTACTAGTGCTATAAATATCTTAAACATTTCTATAATATATAAATAAAATACATATTATGCACATATCATATAACATTCACACAGCGGAAGAAAGTAATATGTATGCAGAGTTGATTGTGTCGTTTTAATTTTTCCTTTCATTTAAATAGTATCGATGCTAAACTACAGTAAACCGTCGATGTTAAATCAAGCAACGCAACGACGTCATCATTTACGAGATTTCTAATATAAAAGCTTGATTGTTGGGGTTGAAGATTGTTAACTTGAAGACCCTTGTTTCATTCTAACTGATTATATTTTTTTGCCTATTTGTGTTCTCGTATTCCCATCGTGACTCGAGTAAAATCTTATTCTGAAAATAGAGTAGCTCGTCATAGCTCAGACATGACGTTGATGACATTTTTTTGCACTGAGAATACAAAATTGTGGGCTCGACGTCGGCTTATTTTATTATAAAATATCGTTTAATTCCCTTGTTAGATGAAATTGAATAATAAAAATAATATTTAATATATATTACTTTATTTTTTCTATACCAAAAAAAAATCTATACTAAGAAATTCCAAAATTGAAAAATTCGTTTATTTCGTATTGTAAAATTTCAAATTTGTTTCTATGGTAAGATATTTTCAGTGTACATCGATTCTATTTGATACTCTTCTATATATCTTAATTTTATAGTCACATAAATCATGTTTATATTTAAGAAAACGTATTTATATTTATTAGTACACTATATTTACGTGAAAATTTCACATGTTTTACGTTTCCGAAATAAAAAAGTTTAACTTTTCTCATATAACGGTGTTCAGAAATTGTACAAGCGTATATTATTCCCTGTGTTCATATAACGACAAAATTTTAAAACAGTCTATATTACCTCATTGTGCTTTAGGGAAATCCCATTTATGAAATTGCCATGGATGGTGTGTGTCGTGATAAAACTTCAAAATCCGCATTCTGTCAGTATGTGTTCAACTTAAGCATATAAAGATGTATAACTTATATTTCAATATATATATATATATATATATAAACATATGTATGTATGTATATATCTGTACGTATGTACCCATATTTTATTACAAAAAAAAATAGCAAAAATGTTAAAATATGAGGTACATGCATCCATCCGTACATAGAAGAACATACTCTAGAAATATACTCGTATTTGTTTTCCAAATATAAAGACAACAGAAAAGAATATAATACATAGAAATAAGATAAACAACTAAGATATATTATTTTAACATAAAATTTCTGTTAAATCCAAAATAATAAAGATTGAATGTTCATATAAAAAACACTCACTTTTTCAATTAATAAAGATTAAAATCAATTTGAATTTGTTAAACATGTTTACATTTTATTTTGTTTTTCAGTTATAAACACTATATTATATTACTAAATAAATTAAAAAGTAATGATTTATTTAATTTGTTATAATGTTTATATATTTATGCTTGAAAATGAATTGAAAAGTCGAAATATGAGAAAGATAGAAAAAAAAGTAACAATTTTTAGTAGTATTTTTATTGAAGCTCAAATTAACTAATTTAATGCAAGAATTAAAAGTTTTGAACTAATTTTCTATATATATATATATATATATATATAAACTATATATTTTTTTAGTCAAAAATGTATAAAAATATTGATTTAAAAGACATATAAATTATACATTTTTTACTTCATTCCTTCTATTCATTACATTGAGTTATATATTTTTAATTTTATATATTTCGATAACTCTGAACAAATTGATTACTCATTAAAATCTATAATTAATAGATTTAAACAAAAATGCTTTAAATTATATTTCTATCTGAATCTTTCAAATATTTCTATTGACATACACATTTTTTTATGAATTGAATATTATGAGTTTATAGTCTTGGCGGTATTCGTATTTATGAATGTTTATCTATAAAAATTAGTCTCGGCTCTTGCTCTTTCTTAAAGCAGCTGTATATAACTGAAGATGATGCAAGAGCTGAAATTAATCGTGACAGATAATCGTATGATTACAGATACCACGACTATTAGAACAATATTTCAATAGGATCACAGCTATAAAAATAAACAAGTATAACATCATTTTTTTATTTATATAAAAATGCAAGAAATACTAAGTAGAAAATTATAAAATAGAAAATTTTGTTGAAAATATTCTTCAGTATTTGCTTTTTGAAAATCTTAATTTTTATTCTGATTATCTATTAATAAATACATAAAAATGATGCATTAATTTAATCATAATATTTGTGTTTATTGCGGTTTTGTTTTAATTATATCTCCTCATATAACTCTCTATTTACATATATATATATATATATATATATATATATATATATATATATATATATGTATGTATGGATGGATAGATAGATAGGTGTGTATGTGTGTTTGACCATAAAATACACTTTATGAAAAATAATGTTATACATATCTGTTCCTTATATAATAACGGTGATAATTAAAAATAATGAAAATGTACTCCTCATTTTTTAAAATTTATGAACATATGCTTTTAATTTTAATAAAGTAAAAAAATGAATCATCCACTGTATAATCAAAAAATTGTACGGTCTAATGACAGGATACAGCTTTTGTACTTTACATGTGTCACGTTGTTTCCACACAGATTTCTATATGAAAATATTTCTGTAAATCATACATTTAAATATTTATTAAAGTATATTTAAATGTTTACTGTTTAGAAAAGACTAATTCGATTTATATGCTTCAAATATTAACAGATTCATCTTCCTTGTACAATATTTTATATTTCAAAAAATTATAATATTAAAACTTTTAAATATTGCGCAAGCATATGTGAATATATAAGTCTGTTGAGTGATTCATTTTTTTTTATTCTATTCAATGAGCTTTAAAGTAATAGTCAATTTGATATTAACTTGGAAGAAATATTTTCAGAGTCACTGTCACTTTAATCATATCCAGTTTTTATGTTATTTCAATCTTATTTGAATCTTTGTTGTTGCTTTAACTTATGTTTCTGACAAAAATTTAGGATGGTATACATTTTTTGCTTATAAAAATATTTTTAGAAACAGAGTTTAATATAAATAAATATATTTCTTTGTTAGAATTGTTTTTTATGAAGTTTCCTTGCGCAACATCTATGAAATAAAATAATATTCAAGTTTGTGAATATTTTTGATACGTATATCAAAAAACGAATATCTAATGGAGACGACAAAGAAAATTAACTTCTGGGACATTTTAAATTTGTGAATGAACTGCGTACAGAATAAAAGCAAAACAAATATAATCAGGAAAAGTACTTATTTATTTAAGGTTTAAAATCACAAAAGCAACATTTTTAACGAGGAAAATAATAAGAATCGCAGAAAAAAATGATCACATTGCAACTTTATGATTATATCATTTGTATATAAAAGGAGGAGCGCTACGTAAAACGTATAGTTCAAAAATTCAAGCCTCATTTGATGCCGATTCCAAACCATCTTTTCAGACTCGTACCGACGCCGGAAACTACTCGTACAATGTCTCAAGATCACTGAACTTAATCAGTCCCTTGTTGAGTTTTTCTTTTAACTTTCCCTCCATGTTTCCAAATAAACGTTTCCACATATATCACTTATATATATATATATGTATATATATATATATATATATATATATATGTAGTGCGTGTGGGTGTGTATGTATTTTTAAGATGACTAAACTTTGTATAAAATCAATGTTATATGAGATAAAATATTTATCCTTTTGATACGAGTTATATTCGTGAATAATGCTATTACACCATGCAAGTAATAAATTTCCTGACGTGAAAAAATTTATATTGTTTTTAGAAAAGTTACGAAAACTTTTTCGTGTATAATTTTTAATATGAATTTTAATATAAACTAAATTTTCTAACGGTTTTTACAACCCCTTAACGTTCTATGACTATATTGAAGTGAATATTTGAAACTGAGACGTTATTATACTGTAGTACTTTGTTATTGACATATTTATTCTTTTACTAGTTTTATTTTAACTTGATCGGCATTTTTGTCATGAATAAATGGATATATCAATGTCACACTTCATAGTTTTTATCTACATCATCTCATTTGCTAATTTTTTTTTATTCACATTTCAACACAGTGGAATTTTTATGTACTTCTATATATCTTTTTTAGTATATTTATAAATAAAAATATTTCTACTTTTATATTCTTATAACTCGAATTTGTAATTTTCTAAATATAAAATATTGGATCAGTGCAAAAGTTCGTATACGATTTGAAATTGAAACTCAGGCGATTATTTTTCACGGAAAACGCTTTTATTAATCAGTTTTATATTCACCATCGTTTTATGCAATCATTTTCTAACGCTCAGGCAGCTGATGGATTCCTAGTTCGTAAAAGCTTCGCGGATTAGAAATAATTCTTCAACTATTTATTTATTATTTTGTTTTGATGTTTTTAATTTATGTTAAAAAAATATTCCTTGAAGTCTTTATTTAGTTATATATGTTAAATTAATCAAATAAAATAATAATTTTTATTAATACGTTTTGCAAATGAATTATTACAATATCTACTAACTAACAAAAAAGTCAAACTATTAATTGTTTTTTTAAAAAAAATACTTTAAAATTTTTCATTCATTAAATCAAATAATATAATATTTTGAAAACCATATACAACTGAAAGTATTAGTAACTCAATTTATTTTCAATCAATTCATAGAACGAATCCATTCTAATCCGAAAATCCATATTTTTTAAATTATAATTGAATGAAATCCCTTTTAACATCATTTATCTAGGAACGGATTTGCTTTGAATCGAAACAAACAAAACTAGTAATGGTTGAAAGTATTTGTATAATAAGCGTACTTTTAATTCGTTCATTACCTCATCCATTCACTGTAATCCAAAAACAAAAACCGCGGCGTATTCACGACTAAGTAATTAATTTAAATCTGAATAAACGAACTGTTATTTGATCACCCACTCACAAATTCCAGACGAATTTAATTTCACCATTTATTACTTTCTTGTGCTTTATAAAAGTATAGTAGAAACTCTTCGTCGACTATCATCAAAATGATTTTGTGATTTGCGCCATTGGAGAATATCTCAACAAACTTACAGTCACCACTAACGAATACATCAGTCGCTAACGAGGGTAGTCTGAGCCGTCCTAAGTTTGTTGCGCTTTTTTCCTGTCTGTATATAAATATATAACTCTGTAGACACGCATTATATATATATATATATATATATATATATATATATATATATATATAACTATCAATTGTATCTTGCTTCGTTTCATCTTCTTTATCCTTTGAAATTTTCGCTCAATTATGTATATTCATTTAAATGGTTGTTTCAAATATATAGTTTATACAAATAATTCAGTTTGTGTGTCATTCAAACTAAATAATATTCATTTCATCATATTCAAATTCTTTGAAACAGCACAACATGTAAATATTCTTGATAGGATTAAATTAGTTTGTTCATTATTTCATAGTTATTTATGTACATTATTAAGAGTTACAAATACAGTTGTTCTGTAATACGGTTTAATAATATCAGTGAGAAATTATTATTTATTTTAAATTTAAAAGATAGATATCTTTTTACACTGTTTATATTATTTCTAAAATATATTTATTCAAATTATTTTAAAATATATAATTGTGTTCTCATTAAGTGCCTTATTGAACATAGTGTATTTTTTAAATTTTTATATATTTTTTACTGATATAAAAAGATATTAGAAAATAGAAAAATATTTTTAAAAACTTTGAAAACATTTCTTAATTTTAATACATTTTTTCTTCCCCACAAATCGCATTTTTTTCTGATGAAAATTCATCAATAATTATTAATCGATCATTTTTAATCAGAAAAAATGTATTTGGTGTGCAAATAAATAAAAAAATTAATTTGTATAAGTTTGGTAGAAAAGTAATTTCTGTTCATGACCTTCAAATTCATATACATTTTTCTCTTTTTTGAATTTCCTAACTGTTTTATCTGGTTCAGAACTTCAGTTGACTACAGTCTAACTTTTGTGAAAGCACTCGACTTATTGTGCGGGGTTTTGATTTAATTTACGTCTTTAGTTAGTCGTTATGAAGTGAAGAAGGACGCCCGTGACCTTCTTCATCTTCAAGTCGCCACGAAATTTTGGAACCACTATTGCAAAGTATGTTCCTTAACAGTATCGACACCAAAAGCATCGTTTAGTTTACGAGCAGTTTCTGCTGCTTTACCACCCGTTTTAAACTCATACAAAAATAAATGCTGTTATATGTTTCTTTTTCATCATTAACTCTATAACCCAATTTGAAGCAAAATTAATAATGAAACCAAAGTCAATGTTACCAAAATGCAGACCAAAAAATGCACTTTAAAATGATATTAATATAATCACGATAAAATGGCACTTTAATTGTAAAAAAAAACAAGGTTAAAATTCAGAAAAAAAAACGCAATTATTTTCCTACTAACCTAATAGAAATGAATGTTAAAGTTATAATGATAAAAACTGTCTTTAAAATTTAATTTGGAAAATTTTATATAACCTATAAAATTATCTATTTATGTTTTAATGGAAATATTAAGTTAAAAATATTATACTTTGATAACTACCAATCATTGTTTTAAATAGTACATATTTTTAAAATAATTAAATGCAAGAAACTAGTGAACATTTCTGTCAATTTTCATTGATGTTTTAAACAGAAATATGCATAGTTATTATTATAAAATAATAATTTACAAATAGAACACGATATTTTATCATTTATTTTTTTATTATTTAATAAAGCATCAAAAATGCTAACTGAAAGTTTCAAGACATATTTTTTTTAAAAGTGTCAAAATAGTTAATTAAATTTGATAATTCTTTTTTAATAAAAAATCACATAAGAAATAAAATTAGTTTAGTTTCTATAATAAATAATTGAAAATAAATAAAAAAATCAGTATTATACTTTCTTATCCAAAGTATAAAATTCATAAAATGTAAGATACGTTCAAAATGGAAAAAATATATCTGAAAGTTTATTTTCAATATCAATCCTTTTTGAATATGTAAAGAAATTTTATTCCTACAGAAAATTTTCGATAAAACAGTTTATAATTTTATCAAAGAATGTTTTTTAAAACATATTTTTTATAAAAAATTAGTACTAGTTAAATGGCTAATTAGATATATTAATCTTTTCTCTAACAAAAATTTTTACACAAACAAAAACCTTTCTCTAATGAAAGAAATTTATTTTCATACTTATAGCACAAAAAATAAGAAAATCACGATACTATTTTATGTTTGTGATTAAAATATATTTTATTCGGTAATGAAAAGTTTTTGTAATAAAAAATTTTATTTATTAAACATTTATATTTATGAATATATCATTAAAATATATATAAAAAGTATTAAATGCATATTAAATAAATTATAATTATGCATAGAAGTAAATAAAAATTAATAAAATCGTTGGGAAAAATGCACACTAAAAACAAAACCATATAATTTTCTTCATTGTTTAATGAATCAAAAGACACATTCACTATTTTCCTGATTCTCTTAGTTTCAATAATATTTGTGTGATACTGAATTCCAAACTAATATTATAAACTTGATATACCTTCATGACATTGTTTTCATCAATCGAAGTACATTTTGATCGATGTGTTTGAAATCACTTAAGCTCTAAAAATTCCGCCACTGTTTTTTTTATACAATTCTACGAACCCATACATTTTCTGTCATTACTATTTTATATAGATATTTCAATGTTATCCAGAAGAACATTAAACCAACATTAATGTTTGTAAGTGCTTTTATTCATCCCCAGAGTATATATATTATTCTATTTGTAATATTCGGTTCGGATATTTTCATAGAATTGACATAGTTTCGGTGAAGTTGTATACTTTTACATTGTGCTGTTTTTTGTTAATTTTTTATCCACTTATTCATTAAAACATCCGTGAGATTTTATGTAACTTGCATTAAAGTATACTTTATTTCAAGAAGTTTTTCAACAAACCATCTTTCCTTCTTGAAAAAGTTCTATGTTAAAAAGTTTATAGAATCAGTTACTTTTCCCGGAGCAAAGGTTAGAAACATAAGAACAATTCTTGAACTTTCTTTCACAAAATCATTCATAAATAATTATTTTTTATTTGAATGTCGTTGTTCTGATTTTTTATATGTATATTTTTATCGCAAACTCAAGCTGACACACACACACACACACATATATATATATATATATATATATATATATAGAGAGAGAGAGAGAGAGAGAGAGAGAGAAATAAATAATATGTTAACTTTCCATTAGTATTTATTTTTTAATTCTTTTATTTTATTAGCCGATTTTCTGTTAAAAAATACAATTTTTAAGTATAAAGTTCTAATATATTTTTACTTTCTTTGACAATAATTAGTTTTTAATATAAAATAAATAGGGAATATATACTGAAAAAATATTGAGTTGATTACTTTAGGTAGTAATTTTATATGAAATAAAAATAAAAAAATATACTGTTAATATTAAAAAAAAATATATTACCTATTCGATCAACCCTGCTTATTTATTCATCAAACATGAGAATTTATTAACAGCTTAGAGTAGAAAGTGTAGTATTCCCCAATTCCATTAGTGTACTACAATTAATTTATGCGATTAGTATCTTACGTATCTGTTTATATATTTTAAAAATACACTAATGAAACAAAAAGCTTACAAAACAATCAAGAAATATTTTAAAGAATAGTACTGAAAAAAAGACGACAAGAATACGACGAAAAAATTCGAAATTACGTGTAATTTCAAACTTAGGAACATAACAATAGGCCAGATCTAAGAGCTATTATTAAAAGTAATCGGTTGTGCTCGATAGGTTACATTGTATGTATTTCCGATAATAGTATGGTTATCAGGACTTTCTAAAAAAATACCAGCGGCTAAAGAAGACAAGAACGAAGACGAAGAAGTGACATAATCGCAAACGTTCAATATCTATGGGTCGTAAATTGAAGTTAACGTGCGTTGTATAGAAAACTCACAAGAGAAATATATTTTTGAAAGCAGTTCATACAGAAGCATATTTTTTTATGGTGAATATGTTTACATATTTACAGAAAAGGTGTTATATAAAAATACATGTATGGAAAAAAATGTATATTAAAGTTTGAATTCATGAAATTTAAAAAAAATGTGAGCAATAAAGATAAAAATAATTAAATATACTACATAGTGTATTTTTGTGAAACGTTAAATTTTAAATAATTAATTGAACATTTAAAAATGTCTACTTTTACAATTTTTTACTCGCACAGAAAATATATACGTTTTACTATGTTAGTAAAATAATCTTATTATTCGAATTGAGTATTCGTGCAATGATATGAAATAAAAAAGTATTTAATTGCATTCATGTAGCACTATTTCAATCCTTAATTATCCAAATAAATTTACACGTATTGATTTTCTCTTTTCGGTCGCCGTTATCGCGTTTACAGAATTTAACTTCTAACCATTTTAAACTGTTCTGTACTGTAATTTATATTATAAAAGTAATTATAATTAAAAAGATCTATATTTTCATTTAACCTTCTATATTCCATTTTAACTACAATGCAACAGGATTCAGTTTCATTTTAGATTACTGGTAAAATAGTTGTAATCTCTCAGATATTAACACATTTTCCGAGTTATATCTACAAATTTGTGAAATGAAAGAGTTTTTTTTTGAAATATAAGTGACAAAAAAAATTTGATAAATATCTTTCACAAAATACAAACATGTTTTTCTGATCAATAATTGATTATTAATCCTTTTTAATTGATGCTTATCAGCATTTCTGTAGCGATTCTATTATCTCAGAACGATAAGATACATTTTTTCCAGATTTTAAAGTAAATAGAAAAATTCGATGATAAAAGTGAATTTAGCCTCTGTGTTAAAACTATATTGTATCATCGCATATATCTCTAATTAAATAAAATTATGTATCTAATATTTTTTATAATAGTAAGTTAAAATTATGTCAATATGCAGTAATTAAAAAAAACGAATTATTTTAAATAGTTACATTTTCAGTACATCTACTCAATATTTTATTTAAATAATTTCATATCAATCGAATACATTTACATTCTTCTAAAATGTTACTTAATAACCACGTCAATTTAAATGACAGAATTGACCTCTTAACATTTATACTATTGTGTGAAATAATTAAACGTCTTTCAAATGAATTCAGATGACAAGTTAATCAATAACATTTTATATTCTTTTGGCTGATAAATAAAGTGTTATTTTGCTTCGTTTTTTATTTTTTATTTTTGTAGTAATATATAATAATAATGTCGACATTATTTACTTTAATATCAACAACAAAGTGTAGGTTTAAATAAATATGTAAACAGTATTTAAATATTACATGTAAAATAACTAATAAATAAAAAAAACAGTTTGTGATGCGTATAAAAACATCTCCTGAGAAATTACAGGATATCAGTCAATAATTCGATTTAATCTAATTGAGATTTTCTTAATTAGATTCGATATACTCACGGGAATATTACATAATTTGTTCCTGAAATGTAAATCTTGGAAATTGCTAACGAGAGCTCTTATGAATGCAACAAACAACTTCAAGCTGTACACTGTATGTATTACTAATTATTTTAGTATTAATGTTATTTAATTACTATCAAACAGTAAACAAAATTAAATGTATATATCATATCAGGTAATTGCGAGGCATTGCAAATTGCGTTCTATTTTAATTTGATATTACACAACTTAAAAGTTAGTAGAATATTAATAGTATTATATCATATGTAAAGAGTGAAAATATATATAAAACATTCTTATATATTGTGATATACAATCCTGCAAATTAAAATCGTACAAGGCCGTTTGTTTACTAAAGCTGGCTGAGACCACAGCTTCAACGAACGAGAAAGGCTGATAGAGTTCGTTTACAAAAGAATAATTTATGAGTAATTAAACCCGGTATGAATGCTTCTAAGGAGACAAGAAAGCTGTCTCAATAGGCTGTGTCAGCTCATTTTGCGTGCTAATGGGCCGGTGATCATCTAATTTGTTAAAGTATTTGTATACGTGTATCAAAAATAACACTATGTTTTGATACTTTTTATTGCATAAATGTATTACTATTTAATGTCAAATACATAAAATTAATATTTATTTATAAGAAAGTAAAATATTATATACCTTTAAATTTGACTATATTTGTTATCTTTAGTTAATAAGTAATCACATTTAAATCAATTAATTATCAAAAATTACAAAATTTTAATTTAAAGATAAATGACAATTCGAAATAATATTTCTTTTGAAATAAAAGAGTACGCGAATTTTCATGCAAGTATCTGCCTGTTTTTTTTTGTACAATTATTTAATTAAATGTAAATTTTATGAATACTCAAGAGTATCAGTTTGAACATAAAAACAAACAAGTAATATTTACGAAGATAATATACGCTCTGTAACTCTTTATTTCAAAAACAAACATTAATTTTCGTCTCGTTTTGTTTATTATCAAATATAATTACTTCCAAAACTCGAAAAGACGATGTATATAATGCAGAACAGAGATATGTTTGAAAATGAAAATCAAAAGTAAAAGCAATAAGACTGGGCTAAATATTAAATCCAGAAATCAATTCATAAATAAATTAATCAAAGTATAATTATTTTTTTAGTATATAAAATAAAAAAAATTCATTAGTATTTTTTCTAGTTTTAATTTTCGCTTTATTTATGTGTATCATCCATTCAATTGAAAATGTTTATACGAGGGTGATTTGAAAAGTTCGCGGCTTAACATATAAGTGAGGGTAATATTGTAAATATTTGTGGTGCATTACAAAGCGATATCTATCTTATACATAACCTCAAAGTCTGTAATTAATGTGTCAAGCAGTTTGTTGTAAAAATCAATTTAAATAAATCTCTTTTTGTGTTGTTATTTAAATGGATAAAGTTGAATATCCTGCAGTGATAGTGTTTTGTCAAAAAAGACAACGCCAACAGAATTTTTTTAATGAAATGAAAAATGTACTTTGTGATAGTGTACCTTCGTATAAAACCATTAAAAAGTGACCAGCTAAATTTAAATGTGGCCGTGCAAGCTTATAAGATAACCCGCATAGTGGACGTCCGAGTGGCATTCGAGTACAGATTTCCCAACACTGTTTGGATCGATTTAAGAGGGATAAGATTGACTTCATCCGGCGATTTGTGACTAAACAGGAGACTTAAACTCATGATTATACTTCAGACTCAAAACAACAATTAAATCAATGGAAGCATGGGTATTCTTCGCCACCAAATAAAGCAAAATCAGTTTTGTACGCTGGAAAAGTTATGGCTTCAATTTTTTAGCATGGTAAAGGAATCTAGCTAATTGACTACTTTTCAGAGTGTCAAAAGATAACGGTAAAGTATTAAGCAAAATTTTAGATCAAATCTATCAAACAATTCGTGAGAAGAGACCAGGTATCGAAGGAAAAAATCATTTTCCATCAGAGCAAAGCACATCCCCATACAAGTGTTGTATCCATGGCGAAACTCGCTGAAATGAAGTACCACTTGTTACCATATTCAGCCTATTCTCTAGATTTGTCCCCCTCAGATGTCCATCTGTTCCCAAAAATTCCTTAGTGGTAGGTGATTTTCGTCAGATGAAGAACTGATAGCAACAGTGAATCGCTATTTTGAAGACCTCCAAGAAAAGAATTTCTGAGACGGTATAAAAGCACTAGATCATCTCTAAATGAAGTGAATTGAAGTTCAGGATGACCATATTGAAACATGAAAGTAATTTAAAAACATAAGTTATATTGTTTCATAGCTAGGCCGCTAACTTTTTAAATTTCCCTCGTAAATATATTTTTCCGAAACACCTATTATTTTGTCATCATTTTTTACTAAGATTAGTAAACATTAATATGTTTTTAAGTTGTTAAACCTCTACTGTTATTATTCCACAAAGTTAAAAAGTTTTAAAAAGCAATAACACATAATTTTTAACTCTTCTCTTTTTTAAGTAACTTGTGTAATTCAACTACATTCAGAGCTCTTCAAACTTTAAGAAAACAATTCTTAATCATACACTGTATCCTATAAACGTACGTGATCGTCATAAAACTTTTCTTGTAAGTTCTGTTGCATCTTTGCTCTATACTAGCGCTGCATTACGGTAAATTTGTTTTACCGAAAATACTCAACATTCGAGAGACAATACAATTTTCATTAACACGTGTTCGTATTTTCCGACCTCACGTTCAGTAGAACAATAGAATGATATTGGTTAAAAGGGATTGTTAAAATCACCATACGTGTCACGTAAAACGGTTTAGCATCTCTTGTACCGCCAATATTGAAATCGATGCTCAAATATTCTTTGCAAAGTACAAATAGTATAAAAAAACATTTACATAAAATTAAGAAATATATTTGATATATAATATTAATATATATATATATAGTTTTCAATCAACGCAATTATTCTCATAAATTGCTATTTTTTTTACTTTTATAAAAATGTTTAGCATTTTTTATTACTTACATTTTTCTTTGTCAGATATTTCATAAGCGAAACACAAGTATGTTTTATATTTTTTTATTTAAATATAAGATATTTTTGAAATATAATATTAAAATGAGATCAGAGGACTTGGAATAATATAATTTCATTCCTTAATTAAATACTGAATTAATAATATCTTAATCATTTTATCAGAAAAAAGTACGAATAAGTTTAAAATGTTAAAAAATTTTCTACAGTAAAATACAAATTCATATTAATTGACTTAACAAGAAAATAGTATTATAAAGTACAAATCAATTTCAATTTTTAAAAAATAAAATAGAAGCACGTGTATAATGAAAATAGTGGAACTTTAAATGATAATAGATTATTATAAAACTGATGAAATATATTTTAACATAAATATTTGATAAAAAAAGAAATCAATCATCTGTTATTTATAACTCATATGAAGATAGTACTAAGACACCAACATTATGAATAGATATACCTCTCGCTTCATACGTACAGGAAGTAATTTTTTTATGTACTTTTATCTACTCCTACAAAGAAGTATCTAACAGGAAAGCAAGTACAATTTGATACATTATTAACATCTACGAAATATGAATTTGGCGAAAGAGAAATATACCTCGAAAAAATTAATGAAAATGTACAATCTTCCTTTAAAAAGGACTCATAAAAGACCAGAAAGAAGAAACTAACATTGAAAATAGAATTGTAATTGTTTTCTAGAAGTGAGGTTTGGAGCTTTCTAGAATGCATTGAATTTTATTTAGATCTATTGGTGATATTTATAATATAAAAAAAGAACAGTTAGAAAATTGTAAAAACAAATTTTGGTTTCATTTAGATAGTATCTGTTATCTTTATTAGCTCTATGAAAATTTCGTTGAACTAATTATATATGTCATTCATCAACTCTTTAGAAATTATAAAAGTAAAAAGAACTGAGAAAAGTTAAATAGAAAATGGTAAAGACAAAGAAAAACAGTTCTTTTTAATAAATGGGGTTATTTATTTATTAATTTTAAGGCAATTTCTATCAGACTCCTCGTTATCCAATGATAGTTTTTTGAATACTTTGAAAATAGTTTTTCTTATAATGAGTGAAGTTTTTGTTAAAGGAATGACTAGTTTTCATTTTCCTCTAAAAAACTATGTCGATCTACTCTGCACTCACTCTAAGCGTTTACTATTTTTAAAAATGCATGCGTTTCAAAACTGAAGTTCTAGAAGTAAAAATTTAATACCTTGTAATAAATGAATGTTATTTTATTAAAAAGAAAATTGATTGTTGCAGTAAAAAATTCTTTGTTGCACAAAGCACATATGAACTTGTTATTCAATTTGAGTTCAAAAATGCAATAACGTTTTTACAACAAATAATAATGAATATTGTCGGCGTAGTAAAGTAAAAACTTTATTCCACCACTGCATATTATATATGCATTGATGTTCAAAACATTATTTAAATTTTTCACGTCGCGCACACGTGAGACATTTCAGGGTTCACAAGTTTTAAAGTAGAAAATAGTTGAAGAATATTACGTGAATGTCTAGAACTTTAATGTCTTAAAATCTGCGAACTGCAGTTTGTCTTAATTAATGGCATAAAAATAGACAAAGTAGGATAGTATATAAGTTTTCTTTACTATAAAGTCGATATTATTTGTACAGTTCATTTGAAAATTTTATTTCAAAAAACTGAAACTTAATATGTATGTTTTAGACGTACTACATTTTTTAAAAAAATCCTTCGTTCATGTATATAAACTTTAAATTTTTAGTGACATTTTGTTTGTTTTATTTTTGATTAAATCCTTATGAATTAACTGAATCCGTTTTATAAGTGTGTAATTTAATTACACACCGTAAGAACCGTGTGTGTTTTATTTTCAAGATTATTAAATATGTATTCAGGATAAAAGCTTTTATTATTTCGTTTGTGAAATTCATTAAAGACTTCGTTCACTTGTAAGCGTCTTTGCAGAAAAAAACTATTTTATTTTAAATTTCTACGATATATGACAATAGTCTTCTATTGTGACTTTTACGTTTCTTTAGATTCACAGAGAACAATATCTTTCAAGAATGGTATATATCTATATTCTATAACAAGAGCTGTATTTTATGCTTGACCTTTTCTACAGAAATAAAATGGTTGATTGTGTAGTTTTATTTTTGTTCCAAACCTTCGTTATTTGACCATGTGAAAATCAACCAATACCCAATGACTTGTCAAGTCACCCTAAATTTCAACCCTTATATGTCTACCGCGTTCAACTATTCAACCTTGGAATACATCTGAAACGTTCGCCTTTGACGCGTGGCGATGGTATTTGAAATCGGTGTGCACAAACAAGTAACACAAACCACTGCTAGACTGTTGAAATTGTCATTCCGGTCGATCCAATGAGAACAGATGATTCTCATGAGACACATCTAACATCTCTCCCATCGAACAGATGGAATTTAACTAGTATTTTGTTTCAAAACGTGACAAGCAACTAGTATTTAACAGATGTCAATGACCTGTTAATTTTAACTAGTTAAAAAGTTTAATTTTTCAATTCGAATTGTTTGTTTTCTTAAAATATTTTGAACAAAGAGATTTTTAATATTCAGTTCAATCAGTGTCTTTTAATTAATGTAAAAAATCTAAAAGACATCTATTGTAAAATAAAAACTTTTTAACTATGTAATTTCTTTTCGAGCAATAGAAAAATTTTAAGTAACTATTTTATATTTATATTCGATATTTGACACTTTTATGAATAAAATTGTATAAAAATGTATATAATAACACAAAAAATAAATAACTCGGACAAATGTTATAAATGTAACTGAAAATAATGAAAATTCTCTAATTAAAAATATTTTGTGGAAATTAAGTTATTTTTCTGTTTTAGTTGCGTATAAACAAAGCAATAAAACGTACTGAAATGAAATTTTAAAAACCTTTTTAATATATCAGTAAGAATAAAATGACACAACAAAAGATAATATTTCTTGACAGGATTTTCTTCAGCTTTCATCTAGTGTTGAGTGATAACTGACCTAGCTCTTCATTACTCGTTATAGCCGCGGGTGTGTAGGACAGTAACGGAAGCGTCGTTAACAACCTTTCCGTTGTAGACCGCTAGCCGACTAACACCGTCTATTGTCGCCTCGCAAAACAGCATCCTTCCTTCGCCTGCAGCAGATGCTTGATTAACCTTTCTGTGTGTTTTACCGTGGTTATGATTTGAACATAGAATAGTCATATAATAAATTATTTTAAAACAAAGTATACTAAACAATGTTACTTTGTATGAAATATTTAATTAAATATAAATGTGAACTTTCAGAAAATTACTCGAACGTAAAATGTGTATTTCCTGAGTTCTTTTGTATTTAATTACGGATTTTTATTTAAAATTCAATAATTAGTTTTAAAAGATTCGTCATTATGATATGTCGTTTTAGTAGTTTACTTATTTTCTCCATTTTTACCCTTAAAAGTTTTATTATATTTTTAAAAAAAATATTTATTGCTTTTATTCTTTTTTGAATTCTTATAAATAGATTATTATTGTACTGAAATTGTACACAAAAAATAGAGATTTAATATTTTGAATTAAAAATAAAATATCGTTTAAATCATGAATAAAAATGTATGTACTGTTGTTGCACTTGTGTTTACTGACTTTGATATACCAATATACCTACTCATGGATGAAATCAAGAGGATGCGATTGGCAATAATCGATGCAGTTACATATCATGAAACTAATTGAAACTGACAATTTGATTAAAATGCTCTTTAAGGAGTTATCTTGTTGCATGAGAATTCTCGACCTCGAAATCAATCAAACCAGAGGAATACTTAAACAATTGAAATTCTAAGTGCTGAAGTATCTACATTCTAGTTCAGGCTTGTTGTATGACTGTCTCGGTTCACATTAAGGAAAGAGATTTTAGGTATTGGAATTTTTACTCTGTGATGAAATTTTTACTCTATGAAAATGATGAAAACTTCCTGTTTTATTTATATTTTCTAAAAACATATAAATAAATTAAAAGTATGTATATTTATTTTAATAAACGTAGATGGAATTGTAAAATTAATATTCTTTTCTTGAATTTTAGAATTTCTGTGTATGAATTTTGTACGGTTCCAGATATTTAATAAATATTATTTAATTTTAGTTTTGTGAATAATTACATAATATTTTATAAAATTGGAGAAATATTTTTAATTCTATATTGTAATTTGATTGCTTTTGTCAATTTTTTTATAACTTTTGAAGTAACAAATCATACATTTTTCTGTTTTATGTATTATATTTTCTGTAATATTAGAAACGTCTGTACCGTTTTACTTTTTTGAAATATGTGACCATATACATAAAAAACCATGTTACACCTGTTGTTGCAATCAAATAATCTGGTCTTTTCTTTTGCGCGTCCCTTGGCCTTTGGGATTCGTATTCAATTACTCTGTCGTCATTCTACCATTCTTTAATCTTGTAACATGTCTACTACATTTCGTGTTACAACATTTCTCATTGTCTTTGTTTTTTATCTCAGTTCTTAGACCCTTAGCTTTTGTCAGCCATATATCGTTTTAGGATACAGCTTTTAGTACAAAAATCTGATACAGCATAAATTCATGAATTTTGTTGGAGTGCAAAAAGTTCCCTTCTTGTTTACATTCATTAGTTTACTAAACACGTTCCATCGTAGGAATATCTCTGCTTATTTTAATTTCTTCACAATTTTTTCGTCGAGTCGGTTGTCTTGTCATGAAATATTTATTTTGTTTTTGCAGAGTTTTGCTATTAAATATTAATTTTTCTCATCAGTTTTTAAGTAGTTTTTCTTGTATTTTCTAAGAATTAACATATTAAATTAGTTTTTTATAACTTATTCTTTTTTAACTCGGTTATATAATAAAGTTTTTAAATTTTCTATTTCATTCATATTTCCTGACATATATATATATATATATATATATATATATATGTGTATATGTATGTATAGTGAAAGTTTATTGGAAATTAAGTGCATACACTTGCGAACCAGTAAACATTTGTTTCTTGTTTCCACACGTGTAACATATGTGTACGCTTAATGTCCACAAACCACTACTTTTCCACGTAATTTATCCGGTTAAACCAAATTTTCAACATCTGTGTCTTTTAAGGGATAAAGTGTTTGGATTAATGTATCGTCATCTCCTAGTAATACGTTAACGGATTTTCTTTCTTCTACAAAAAACCCTCAAATTGGAACATAATTAAATAGAGCTTATTTTATTCTAGTATAATTTTCAAACAAC